>BCLF01000026.1:353749-426702 GCA_001602275.1 Zoysia japonica | reverse complement strand
AGCGGGGCTCGTCGGAGCGGCGCGCTCTAGGCGCGGTGGCTTGGGGAAGAAGAGCTCCCCCAGCCGGACCAGCCGTCCGGGTGGGCCGGTGGCTGTGCATGCGCGCCGAGTGGGCCGGTGCGCGGCCCAGCGGGAGGGGTCTTAGCAATTTTTTTTTTCAATTTTGAACAAATTCAATAGATTCAAATAAATTTCGAATACATCTCGATAGAAAATCGGAAAAGAGAAAATTAACTCAAGCACGTGTCGGCATTCAAGTTTAAATTTGAAAATTTTCCTTTTTGAATCTATTCCTGAAGTTTTTCTTTAAATAAAATAAAATAAAGGTGTAAAAATAGAAAATCGTCAAAAAATTTATTATTTGTGGTTAGAATTTTTGAGGGTATCACAGAGTGTCTCGTCGGAGATGTGGGGGACTGGTTTCCTCCTAGGGCATCGCATGCTGTTGGGAAGTTGGAGGTACGTGACGGTGCATGGAGCGCGAGCACGCTTGGTATAGCGACGGGACAGGCTGAGACAGAGTCTTGCTTCATGCATGCATAAGTGGCCAACGCGTCCACGTGGCCTCTGCGCCGGGATGGGGCCCACACGCAGTGACGGCCCGGGCGGCCACTGGACTTCATGACGGAGTAGCAGCAGTGGCCCTAGCTATGCCCATCCGCATCCATCATCAGCTAGCTCAAGCTAATAAACCCATGAATCGGATGAATGCTGCTCGTGTTTTGCCGACATGCAGGGAAACCACTGCTCTCTACCTCTATCTCTCTCTCTCTCTCCTCGTCAATGCAAGAGTAGTCGGGCGTCAGAATGGATTGGATGATCATTATCCTCTAATACTACGTACTCCTATATTGAATGAACCATGGCTACTGTAACCATGTAAAATGAGGCATTTCAGAAGCTGCCCGTTGGTAATCATAATCTGCTTGTAATATATATGCTAATCTGACGACCCGTGATCACCAATTCAGAGAGAATCTTTGGTCGATTAGAACATTTTCTGAACTGAAGCCAACTTGGGTCGACTGCGCGCATGCAGTGATGTTCTGGTACCGATTCAGAGAGAATTAAAACACATCAATCTTCACTTCTGAGGCGCTTCTGGCTTCCTCCCAGTCATCTCCTGCGAGTGCGTGGTTACCACTTTCGGACCGTTATCCTGCTCCTCGATGTCACGGGGCTTTTCGTCAGGAGCCTCGCCGACGTCGCCTCTCCTGTACATGCAGTACAGCACCAGCTGAAGGATGCCCATGGGGCAACCGACGAAGTTGGGAGACTGCATAGAAAGTTGCAGGGAAATAAGGTCTTTCTTGATTTGTGTGAGATTAGGTCTCTCATAATTTACTGTGATATGACTGATAAATTAAATGATGATGATGATCAAGCATGGCACTAACCGCGATGAAAAGATCCCTCCCAAGGAGCCCGTATATCATCCACAGAGCACTGGAAAGGAAGGAAAACAGCGACAGGTAGAAAGGCATGAACTCCACGCTTTTCGTCGTTATCACTTGCTTCTGCAGTCGTTGGAGGTTCCATTCCATTCAGAAAATGCTTGATTACAATGCTGCAGGCGCATGTATATGGTTTTTTATGTTTTGCTAATGAAGTGGACAACAAAGGGTTTGTAGCTAATAGTGCATCTTTCTCTGAATAATAGTAGTTCGATATGATTAGGTTGTCGTTAAATTGGCTTCTTAATCATCGTTAAGCAATTAGTATGACGACAAATACTCACTGCAGCCGCCATCGGAGCGCTGTACATCGATACAGAAGCCACTAAACCAACACTACCAACAACGACTTTGCGCATATGGTGCGTATGGATCAGAAAGCTTGAGAAACATGCTGTGAAGCCAAAGAACGTCACAACAGGGAGCAGCAACTGCAAGGCAAACCTCTGCAAAATGATCACAAGATAGGCTTTTAAACATTTGCTGAACAGCGCTCCATGTGTAGCAAATTAAGACGAATTCATCGAATCAAAGTATCAAACCACTTGCCTTTTTCTCTTTTGGTGCGAACCATATGTATATGCTGATGAACGCGAGCTCGAGCAGTATGCCCAGTCCGTTAATGGTAGCCACTGGGAAGTTCTCCCATCCACAGCTCACCACAGGAAGCCCGTACCACGTGTAGAGGAGGCAGTTGAACAGAGCGAGTATGTAAGGCACGCATGAAAACTCCTGGACGTTCCCCTTCTTTACCACCCTTCTGAATGTCAGTCTGTGAAACACGAGTTGCAGAGCATAGGAGAGATTAGTAAGATTGCATATATAGGCTACACGCTAAGTTCACATCATCATGGAGACATGAACTATGCACAATTTTTTCAAAAAAAAAAAACTACTATTTCTGGATATGATACATACAATGGTGATGTATAGAGGAGCATGGACGCGGCGTTTCCTGCAAACGAAGACGAATGAGAGATTTAGTCATGCACGAAGCAGTATCTTAGACACAAGATATACAGGTGTACGACAAGTACAGTAGCACCTAGAATTCCTACTGCTACACGAACTGTATCACTAGAAACCATTATTTTGTTTGCTGTGCAGGCAAGGCGCTTCTTCAGTCTTCAATGCAGTAAGGCTAATAAATCCGCCCGTCATTGCGTCTGCCTCGTGGGATCAGGTGAGCTATTTATAATGCCGAAAGCATAACTGAGATGCATAATGAGTGGGTTAGCACAAAGAAATACTGACGGAGGGAGCATTATAATTCAGAGTTTTTTTTAATGTGGAAGGAGGGCGCATTATAGTAAATAGAACCAATGCAGTTTTCAGTGCAGAATTTGCATCACGTTTCCTATAGTCATAACTTACGAAATATCCTGTTCAACTCCTAACTTGGTGGATTATGGAATTGAAGCCTTTTCTGAAGTATATTTAGAAGTAGAAAAAGTCTCGGGAAAATTTAAAATATTGATTGTACGGTGTCTGCTCTGAATAAGTCGTATTGTAAACTATACAGATTAACACTGGTTGGTGCATATTTGAAGAGTGCAGCCTTTCTTTTTGTAACGCCGAATCAACTCTGCTGATGAACACTGATATTTGGAAAGCTGACGATGAACTAAGCCGCCGGCACACATAGGCTTACTCAGGATCCACATCAGGCCACTTCCTTAAAGACGAGTCACCAAACATTGCAGAAAATTTCCCAAGGCGGCGGCACAAAGGATTGGTCTCTGCGGGTTCAGGATGAGAATGTTTACTCGTGTGGATAAAGCTGTTCAGCAGCATTGGAAGGCGCATTCCGCTGTGGTGTGCATTATGCGCGGTGTTTAAGCCAGTGCAGGCCAAGTGTTTGGCGTCAGGCTCCGCGGACTGACAGCTAATGCGGCCACCATGAAGATTTGTTAAAAGAAATTAATGTTACAGTCTTGATCAACCTTGGGGAAACTAGGAGCTATTCCTTCACTTTTATGATCTCCTGCTGATATGCTCTTTCTGATATTATTGGAATATGACCTGATGGAAAAGCAGTGCTGGTCGCAGCAAAGGCGATCCAATTTGGCTAGCTCTTATTCGTTGCCAAGCTGCAATCATGCGTTTTTTTTTTCTGAAATAAAGTGCTCACGAAATTCAGAATGAGCAAAGGACCCGATCACAACAAGGTGCCGTCGTTAATCGCATCAAATACATGCAAGATGGCCGTGAGCATGCATGGGCATCCTGGGCATCCTGGGTCAAAGGATGAAGAAGGCAGGCAACCAACAGTCCTAGTTGTCATTGGGCCAATGGAGCAATGTGTTGTACGCTTGTCAGTTCAATTAGGCCTGGAGGCCTGGACACCAATGGGCTTGGTTGCTATGGATCTCATAGCCGATTCTTCTTTTCTTTTTTTTTTCTTTTTGCAAATTGGTTCCTCCTTTCTTTGACTTGTATGGAGTCACGAAATTTCCTTATACAAATCTTCAACAAGAACTGGGACTTTGCATATTATATAGACAATTTTTTTTTTGTATGCATACACACAGCAAATGAAAGATATATGCCATCTTGTGAAACATTTGGTGGTGCCTACTGCTCCCTCCGTTCACAAATATAAGTCATTCTAGCATTTAAAATTTGTTTCTCACTTTCCAATACAACTTTCTCTCTTTCCAATAAATCTCTATCTCTATCTCTTTTTTTTTTTGTTTTTTGCGTATCATACTTTTTTATTTTTCTTTAATTCCCGTGTTCAAAAGCTGGAACGACCTATAAAAGTGAACGGAGAGAGTATAATCTAACAACCACTACTGTACATCTCGTTTTCTCTAAATATACTTATATTTTGGTAGTGACGAGTCCAGGTCGGAGGAACGCGTATATATACCGATCCAAATTGGTAGTACTATTCCTGGAATCTTTAGCATAGATATCAACCGCTGCGGCCTGTGCATGTGCACCGCTGTACTAGCTGTTGGGAGATTATGAAGTAACGACGTTTTAAATTTGATGTCAACCGATCTGAGTTATGACGTTCAATTCATTTTTTATACTGACTTTCAAGACGACCGAGTTGTTGTTGTTATTGTTAAATCAAACACTTGTCAATTTCCGAGATTTTTATAGTTTTAAAATTTTTCGTTTTCTTAGCATTTTCAATTAGTTTGCGAGCTTTGAAATTCTCAAAGTTTGAAAGAATTAGTGGGAAAATTTAGGGACTGATTTTTGGGTATTTTGGCTTCAAAATTTAAGGGTGTTACACAAACATATGCTTCTGCCACAAGCTGAATTGGCAGTCAGAGATCTAGAGGACAAATCATTCCTGTCCATGTCGCTAGAATATAAAATTACATCCGGGATCCATGCATGACGAGATGAAATCGTTCATTATCCACAACCATTCAACTCTACCGTAACATCTTCTAATCAAAGGCCCTCATCGATCGCCAATTACCAGAGGCAACAAGACATCGACCGCGACATCTCCATATGGCATCCCAATTGCCGTTGCTGCCTGTCCGTCGACCACTGATCTGACTGCCCAGAAGAAGAAAGCCGAGGACTGTTCATCGTTGGCACTAATGCCCAGGTTCACTGTTGAACCGGGCCATCCAGTTATCAGCAGTGCTTCATGCTTTGCTGCTAGCGTGCAGCCGGTCCCCGGCCATGTGCGTTATGAGGCGGACTGCTCTCCCAACTGCAGGCACTATGGTTACAGTTTGCCCCGCTGCGTCCTGTCGTCCCAGCCTTTTCTTCACGTGAACTGCAAATGCGCAACAGCTACAACTCCAATACTATTTTTTTGGAAACCGACATGTTCATTTGAATTCGGTTCGATTTAACCCTGCAAACGAACACGCCAACACGGTCCAAACAGAACTGGTACTATAGGTACATACCAGAACATAACATGAACCAGTTGCACTTGCACCCACTGATGAAAGTCTGAAACAGCATGCACCAGCTGTGTCTCAACCAGACAGTCATCAGTTGCATCCCGATTGAACCGTCGCTTGCGCGCCTCCAGGACGAGGACGCGCCGTCGCGCGTCGGTCGTCGTAGGCCTCGCTGAAAACGACCTTCACGACGTTGCCGGAGAGGATGTCGAGGACGCCGGAGTTGGACCTTGGGACGCAGCGCGGCGACTTGAACTGGCTCACGGCGGCGCCCTGGGCGAGGTAGTGGCGCAGCACCTTCTGGAACGTGCCGCGCTGCAGCACGCGGAGCTCGAGCGGCCCGATGGCGCCCGCCTTCCGCGACCCGACGTACCCGGGGTCGGTGAAGGCGCGGTCCAGCTCGTCGCAGCAGCTCTGCAGCACGTCGTGGGTCGCGTCCGCGTTCAGCTCCCAGAAGATCACGTAGTGCCCCGGGTCGCGCGACGTGTCCGCGTGGCTGCTGTAGTCCACCACCTCCAGCTTCTCCGCGGCGAGGATCTGGGCCGCGCTGTTCACCGCGAGCTGGAGGTCCTGCTCGCTGTTCTTGTCGATGTTGATGCTCAGCATCAGGTTGCGCCGGCACACGAACTTCAGCTTCGGCGTCGCGTTGTAGAAACCGGCCACCTCCACCACGTCCCCTAGACGGTACCTGTACAGCCCTGATGGTGCCATTGCGCAAGGTTTTTCAGTTAAATTAAGTCACATGCATGAATCTAATAACGAAATTATGCTGCTATCCTTCCTCAGGAGCAATCGTCATAACAAACAAAACAAGGATCTTTGTGTTTCTATTGATCCGGCCAAAATACTTCATTTACGAAATTCTGTAGCTCTTATTATCCTTGAACCTCACATGGTCACAGGACTAGACATCGTCTCATGTAGGCCCCTTCATGTCGTGCTCTTGTAGCACCGGATCCATATCCTCTCCCGTGGAGGGATAAATTCAGAGGATGAACTCCGCATTAGGATTAGTTTCGGGACGTTCGATCAAAATCCGACGGATGATACTCGCTGCTACAGTATCGACAAATAGTCACAGTATCATCTACATTTCTCTCAATTGGCTCCTCCAATGCAAATGGATCCTGTAGCACCCATCACGATGCATGGAACCAACGCCGAAGTCTAGAGCCGGCTACACTACTGAAACAAAGTCTACTGTTCTAATGGAAGAGGTGAGAAAGAAACAGAACCTACAAGCTACAAGTGGAGAAGGAGAAAAGGTTGGACTTGTAAGACAACCAGAAAATTCAGCTATGGACTGGTCAAATTTTCAGCTGTTTTAAACTATGGTTAAGGTTCGGTAACAGCAGCGCTTCCAAGCTACAAAGGGCCAAGAATAATGGACGGCGAGCAACCAGACAAACCGCCATTATCTTGATATATTGCACTAGAAGCCATTTTGCCTTAACAAATAATTATCGGTCGCTCTACCCGATCTACGCCTAATCCAGGTATAATTTAGTACAATCCAATTGCCTACTGTATTTGCTATAGATGCTAGCTAGTGTGGGTCTAGAAGTAGTCTTCGATCTCGATCTGATCATTTTTTTTTCCTTCTGGAAACAAAATAGCATTTCACATCAACTGGTTACTGTCAGACTATAAATATTGCTGAGTATAAAGTCTTTGATCTAGTCATTTTTTTTTCTTGTGGAAACAAAATAGCATTTCACTATAAATACTGCTGAATACATAAAAGTCTTTGCACTTGCATCACCAGCTTATCAATCAATCAAGACTACTAATATTCAGGCTGCGGGGTGCAAGCTCTAAACCAAGAACACCATGTCAGGCGCAAGTTGCTTAATTGTGACAGTAACACTGCAACCAATGATTGATGTTGAAGTCGTTTTCGTGATCGCGTTAGCCATTTCTGTTCTTTAAGCCATTTTTTCTGTTCTAAACCCACGTGTTTATTCCCAGTTATTAACGTTATATGTCAACGACAGAAGGAGAAGATTGTACACTACGTGGGTCAGTACACCAAATACGGTGTATAAAAAACTGTAGAAGATCCGTATTGTTCTCTCATCTCCCTGATCTCCAAGAGAGGCCAAAATAAACTACTCCGACTGGCAACATCTGTTTGTCTTGGTTCTGACGACGGACTAACTCGCCGAATAATTAGACCATAGATGTTCCAAACAGAAAGGCCAACGTCCAGTCCTGATGTTTTTTCAACAGGATTCCATCCTTACGCACCCAAACACAATCTGCATCTTTTGAAAAGAACCAAAAGAGGCGTTCAGTGTTCGAGACCCGATCGAGTGAACGATCACAGAGGTGCCCAAGGGTTTGGACCCTGGACGGCGACGGCCGGCGTCGGCGGTCAAAGCCCGGGGGAAGAGATGGAAGTCAACAAAGAGGAAAGCGTCCCAAAGTTGTGTGTACTGTCACTGTGACCACAGATCGATTCTTGGTGTAACTACTGGTCTACGCTAGTACTTACACTAGCAGTGTGGACAGTAGGAAGGTCTTGCAAGTAGCCTCTCGATCGAGTGTCTGCTGTACCTTTGATGCTGATAAAGGAAAGTAACGGGCTAGCTAATTGTTCTTCCCTGTTGTCGAAGCAACTGTTTATGCAATCCAAACCTAAAAATGGTGAACAGTCCCTAGACGCGAAAACACTTTTAATTCCTGTCTAAAATGGTGTCGTTTCCCGAGTACAATCGTCACTGCATCCTAGAATCACTGATTATTTTCTAGTATACCATTGCAAGGACTGGTAGGAAGCATATGTTGCGCATGAAAATGGACGTGGGGTAAAGCGTGTAGTTTACGCACCTGCGAATGTTGTCATGACGACCTCGTACTGCTCGCCGACGATGACCTCCGTCAGGCCGACGGGTTCCGCCTCGGCGTAGCACGAGTCGGCGCCGTCGCTGGCTTTCAGAGGTATGAACTCGAAGTAGCCGATGTTGGGGAGCACAGTGAACGTGACCGACTCCGGCGCCTCCTCCGGCTCGACGTTCGCGCCGATCCACCCCTCAGACGCGCCGTACTCGGCGGCGACGAGCGGCAGGCCGCCGGCGTAGTGCCGGAGCTTCTTGATGTAGTGCTCCATCGACCCGGTCATGATCCCGTGCACGTACTTGGCGTTGGGGAACAGCGCCGGGATCACCCCGTACCAGTTGCTGAGGCCGGCGCACTTGCCCGCGATCTCGTCGGCGAGCGCGGGGTTCGGCGCCGGGAGGAGCGCGGACACGGCCTTCCGGACGGTCGGCGCGGCGACCCTCGTCGGGGACAGGACGCCGCGGCGGATGTCATCGCACAGCTCCTCCCACACGCGCTCGAACGTCTGGAACGCGAGCACGACGCTGTGCGCGAAGGTGGCGGAGACGATGCGGACCTCGGCGGCGAAGAGGAGGCCGCAGAGGAGGTGGCAGTAGAGCGCCTGCTGGAAGTCCGGGCCGAAGACCACCGCGTCGGGGCTGCACACCTGAGACTGGATCGCGCGCATCGTCGGCACGAACTCCTCGCTGCGGTACACGTTGGTGGTGGCAGTCGTCGCCGTCAGCCCGCCCTTGGTCGTGAACTGACGGCTGCCGTAGATGAACTGCAGCGCCTTGCCGCCCTTCTCCACCGGGAGCGCCCTGTTCGTATATACGTATAGGTAGAGAAGGTAATCAATCGGAGAACGAAGAAGCTTTTTACCACTTGCGCCTTGTAACTACCAGCAAACGGTCCTCGCAGGAGGACCATCCGAGAATTGACCTCAATGAAAGCGAAGGATCGATCGATCCGAGAGAGGAGAACGTGGAGGGTGGACATGGCGTGGCAGGGTGATTGAAGCTTATCGCCTAGAGCGATGACTGTTACTCCTCCTATCTGACAGTGAGTAGGGGGTAGGAGGCAGTACCTGTTCCTGAAAGCGTAGGAAGTCCGGTATATCTGCATCGTGGACTTGACGAGCTCCTGGTTGAACGGCAGGTACTTGCGCTTCCCCTGCGTCGTGCCGGAGCTGCAAGTATGGATCATTCATGGCCTGAGTGAGCCGAGATGAACGGCAGCAGTACGACATGCGGACGAGAGCGTATACTCACCTGAGGGAGATGGAGGTGACGGGCTTGGCGGTGAGGACGGCGGAGCTGTCGCCGTCGGCGACGCGCGCAATGTAGGGCTCGAAGTCGGCGTGCGTGGCGAGAGGCACGCAGGCGCGGAAGCTGTCCGGGTCGGTGCGTCCGGCGAGGCCCAGCCGCTGGAGGTACTCGACGTCGGCGTTCTCGGCGAGGATCCGGCGCAGCGTGTCCAGCTGGACGGCGGCGGCGTCGCGCGTGAGCTCCTCGAACTCGGCGATCACCCGCTCGCCGTCGAACTCGGCCTTCTTCTTCTCCTCCTCCAACATCTCGCCGTCGCCGCTTCGGGTGGTTGGATCTCCTCCACCACGGATCTGTTGTAGACTAGTTGTACTCTGCGATGACTGCAGCAACAGCAAGGTTGGATTGGACTGGATGGAGTAAAAACAAGGGCGAGGACAAGACCTCGCTCAGGTCAGGAACACGCGGAGCAGCAGCCAGCAGGGGGTTGAAGCACAGCTGTGCTCCATCTCTCTCTCTCTCTCTCTCTCTCCATCTCTCTTGGCGTGCCCTCGAGGTGAGTTCCAAGGTGGAAGTAAGAGAGAAAGCACGAAACGGCGAAAGCTACACGACGCTCAGTGCACGTCGCACTTGGCGTGCAATTCGCAGTGCTCGCGTCGGGTTCGTTCGGATAAAAAGGCGGCAGGCAGGACAAAACGAGAGAAGCAGAGCGCGTCTGGCGGAGGCCGAGAAAAAAAGGCGGCCATGAAAACTGAGCAGCAGGGAACGGCAGCCCCAGGTGTACTTTTCGATCCGTCGCCCGTGAAAGAAACGCCGATGCTCACGTCGGAGCCTCAGAGAGGGACAACAAGATCACGATTCACGAGCAGCAGCCAGGCCAGCCATGGCGTGACGGAGGAGAGAAGACGACAAACCTGAGGAGCGAGGAGCGAGGAGGACGCCGCCGGCAGATCGGACAGCGGCGGGAGACGTGAGCAGAGGCCCTCCGCTCAAAGCCGAGGAGGGGCTGTTGGTGCGGCGTGACGAGCAGCGAGGCGCACGCATATATACACACGCACGGGCACGGCGCGGCGCGGACAGCTGGAGCCCATCCGCGTTGCGTCGCGTCTGTCGGCGGCGGACACTTTCTCTTTCGAGGAGGGAGGGAGGGAGGAAGACAAGGGGCCACCCCCCCCACTCCCCGAACCCGAGCAGTCAACTCAAAACCTTTCCATCCGTTCTTCTCCAGCCGCAGTGAGCTGCTGGCGATTCATTGGCTCGTTAATCTCCAGAAATTCACCTCGCTGGTCACCGCTGTCAAGATTGAATCACTTCTGGAAGTGGAGCGGCTTCACTTGGAAACCATTCATCGTCACCATCCTTCGGAAAAGGAAAACATTTAGCTAGTGACAGCCATCCATGTCCCCGCCCCAGTGAAATTGACACCATGACCCAGCCTACTAGCAAAAGGATAAGGCCAGCAAGAGGTTATCCACTGACAATCAATTGCGGCTACCAACGACATTCAACAATTATTATATTTTGAAACCCCCAGGCATTAGAACACCAGGAAAACGGGAACGATGAACAGACACGGTGAAATTCTATTAAGATCCATGGGCCTGCAGAAATATACTGCTGCTCCAACCTAACTGGAGCGGGCATAAATACTACAGTACGATGTCGATGTATTTCAACAAAAAAAAAATTAAAATATCTGTTTCGTCGAGTCAAATTCAATTAGTTTTCCAAGGTCGTATTATTGTACAGGGACAGCAGCCTTGACGTCCAACCAATTCGTTGCACAGCACCTTTCCAACATTTGTGCACCCGTTCAATCCGTGCGCGGCAGGAGGGATGGGCTCAACAGCGACAAATTCAGGTTGGCCGCGAGTGACGCCTCTGACCTGAGCGTCACAACCAGAACGAGACGTCGATGATGCAGGCACCCAGCCGGCCGGCCGGCCACAGGATTTCCGGCCGGTTTGCTTTACGCGCGCCTCCAGTTTATCACACAGCCGTCATAGGTTTGGCGTTTGGGTTTGGCATGTCCTGCCGCTGACTGCCAAAAGTCTTTCCATTCCAAGAAAGGTAGTAGAGCACACAAGATCGCCAAAATTTTCTTGAAATGGAAACCGACACGGCGTACCTGCTCACGGCAAAACCAAATCTTAACAGTGTGACATCCGCGTCGAACAAGCCTTCACAACTCACAGTCAGCGATAAACTTTTGCTGAGAACAACGTTGAGATATGTCAACCACAGGATAAACATCGCCATTTTGGGCATCATACAGCTCGTCTACAATTATTTTATTGCTAAATAATGCTGTCCTAATTCATAACGATACGTACTCCTACATGGATATCTGCGTCAAAGCCCTGTAGAGCTTTATGAGATCGGGCCCGTCTCGCCGATGCGGACAAGAGCAGCAGCAGCAAACAACCACGGCATGGCCGGGAATCTGATGGTGGACAGTGCATCGGTCTGCGCAGGACCATCCTAGGGCGGCCAGCCTGAGACCACACAGAGATCGTAAGCATGCATGCTGCTAGCCGTGCTGGTGGCCCGCCGGCCGGCCGGCCGTATGCATGCTGATTGATGCTGCTCCGTGCATGTACCGTGCGTCGTCCTTGCTCCGGCCAGCGCCACCAGTGGCAGGCCGGGGGAAGAACCGGCAGGCCTGCCTGCCGGAGGTGGAGGTACGCGTAGCGACGCATATCCCAACCAGCACTCCAGCAGTGCGGGTCGTGGACGAATGCCACGACGGGCCAATGCCCAATGCCGCGCGTGCTGCTGGGCGTCCCTGTCTCGTTGACGTGGGCGCCATTAGCTCGTGGCATGTGACCTCGGCCCTTGGACTTGGAGCCGTCTCTCGCTGCGTCAGCCCCAACAAGCATGCTGATTGCAGACTGCAATGAACCGTCGTCGTGTAGAACGGTCCAGGCCGATGACTCGCTGACGAGTTATATATCACAGTACTGCAGGTAGAAAGGCTGTTAGGTTTCACTGCTCTGGGTCACTTGCCGATCCATGGGCTCCTGATGCTAATGACCAACCAGATGCGCCATTATTTCTGGGTCCAAGTGTCCAATAAGCAAGACCAATCAGTGGTACTGTTTCAAGGACTAAACAAAGTCAAATTTTCCATGAATGTCCTCTTCACATTCTATTCGACCACAATGATCGAGTGGGCTGTGGCTGTCTTTCTTTCTCCACACCGGATACGTCCAGGTCATTTCTGCAACAGTCAGGACTCAGGAACTCAGATGTGTCCGCAAGGCTTGCGTTCCATCCAGAAATAACAGTGTTGATGGCTTCTCTACGAGTGGCTATCACCTGCTGTTGATATCTTGAAAATGCACCCTTCAAGCTGCAGGTTGGCAAGCAGAGAAAAGCAACATGTAACCAGCCTGATACTGCCACATTAATTGAGAGACACTCCACGGATGGTTATTGCAAAAAAGATACAATAGGTTAAGCTATCAATCAACCACCGTTACACTAAGTCACTAACATCATGAGCAGCAGCAACAAATATACTGTTATAAAGAGTGTTTTACATTAGAGACAAATGAATCTCGAATGGATAGTAGCTTGGCAACACTCACATGGTACCCACAAGCCAGATAGGGTGCTGAATTATGGTGTGATAAATCTTTTACCTTGCCAGAACCAAGTGATTCAAACTGGTTGCCCTAGTAATAGATACCCTGAAAGGGAGCGCACAATTGTTCTTGGTGCAATGATGCCTTTCCTTGCAATCAATTCGATAAGGATATCGATTTCAAAAAAAAATAAAAATCGATAAGGATATCTACTGATACCGGCAACATCATGACAATACATACTTGTAGGCACATAACTTCTGAAGAAATGAAGCATGCTGTAATCATGCTCAGCGTTCAAGTGCCGACAAGTGCTCGCCACAGCGAAAATAAAAAATGTCAAGCTTCATCACCTCTGTAGATTTCTATTTCTCAACAAAACAGAGAAACATAATTGAACTTAACTGCTATAGCTAACAATTAGATTGATCAGCTGGAGGTATTAGTCTTTATCATGTTTTGCACAGAAGGATTTGGGCCACATATTCATATGGACAGAAGCCAACCACTCCAAGCTTTATGCATTTCAATAGAAAATAACAATTCATATCTGCAACGCTTAAATGCTGGTCCTGCATTAGAGGACCCAATGACTCAGATGTGCTGCCAATATTTAGCTGATACTGTCCCATTCTTTTTATTAACTGAAATAATCTCTCTGTCAATATTTAGCTGATGATGTCACTGCTCGCTACACTAAGGCTTCTATAGCAGAATTTTTCATGTTCTCCGTAAGCCTCAAGTTGGGACCAGCCAGGTCAGTTTCTAGTTAGGTCAAAAAAAGTGGCAATGTTCCAGTTATTATTGGCCTGAAAGCAACTGCACAACTCTACTGAAATTCTATTAACGTCATAAATGACAATCCAGTTCGTCATTTATCTTCTTGTATATGATGTGTTAACTAGGTTCACCTTATCAAATAAATCCAATAAAAAAAAGTTTTCATCAGTGATATGAACTTGAAGCAACAGTGAATGGATCATGCTTCCATTTGCAGGACAGAGTGGCTTGTTGGTCGTCCCAACCCCCAATTCAATAAAAGAAGCAATCAAACCATTCTAATCTCTAAAGAATGCCTAGTCAACACTCAACAGCAATTAAAGCACACACTAATCACAAGGTCAAAACACAAAACCCATAGGGCACTCTCTTTAGTTAACTACATGCAACCTAGTGATACAATAGCATTCACTAAAGCTAAACTGCTAATTTATCAGGTTCTAACTCCTCAAGAGGACGCAACAACAAGACATGTGCAAAAGAGCAAGGGATCCAGTAAGCAAAACATAACAGGGTCAACCTAATGTGTAAGCATTACCAGAGCTATGGATGAAAGTAAGGGTCCTCCTTGTTCTGATAAATTGCAAACAACTGTTTTGAGTAATGTGAAGCAGCCATCTGACAGAATGCAAGAGCAGAACAATCATGCGCTTCCAAATCATCGACAGTCTTCTTAAGTGGACCATTTGGATCTCCATCCAGAAGGAAGTCAGCTATCAAAGATCCCCTAAAATTTGACAACACAATCCAATACAATATGAGCAGATTGGGGAAGTCAAATTCCTTATGCAGTATCAAAAAAGACTCCCGACCTTAGCTGCGTATAAATCCTAAATAAAACCACCAGTAATTTTGAACATCATGACGACAGCATACAGTAACAAAATTTATTCACTGCTTAAACCCAAGCATAAGAATGTGGAATCGCCAAGATTCTGAATAACCCAACATTAATTCCTAGCATAATAGTTTGACATATTCATAGTTAAACCTGCAACAATGGTGCCTGTGAAACAGCTACAGTAGAACAGAACAGGAAGGTGTACTGCTGCTTTAAAATGACATTAAGCATTAAAATAATGGGAACACGTATCTGAAAATGAAACCGTCCACTGAATTCAAATATATCACAGGAGAGGTATAAGTAGGTTTAGGTTTAAGTTACTTCAAACAATATTGCTTTCCTTTCAAAATATAACCACAATTCTGATTGTAAGCAAACAAAATGCAAAACGAATCAACTGCATATACTACTGATACAAGGTAAATACTTTACACATACCTTGTCGCATGTATCTGACTAAACCCCTGTTTATTATGAAAAAGGGCAGACTTTTCAAACTGTTCATCCTCGGTTTGCTTCCGATATAGGGCACAAACAGCTTTCAAGCAAAGCTCAGGGTTCTGTCGAAATGCTGCAAGCATATCTCCCTCTAAAACCCAATCCATATTTTTCTTTTTACGGCCTATGCAATCCATAGCTTCTTTATAATGTTCCACAATATCAGATTCTTCTGGTTCTGTAGTGGATTCTTCATTCACAGCAGATGCGCCAGACACCTCTGGTTCATCACAGGATGCTTCAGCAGAATCACTGGCATCTTCTGCAGAAACATCATCGTTTATAAAATCATCCATATCATCATCTTCTTCCGACTCATCTTTGCTTACTTCACGTTCCACGGGTTCAACAAACTTGAGCACGTGGGGTGCAGCTTGCTTCTTTTTAACCAATCGAGCTGAGCGTCTTGTTCCTGGAGTAGAACATCCTTGTGCACCATCCGATTCATCATCATGACTTACCCTCTTTCTTCTCCTGATCTTTTTTAGCACATCACAGATGGGAATCCTATCATCCTCGTCCTCATTCTCCACTTCCATCACCGATGTATGCTCCGAACCAGCCACATCAACACCCTCATTGGCATCCTCATTTTCACTATCACTAATTCTGGGCAAAGTGCGTTTCCTACTGGGCATGATGACACCCTCCTGATCGTCGTCCTCACCACTACCAAGCTCACCAACATTTACATCCTCATCCTCGCTATTGCTGGTGACCACCCGTGCCGCTGAACGCTTCTTATGCTTCGGCGTGACTGAAACATCATCATCCTCCAACGAAACATTACTGTCATAACAAGCTTCCTCGTTGTTTCTTTCACCGCCTCCCTCGTCTTCTTCACTCTCTCCAGTCCCAACGTGCATCGCACGCTTCCGAGCAGTTGGTACTGCAGCCACGTCTACCATCGGGTTTCTCCCCTTGTTGGCATCAACAGCAATCCCTTCCTCGCCGTCACTGAGAACCACAACATCGCAGCCCGCATCCTCGCCTTCCTTCCCAGAAGCCGTTCGGTTGTGTCCGCTCGGAACCTCCTCCAATCGACCAAGTATGGGATCTCCCTCACCTGTGAGATCTGGAGCTTCTCCCTTGGCCATGGCCCTCCTCAAACGTGCGTTCTCGGCTTCGAGGAGCGAGACCCTAGCCTCCAGTTCGGCGATGCAGGAGGACTTGGTGGCAAGCTCTGCCTCAAGTGCGGCGAACTTCTCAGCGGGCTCCGCTGAGTCCATCGCCGGCACTCGGCTGCCGCGGCGGTAGCTGCCTGCGGCGTGTCGGCGAAACCCTGGCCCTGGGGTTGGAGGCAATAAGGCGGTAGCTGAGAAACGCCGGAACTTTGGGGGGCTTTCGGGTTTAACAAGACGGGCCAACCTTTTTTTTTTTTTTTGAGAGAGAGTAGACGGGCCAACTAGTTGGGCTTGATTTTTAGCTGATTGACTTGTTGGGCTTCAAAATCGAAAGATTTGATCCTAAAGGCCTGTTTGTTTCGCAAGTTCTTTTTTACGAGGAAAACTACTTTTACTTTCATTGTTTATTATTATATATCACTCGAGAATAGTAGTAAAGAATCTTTACTAAATTATTTATTCATTGTAAATAGTTTACAAAATAAATGACTGGCTTATTCATGTGAGACCTCCTTCCAGTAAAGAGTGTCTTTGTGCCACAAGTATTAATCTTTGAACCGATAGTTGGTATGCATATTAAGAACAAAGCGGTATTATTACACATACGAGTTCGACATGCTACAAGTTTTCGAAAAGGTCTGAGAAACATAGTCTATATTACAACCATCAAGTCGGCGCAACGACTTTATTCATACATCACGCTACTAGGAGACTAACACTGCATCATAGGCAAACTCAAGCGAAGGACGGGACTTCTAATCTTCGTAGTCGGCATCATCCTCATCGTCTTTATTTTCTGAACAAAACAACAACAGAGAGAGGAGTGAGTACAAAGCCACTCAGCAAGTCCTAACGGTAGGAGAGGTAGGGTTCGCAGAAGCAGAACAAGGGAAGGCTTGAGGTTTTCATTTTTTGCGGAAAGCAAGTTTTTCTGCAAGGGCTTCCTAATGGATAGATTTTTAAATCCGACAGAAAACATTATTTGTCATGTTTTAGTAGGGTGGACCTGAGGAAGGCATTCACTCCCTCAAACAGTTTCTAAATTTTAAACGGGCACTAGCACGCTTCCATGCAGGCCCTCGGCACACAGCCAACACATGTTCAAAACACGGGCATCTACAGCCACTCACACGACAAAAATATAATAGAAAACTAATCATAGTACCCGAACAAATAGCATGCTATTACTGTGACAACTGCCTATCTGAAAAGATTTTACACTCTGCGGAGGTTTACACTGTACCCACAGGTTATGTTACTACTGATCAACAAAGTTGCATAACGCTTACCCCACAACTACATAGGTTTTCACAGATTTCACCCAAGACGCATCCAGGGGCTATCCGTCGGAGTTTCACTCTCGATGATGCGACGGTACATTCCCGGAGCCGGATCGTAAAGATTTACCACAGTTACGTTTTTTTCTGGTCCCCTACTACACCGGGTATTACCAAACTAGAGGTTATATCCATGGGCTTACGGTCCCATGACGCGGGCAATTACATGGTCGAAAGTCGGACAGCGAGTTATTTCACACCTTGCTCCTGGCCTCTTGTGTCACTTCGACCTCCTAGTGGCTCGATGTGAAAAACTTACATAGCGAGGATATGTCCCGCCTAAAATATACATGTTCTGTGTTGTATGAAAATTGCTAAGTCGAGCGCTAACGAACTGGTCCTTATATGACAGGGGTGGCGGACTTGTCCACGGCAGGTGAACTTCACCGAAGCCTATACACCTATCACCATCACCTCATGTGAGCCTCACCTCACGACCAGAATCAACTCTCTTCACCTAACACCAGTTGCACTATATCCGGCCCATTTTATTTTACTCACACCACCAAACACGTCTTAACACATTTGCAAAAGGGTGATATAAGGTGTGGCGGTACGAGGCACCGCAATTGGGGTCCTAAGCATTTTTCTAATCAAGGCAACTTTTCGTTCATTAAAAATATTTAAAGAACGGAAGTCCTACGGTTAACAAAGGTGTATCATCAATAGATTAACAAGGTGGTATTTATATTAACCACAGCAAGTTACTAACATAAATATAAATACCTAGAATCAAGTAGGAACTAAACTACACAACATTTAACACATTTTAAATCATAGGCAAGTATTTAGCTCTTATAGGTGC
The DNA here is from genome assembly GCA_001602275.1 of Zoysia japonica. Lineage (NCBI taxonomy): Eukaryota > Viridiplantae > Streptophyta > Magnoliopsida > Poales > Poaceae > Zoysia > Zoysia japonica. The sequence continues at coordinate 408,310 of BCLF01000026.1, read as the reverse complement.
AGCAGTAAACATAGGTTCAAAGTGGTTCAAGGGGGGTGTTAGGACTTGCCTTCAGCGGCGTCTTCAGGTTCTTCTTCGTACTCAGGCTCTTCGGGTTCCTCCTCGTACTCGGGCTCTTCTTCAGCTACAAATAATCGTCACAATAAGACTACTAAAGAAAAGCTATAAAACTACAAAAGAAAGGAACACCAAGCAAAATATGGAGTTTGGATAGGCTAGGATGGTAGGGTTTGTGGTTTCGTGGTTGTGGACACGAAATCGGGGTTTCGTGGATGTGGACACGAAATCAGGGTTTCGTGAACACGTGAGAGTGAAAGTTCGGGGTTCTGTGGATTCGGGATTCGTGGACACGTGAGAGTGAAAGTTCGGGGATTCGTGGACACGTGAGAGTGAAAGTTCGGGGTTTTGTGGAAGTTCAGGGATTTGTGGACACGTGAGAGTGAAAGTTTGGGGTTTTGTGAAAGTTCGGGGATTTGTGGACACGTGAGACTAAAAGTTCGGGGTTTTCTGAAAGTTCGGGGATTTGTGGACACGTGGACACGTGACCATGTCTGTACCCGTGTCCGTGACCGTGGACACGTGGACACGTGACCGGGTCCGTACCTGTGTATGTGACTGTGGACACGAGTTCGTGGCTGTGTCCATGTCCGGGGACCTAAGACCAAGTATGATTTTTTGACGTGGACGTGAGCGCACGTGTGTGGGCCTGGGCGCGCTCCGGGAGCATCGGGCGCGCACTGGCGTGTTCTGGACGCGCTCTGGCGTGGTTCGGTTGCTTCGACTTGCGCGCGCGTGTGTGCTGCATGGCCAAAGGGGCGTGGGTGGTGGTGTGACACTTGCCGGGACCAGTGGTGAGCTGGAACACTGGCGTGACGCGAGTGCGCGCTGGACGTGCACTGGGCGCATCCTAGAGCGTGTTCGGGCACGCACCAACCGTTCTGGCCTGCGCGCGTGCGCGAAGCTTGGCCAGAAAGGCGTGTGTGTATGTGCAAGTGTGCCGAAGTGTGATGGTAGCGTGGCACTCACCATGGCCGGCGGTGAACCGGAATAGTGGCAGCGGCGGCGCCATAGGCGCGCAGGTGGAGGTGTCGGTGAGGGGGACGAAAGCCGCGGCAGGAGGGTCCCTCTTCGGCCGGGGAGCTGCGCACGGGCTCAGGGAGTCTCCTGTGGGGAGCTCAGCGAGCTTCACCTTGGTGAGGTGGTGCTGCTGGGTGGCGTGATTGGGCCAATGGCCGGTCGATTCAAGTGGAATCGACGGCGACGCCCGGTGACCGGCGACGGGGAAGAAATGGCAAAAACCCAAAATTCGACGCAATGAGAACGAGAGGGAGACCGGACCTAGGCAGAGCAGGGGCGCAAGGGAGGGGCGCACGCGCGACGGTCATGTCTCCTTTTAGTTGGGCGGCAATGAGGTGAGTTTCCCCTACGCCGCCGCAGGTGGCGTTAATGCTCAATTGTGTGAATCCCGGTAGGGGCGGTTCGTGGACAGTTGGCATGCCTCGTGGCAAGCAGTGGCTGCCGGTGTGCGATCGTGGAGGGACAGCACGGTGCCACGGCAGGCATTTCTGACCGGCGGTGCGCAGCATCAATGCGGCGGCTTCAATGACGATGTGACAGGGCGAGCGGGGCGGACGCGAGTTAACACCCGTCGTGGCGGGTCGCCGAGGTTGTGAGGAGTGAATTCAGGCGGTACAACGAGGGTTTGTCACAGTCGGCGAGGCAGTCCGACAGCGTCCGGTGGAGGGCGCCGGGTGCAGCGTCCACCTGGCCCACTAGCCGTGGAAACCAGGGGCGCGGCAGTTTTCCGTCGAGGCGCGATGGCGGCGTGACGGTGACGACGTCCGACGGCGCCCAAGGGAGCTGCGTGGCCGGTCCGGCGCCGTACAAGTGGCGCCGGAGGGGGAAGAGACACAGGGGAGGGGCGAGCGCGCGTGGAGGCCGGGCCGAGAGAGAGCAGAGGCAGGCGTGCGCGTGGGCTGGGCTGGGGAAGGAGCAGGGCGGCCCAGTGAAGGTTTGGGCCCACGTGGGAAATTCGAATTTTTCCAATATTGCTAAAGGTTTTAGGAATTTCCAAACTCCAAAAACAAGCGGTTAAATTCCAAAAGATCAAAGCTAGAAAACAGGAAAAATCAAACACTTGACAAATTAAATTTTAAATTTTTGAAATTTTCCTTTTTGCTATGTTGTTCTAGTTTAGTTTTATTTTTTTGAAAATTTTTAAAAGTCTAGAAAAGATACGTTCACCTAAGAAGAAAAGAATTTCTTTCTAACCCCTTTTTCTTAATTTGAAATTTTTTTTGGGATGTGACAATTCATTGCTATTGTCAACTATATTTTGTACACAAATATTACTATTGTGGTAAAACAATTGCCAGATTGCAGTTCGTGATAAACCGCGCGCGTTGTCTGAATTAGTGCGGACCCCTTCTTGACCGTCCACAGCCCATGATGGACTTTGGCAGCCGGCCGACCCTCTCGACGCCTTCCTCGAACACGACACCCATGCCCATGTACACATGCGCCTCAACGTGACAGTGGAACAGCCAAACCCCAGGGTTGTCCGCCCGGAACCTCACCGCCGTCCACCCCAGCGGGTGCAGCGCCACCGTGTTCTTCATGATGGGGTCCCTCAGGTTGAACTTGGCGGCGTCCGTCTCCGGGTCGAACTTGCCGTCGCCGTAGCCGAGCACCCAGAAGTCGTGCCCATGGAGGTGCCACGGGTGCGTCTCGCTCTTGTTGTTGAGCGCCACCGTGTTCTGCAGCACCACGTCCACCACGGAGCCCAGCGCCAGCCGGTACACCGTGCTGGCCACCGTCGTCGTCGCGTTCGCTGGCGGCGGCGAGGCGATGTCGTAGCTCCTGTGGTCGTACGTGTCCGGTGGAAGCAGCTGGTCATCGTAGGCGTTCCGCAGCCCGCGCTTCATGGAGACGAGATACGGCGTGGCCGGAAACCTGTGCGACACGCCGTTGATGGCCCACTTGACAAGGCCGCCGACCTTGTTGTTCGTGTTGAGGAGGAGGAGCGTGCGGTCGGCCTTTGCCGGCGGGGGCTCGACGTGACCCGGGTGCGCGACGATGGACCTGCTCTGCTGCACCCTGGAATCCGTGTCGTTCCACGCCGGACCGGCCGGCTGCGCGGTGGGCGGCATGTCATTCTCGTTGCCGGCGGCGTAGCGCAGGATGGCCATGCCGCTCGGTGTCTTACGCTCGCGGCCGACGACGTGGGACGCGGCCCAGTAGTTCCGGGACGGATCCTGGTCCGCCGTGACCAGCACGGAGTACGTCTCGCCGGAGTAGATGAAGAGGCTCTTCACCACCACCGGCTTCACGTAGTACCCGTCGGCCTCCACCACCGTCATCGAGTGCCCCTCGATCTCGAAGTTGAGCGAGGAGAGCGACGTGAGGCTGCCGATGCGGAGGCGGTATGTCTTCCCCGGCACGGCCGTGAACACCGTCGGCAGCGAGCAGTCAGAACTGGAGGCATTGCAGGCTCGTTCCGGAGCCAGGGAGCAGTTGAACCTTCCTCGACCGTTGATCAGCAGCGACTGCGGCTCGTTGACGAAGACGATCGGGTCGGAGGCGAGCCCGACGGCCTGCTCGTAGACGCTCTTGTGCCACCAGTCCATGAGCAGGACGGTGTGCTCCTCGTCGTAGGCGAAGGGCTCCACCACGCCGTCCGGCACCGACACCACGATCATGCCGTCCAGCCCGGCCACGCGCTGCATCCCGTAGTGCGCGTGGTAAAAGTACGTGCCCGGCTGAAATCACACAGAGATCGATCACACATTATTAGCCCAGACCTCAATTCATCCTAAATATTTGTCATATATACGTCTCTTATATACGAGTATTAAGCTCATGATGGTAATTATGAGATGCATCAGCATGCTCACGTACCCTGTCGACCACGAATCTGTAGGTGAAGGTCTCGCCGGGCAGGATGGGGCACTGCGTGACGCCGACGGTGCCATCAGCCCACGGCGAGCCTCTCTGCCGGATACCGTGCCAGTGGATGCCGGTGTTCTCAGTCTCCAGGTGGTTCTTGACGGTGACGACCACGGTGTCGCCCTGCGTGGCGCGGATGGTCGGCCCCGGGAACTCGCCGTTGATGGTCACGGCCAGCTTCTCGAAGCAGTCCGGGGACTTGTAGCGGTACGCGATGTCCCACGTGTGGTGGTGCACCTTGCCTTCCGCTGCGGACATTAAGCAGAACAAAGCCAGCGAGAAGAGGACGGCGGCGAGCCGCCGCGACGACGGCCCCATACGTGTCGTTGATCGAGAGACGACGTCGACGAAGGAAGCGGCTAGTAATAACGATCAAGCTGCTAGATTTTTTTTTTTCCTTTTCTGCTCGGTGCTGCTAGCTTGGGGTCTGAAACTGATCGAACAAGATTATTGATCAGTGAGCGATTGGATTTGTGTGTGTTCATCAGGGTACTGCCTCGATGATTTATATGCGCTCTGGTCTGGTACTTGTCAAGAAGCGCGTGTATGCGTTCACGTGCTCGGGTAAATTATTGAGTTGAATCGTTCTATGGCTATGCTCCTTACTTCTATGCGTCTCATACCAACCACGGCATACGCACGCGCATAGAAGGAGAATGCATGCTTCTCTTTGATCAAGTCCTATTAGTTAATATTGTACTCTCTCCGTTATTAAATTATTATCGTCGTTGATTTTTAACATTAATTTTAACTATTTGTCTTATTAAAAAAAGTATGATAAAAATCATATATTTTATTACAATTTGATTTATCATTGAAGTATTTAAAATATAACTTGTAATTTTACGCATTTAAAATAATTTTTTAAATAAATGAGTGGTCAAAATTGACGTTAAAAATCAACGGTGACAACAATTTAAAAACGAAAAAAGCAAAGAGGAATAGGAGAAAAGAACTGTTGATCTGGCCACCTGGGTCGAAATCAAATGCGCGCTCGTGCGGCCTTCGTGCGAAAATTATAATTTCGACCGGTTAACCTGCTTTCCTCTGTCAGTTGCTAAAACTGTTCTTCCCACACGTGTCCAAGAGAGGATCCAGTCATCGGACGTCCCCAGTCATCACCGTCAAGCAACAATCAAGAGCCACCATCGCTTTTCTCATCTGAAGACTGAATGAAGCAGGCAGGCAGACAATTCGTCGCAAAATCTTATTCAACTTTCTTGCCAAACAATGGGATTCTATCTTCGGCCACAAACGTTTCACCAGGCTCCTCCTCTTTGATTACTGTTGGATCAATTTCTCGACGGCAAACTGAACCGAGAAACAAGTACTCCCGTGTAGTGCAAACGCTTGGAAGGATGGAGAGGAGCTTTAGTTGCTACAGCTTTGAAAACGACACTGACAATCTATCATCAAATTCACGGTGTAACTAAAAGTTCAGTAAAATATGGATATATTAGCAATTCAGCATTCAACATTGTTGAGCTTATGCAGAGTCTTTTTTTTCAACTCAAATTATGCAGTCAATCATGCAATACAGTACTATTTAAAATATACCACAATGATGAATTCTCAAAACGCTTCAAATCCATCGGCTCGCTGTTTGGCCGCCACCTCTTTTCGTCATGGACTCGAGTAGCGCGATCCGGACCCCTTCTCCTTCATCTCTCTCACTAGAAACAAGCAGCAAGGTGATCGTTAGGCGAGGAAGACGGCGATAGGCTCAAGGAAAAAGACCATGGTCGTACTTGAAGACATTGCTAAGCCAAGATTTGGAGAAAACATGCTCCAAGGAAGCGTTCATCCTATTCCTTCGTCATTTCTCTAACTCACTCACCATTTTTAGGTATTTGTACATCACCAGAGGTATGGTGGTGATTGCCGCATTAGGTAACACTAACACGGTGTCGTTTGGATTTATAGAATTGTTGATTGTGGGTCATAATACTCAAATATCAGCTTTTCATCCTATTCCTTTGGTTGTGTTTATCAGCTTATAAAGTGGGATGAAAGCTTGTAGCATTTGAATCTCTAGTCCAAATGCATTTCCTACAGGTATAACATTGCCTTTAGAGAGGAAAAAAGAAACACATTAGCCTGATTAGTACAATCATGACAACTTGGGAAGCGGACAAATCAAGCAGGTAAGCAAATTTGAATGTCTAAGCGGCCAGATAAATAACATGAGAATTTAACCATGAAAAGTCCGTAAAACAACATCTCCTATATAGATCGTAATTTATCAAAGAGCATCGTTGGTCCCTGAACTTATTCTAGATTGTTGTCTTTACTCCCCAAATGCATATTGGACCAAAATTTTGATTCTTATTTGTTGACTTGTTTCCTTGTAAGGATAATATGTCGCATCTTTTCTTTATCAATAATCATGCAATAATGTAGAAGTAGTTGAATTTTGATGCTAGCAATTAATTAGAGGAAACAGAGAGAACGTGTGAAAAATCATACATATCATCAATACAGGAGTCTTTTTTTAAAAAAAAAACTTTGGATCTAAATGACATAAGTTAATAAGTTTAACAGCTCAATGAGCATTTTAAGATTTCCAACTAAATGACACTTGGGGCAAGATTAAGGACCATCCATTTAAATACTTTAGATATTTCTTTGGATCATATATATATATATATATATATAGGCATCAAATATATTGCTAACTAATTATTGTTAAGTATTTATGAGTAGTGAATTGTTCCTTCTAGCTTATAAAAGATGAATAGAGTAGAGCATACTTTGTACTATACATTCAAACTAAAGTTAAAATTAATTTTAACATATACTCTATAAATGAGCAATATAAACTATACAATACTCATTCATTTTTTAGATATTTTATACTATACTAATTTTTTGATAATATATTTATTAGATTAAATATAAAATAAAATATCATGTAATACAATAATATTTATTTTAATATATAATAATGCATTCAATGCAGTAATAAATTATATTTCTTGTTTTTTTTTACTGCTCAATTTTGTAAAATTTGGATTAGCATTAGTGATCTTGATTATTTTAATATTTTGTTTCTACAATAAAAGAGCATCACCCTTCATTGCGATAACTGCAGAGAAGGAGATACTATAGATGACTCAACACAACATTAGAAAGGTGATAGTCAGAAGAGGAGGACGGCGACAGGAGGCGCGACCACAGCGTATCTCAAGAGCTTGCTGAGCGACGCTCTGTGCAACTACTACTGCAGGTATCATGCGCAACATAACCAAGGTTATCGCCGCTGCCACCTTGCGAAGGTGAAGAAGATGCACGGTAGTATGTGCATCTCTTTGCTGGATGTCAAGGGAACAGTCTATAATTAGAATGTTATCCAATGTCTTAAGAAGGGGTACGAAAGATTTATAACTATTGGTAGAATAGGGGTTCTTCCAGAAGGGAAGAGCCAGTCCCTCCACAGCCACAACTGCGGGGACAAGATATATTCTAGGTGCCTCTATTGTTCAACCTCTTGCAAGGTATAATAAATGATGTTTCATTTTCTTGATTCTCGGTTTCAGTTCTTGGTTTCTTTTCTACTGTTCCATATCTATGATCTTGTGCGGAGCATACAACACGTCCACCGAAGCTCTGGTTGCCATCTTTTCATTTTCTTGGTTCTCAGTTTCAGTTCTTAGTTTCTTTCTTTTTTTCTGATTTTATTTCTGATTTCTTGGTTTCGATCTCAGTGTCTGTATCTTTCAGTTTCTGGTTTTTCAATTTCCAATTATTGGTTTCAATTCCAGTGGACGTGTTCTCTCCATTTCCTTGCAGCTACAGGTAGTGACAGGCGGTGGCTGCACTGCATCAGTTTTGCACTCAATCTCAGAAAATTTAGTTTTTTTTTATGAGCGTCAGTTGACATCCGCCGGAGCCTTACCAGCGTTTATGATTTTGTTTAAACCGTTAAAATCGATCGAGACCGGTTCAACAAAAATCGTAAAAACCAAAAAAATCGATCGAAAACCGCTTCAAATTAAAAATTCAAAATTTGAACAAACTGCTAAGTAAACCGGTCGGTTTCTTCGGTTTTTACGGTTTCAGATTTTAAAATTTGAAAGCCACTGTTTCATCGGTTAGCCGACCGGTTTTCGCTATTCCAAACTTTTTCAAATTTACAAATTTTTTAAAATTTTTAAAACGAAAACTGGTCGGCCGGTAAAACCGGACCGGACCGGTTTCACCGAAAACCGCGAAAATCAACCGGTTTTGAGCGGTTTTGTAAACCTTGAGCCTTACAATGTACTGCTAATTACTAAAGCATAAATTTAGTTTGCACTGGTTGCATAAATATTCAGATTTTTTTCATTCATGAGCAATGGACGCAAGGTAGGCCGCCCAGTCCATCTCAAACCCAACGAAATTCCCCCACGTGTGGCCCTCGCCGTCGGCCAACTTCTCCAGCGTGCGTTCCTGCATGTTCATGGCGAACGTGCCGGTGTGCCCGCCACCTCCCCCCATCGTGAATAAGACGATGCCGCTCTTCTCGCCAGCCCAGCGCAGCTAAAGCGTCCTGTCTGGACCTGTCTGTTTCATCTGGTACAATACGATCGCCTCCTCTAAAGGGCCTGGTTCCTTTTGACCGGTTTTGATGTCACCTCCGCGGATGTCGAAGCAGGAGATCTTGGCGATGAGGGTGTAGTCACCAGCAAGGACGCCGAAGTAGATGAAGAAGAGCCGGTTGTCCGGCGAGACGCCAAGAAGGCGGTTCCCCGGGCAGCACTGCGGCGCATCGTAAGGCAGCAAGTGCACCTCCATCTCGTCGGCGGAGGCCGGGCGCACCCCGAGCGCACCGTGGTTCAGCGCCCAAAACGCCGCGCCGTGCAGCACGACGGCTGGTCCGATGTGGCGCAACTCCCGGCTCGAGACGTTCACCGCCGACCTAACCTCTGTTCCCCAGCGGCCGGTGTCCGAGGAGTAGCACCGGAGCGCGGTGAAGCCCTGGCGGTGGTTGCTGTAGACGAGCAGGAGCTGAACGAGCTTGGCGCAGCGCCGCAGATGGAGGTCGTCGCCGGTGAGCAAATGGCAGCCGTAGTCCGTTATAGGCTTGTTGTCCTTGCCCACTAGGGCCGGGAGCACGACGACGTCCACTGTCATGGGGCTGCAGACGCAGAACGTGACGCCGGCGGCACGCCTCTCGCGCTGGAGCTCCAGGACGAGGCGGCCGCTTCGGGAAGCCACCGGGCGGGAGTAGTCGAAGATGCTGGCGGCGCCACCGAAGAGCGATCCGATGGGGCAGGCTCTTTGCTGGCAACCCAGCAGGAGGCGTCTGCCAGCGGCGGCGCTCCCGGCGCGCTCCGCGTACGCGCGGTGGGCCCGTCTTTCCCCAGGTGGAAGACGCCGATGGCGAGCTGGGGAATGAATCGGCCCGTCGGGGGCGGTGGCCCTCGTGTGAAATGAGCGAGATCTACACGTTTTTTTTATAATTTAAGATTCGTTTTGTGAGGCTTTAACAATTTAACACGTCTGTTTGAATAACATATGTGACCATCTGCGTGTATATCAGTGTGTCAAATTGTCAAAGCCCAATAAAATAAATTTTAAATTATCAAAAAGCTCGATCTACATGAGTAAAAAGCAAAAGGATTCAGATTCAGATTCTTTCTCGAAGAGATAAAGTTCAGCTAACAGATCAAGGATTCTCGAAGAGATAAAGTTCAGCTAACAGATCAAGGATTTATAAGAACCCGAAAGAGCGAAGGTTAAGGAAAACACAAGACTTTAAATCTCAATTAGCTAGCTACAGTTGCTAAATAATAACCAAATAAGCTAGACGAAGAAACACCTATTCTCAGATGCGAGAAATCACTGACATATTATGCCTAAGAAGCTAATTGAAAGCAAATTAAGGGGAAGAAAAAAAATCAAGACACGCATGTGTTAATTAGATGAAGGAAACATGAACACATACAGACAATCATCAAACTCCGCCCAAGACTTGAACGATCGATGGAAGCCGCGCTTGCGGGGCTAAAGCAACAGGACGGAGGCGGAGGGAGCACCCTTCAGTCCAAGCAAAGATGGTGCGAGATCGAAGCTTTACCTCCCGCTTCATTCAATCATCTGCTAAGCAAGCTCTTTTCCATGGCCGTTTTGCTTGGCATGTGGGTGAATGAGTCGGCAGCTAATTCGACGCGCACCGCCCCTGAGTGGACTGAAGGACGCTCTCTTCCGTCCGACGTCCCTGGCCAAGCATCGATCTTATCTCACTTCTGATTATATTGCATCAAAAAATTTAATGGGGAGAAGCAAACATGAACAAGACTAGACCTTGATATCGAGCTTCTCATGGCGTGGCATCTGTGTTTCTCTCTCGCTCTGTGGATCTTGTGCAGAGATCGAAAGAGCAGCAGATTTGACCGGTGCAAAGGAGTAAAGTACTGCTAGTAGACGGCAAGGCATACAGGGGGCAATGGAGAAAGGCCGTTAAATAGAGCCATGCTGTGACCACATCAGGATGGCCAGACAATTTAGCATGTTGTACTGGCCTGGCAGGCGTCCACCCTTTGGTGGTTAAGAGATTGATTTATTACTATGCTGCTTCGGGTGCTTAATTAGTTAATTAGCGTTTAAGATTCTGCATGTTCCTCAAGGGTGCCCCGGCCTTGTCTGTGGCGTGCAAGGTATCTAAGCAAGTCTTTGTTCGCTAGCGTCGTGCAGTATATTCCGGACCATGGTGTGATGGAATAACGATGATGTGCCATTACTGTCGTTACATTTCGATTTTTTTTATTTTTTTATATTTGATATTTTCTATATTCTCTAGTTATTATCATTAGGGCAATGATTTTGATTTAAAATCGAACTAGATTCCCCTGACCTGAAGTAGAAGAGGACGTGCTGCAGCTGCAGGCCGTCCCTCCTCAGCGCCACAAGCCCATTGTCCACAAGCAGAGGATAGAGATGGGCAGAGGGAACCTGCCCTGGCGAGACGAGAAGACGACGAGGCGGCCCATCCTGAAGAGCCGGCCCGTCGTCGATGTGATGCGACATGCGACTATGCAACGCATCAGGCATCGTCGTTGTACTGCATTTCGTGTGTTCATCTATGCCGGACGTACGCACGGTTTCGTTCCGTCCTGTCTCGACTCGAATCCTCGTTTTATTCTTCTAGCTCAGCTGCTCCTCTTTTTTTTTTCTAGCACGTGTTATATTAAAAGAGAAGAAAAAAGCAATTATACAATCGAGATTCATGACATAAATCATTTTGACTCGACTCCAAATAATCACATATTTCACACCGAAGGCAACAAGCCCGCAGAAAGAAACGACCTACAAACCAAGCACACGAAGCTACCACCTCTCGATTCCTGTTCAGTAACATCACATAAAGCAAGCGTATGTGATACAGCAGCAATTTATTTCGAACATCTTTTTTTATCTGAATATTTGGTTTTCCCTGGGAGGATTCAGTCTGTGTTTGAATATCATAATTCAAGTTTTTTCTGTGCTGTGTGAGTTTCACTATTTTTCTCATTTTTGCACGAGCCATTGGCCTCCAAAGCAATTGTGTTGGCCCATGCAAGTCGATCTTGAGTTGAGATAGTAATAGTCGCACATGCTACAGTACTACTACTACTAAATTCTCCTTCCACTGGAAGATAACGACACGTGCTGTCACGCAGACTATAGATCACTTAGTGTCCAAGAACAATATTAGTAATTTTCTGTCCAACGAAATGCGGTTATTCCCAAATTCGACAGAAAAGAAAAAAAAAAATAAACCGGGGCAGGCAGAAAGATGCTTGACCGTTCGACAAACACCTGCATGTTCAGTTCTACCAAGCATTTTCCGTCAATGACATCACGTTCAAGCTTCAGGAATCCGAATACCAACCCACATTGTTGATCGTTAAGATTTTCTCAGAGTATTTTAAGGCGCGATGCATGTCGTTTTCATATCATGTACTACTCCTACTACACGGCACACTCAGTAAGATGATGCTTGGGGTTCTGTTCTTCTTAGTGATGTAATCAGGGGTGACACACTAGAGAGAATTGAATAAAGGAAGACAACTCCTGTGAAATACTCCCTCTGATTTTAAAATATTGACAATCAATAACTTCTAACATTAACTTTAATTATTCGTCTTATTTAAAAAATTTATTCCAATGTGTAAAATTATTGGTCGTGATTTAAATTATGTTAATGATGAATCAAATAATAACAAAACTTTACACATTTGAATAATTTTTTTAATAAGACGAATGGTTAAAGCTGATGTTAAAAGTCAACGATGTCAATATTTTAAAACCGGAGGGAGTACCAAAGAAAGACAAGGGAGCCATAACTAATCCAAGCAACGGCATCAGAATTCTGAAGCGTTTGGCCATTGTTTATGTTCAAAACAGGGGACAGGACGAATCCTACCGCTAGACTGGAACAAAGTGGTTAAAGAGGAGGACTTTGAATCGAATAAAGCATAAGGAGCACGAACTCGGGGCGGAATGGTAGCAATTTGGACCATGTGGCTTACCTGATTACCTGAAGCAGAGTGGTCTACCTCCTTTGTTCTCAGCCTTTTGTGAGTTACAAGTAGATCATCAGTCTTCCAGCTCAAGCCACACTTACAAACCCCACCTCAACAGTCCGGGATTTGCTTTGAAGACTGTTTTTCACTTAAAAGAAAAGAGTGATTTAATTAACATATGCAGGGTCTTTTTCTACGAAGTTTTTAGTCACTGTGGCCACTACTCTCACAGTAAGCTATACATGCAAGCCACACTTTTGGGTGTTACTACTCTCATAGATTGATATGATGGAATTTCTTGTAAACTTCTTGAGTGTCCATTAGAAAGCTTTCTATTGGATGACAAAATGCCCTATTGTACGTGATGACATGAGAAAAGAAGATGCTCAGGAAGCACTTCACTGATGCCAGAGGTTAGGAGGAATTCTATAAATTCCACAGGAATATTTAGGACCACGTCTAATTCTAATAAGTAGTACGAGTTAGGAAAACATTGCCTCTGATCTATACATAAATGGGGAATGATATGTGTATGGGACGGTCAAGCCATTACCGGGAGATTATCCAATAACTTGCAGTACCTAACTTATTCCGATATTCGTCTTGTCAAACCATAGGCTTCCTTCTTTTTGCAAAGTTCAGCAAAGTTGGCAAAACCCATGGCCTAGTTTGATGCCGATCATGGCATATTAGTATCAACGAAATATTTTATTTCTTTGAACCGTATTACAAATTTTCCTTTTTACTCTCCCTCTCAAGACTCTCTGATTTTGGCGTATTCTTCCCACACCCTCGTAATCCAACTTGCATGCAACACCGATACAGTCATATGTTTCAACAGATTCCCCTCATTTATATGTATTTAAGTATAGGTCCATTTGGAAGCTGCAAAATTTTCACTTATATATATTATGTGCTATTTACTCACATATCCCTAAATTATACACCACCCTTCTGTTGTATGCGGATGTATATCGGTTTTATTCTGTACACAACTTCTGAACAAAACTTTCATAATTATTACCGATCATGACTACTATGTGTCCACAACTGATATAATTTAGTACTTGTATTTACTTATGATCAGTTCATTAATTTGCTACTGATTTCTTCAGTAGAAACAGCATAGGAGAATAGCGCTCCGGTGTACTAGAGCCTAATTACAATCTCAATGGATTAGGAAATAAGAACCCAATACTTCCACCTTGGTTCTATAATTTGGAATCGAAAAGGTTTCATTTGCATATCTGAGTGGCTTTACAACCATTCAACTATATAATAAACTTTTAAAAAAAATACAACTAGTCATTTTTTGCACAACAGGTTATACAAGCATGCAATTATTTTTTACAGCAAATGCATGAGCAGGAGGATCCAAGAACAAGATAGGCACTTCTAAAGGTCGAATCCGGCCGTTAAATTGATGTCTCCAGCACTAAGAGATTCCCGAAATATTATAAGATTGCAGAGGCCAGTGCATAATCAGATGCCGCAAAAAAAAAAAAGGAGATAGCGTCACTTTGCATGCACGCATGATGCATGCAAGTCACACAGGGCATGTTTTCTGTCAAAATATGCAGAGGAACCCCCATAGCCCATCCATCCAACGGCCAAGATTTGTCTCCGAGTTCTATATAAGACCACCAACCTCTAGCTGCCATTGTACTCTCATCTCAAGCTCATACCTTCACAGAAATTATAGCACTGCGAGGTGGGTTAGCAATTATCTGTTAATAGAGCGTGCTTGTTTAACGATCCAATAATATTGTTAACCAAGTAATGTACTGATCATGATAGGCTGATCGATGTGAAGGCTGATGAACAACAATATACTACTAGCTCTTCTGCGTGTTCAAGGAGGAGGGTGAATAGAAGAGCTCCCTTCAATCCAATCCAGGAGGGGGCGTGGTTGGATGCAGCTGCCGGTTCATGGATACCTCTGTGGTGCAGAGATCTTTCCATGTTCACCTGCACTTGCATGGGTGTGCATGACCCGGGAGATGAACCCACCATCATCTTCCCCTCGTGCTTGGATTGAAGGGAGCTCTCTCTCTCTCTCTCTCTCTCTGTCTGTCTGTGTGTGTGAGTACGTTTGTCTTTGTTGATGAGACTTGTTGCTTGTTTTTTTTTTTCTTTGCAGATTCATGCATGGATCCAGTGAATGATTTCTAGCTGACCCGGAAACGTTGTCATGAATTGTGGAAGGTTCGTGCCTCTTTTGAATATATGGACGTCATGTTAATTTTTACAGTGGTAGCGCATCATTCTTCCTGCGTATCTATTGACATTGCAATAATCCATGTTTACGAGACACTATGGCCCTGTTTGAAACAAAAAAAACAGCTTATTTGTTCAGCTGGTGAAAAACAGCTGAAAAATAAGCTGCTATTTAGTTTATTTTGAAAAACTGCTGAACTAATAAGTTATAAAATAAGTTTGCTGTTTGGCACAACTTCTGCTTATTTCTATGAATAGGTTGAAAATAAGATGTGTCCAACAGAACCTATGTTCTCCTTGTTGATATTAAGGCATGAAAATTTTGGATCTTTTTAAAATTGTATGCTTGTTAACACAGTTAGGCCCCATTTAAAACGCAGAAATTTCACATGAATCAGGTAGGAATTTCACATGAATCAGTTAAATTTCACAGAAAAAACGCAGAAACAGAAAATTTTTCCGCATTCCAAACGGTAAAGCACGAGAAGATCCTATCCATAATTGAATGTATGAGAACATTTCCGTGTTGCGAACGCGGGATGGACACGTTCTTCCGTCGATATCCTCGATCCATCAATTATATGACTTGACGTCAGACTGTATAATTGTATTACTTTTTATACTACAGAACATTTTTTAAGTCATGAACGGTGGATCTTTCCTTGGACCATCTGCAGATTCTTTCCAAATGATGTGCTTCATTGGAACCGCTAATTAACAATACACGCCGTGCATTCAACATCCTATTACGCAATGTCTAGTACTCATACTGATTAATAACACGATCAGATAGATACATATAGCCTATTCTTTGACTGGAGATTAGATGGCCTTTCAGTTTCAAAGGGAAAAAAAATGATATCACGTTCCTCGACTGAACGTTGATGAGAGGTATCACGTTCCCCGTTCCGTCGGCACTCGCCAAGTTGCCACGCACTCATACCATCGGTAGAAAAGACTGCGAAATGTTGAAGGAAAACGACAAGCCAGTGCATGGCGAACAGCTCAAGCTCTAAACGTAGTGGTTTTACTTCAGCTACAGAGTCTCACTGATCTGCAACTGAAAGCATTGCCATTTCTTGAACATATCATAAGCGAATTAACAAACCAATGACAAATACAAGATAACAGAGTCACCAAAGAATGGACTGGACGAGTTTTAGTTAGTTACATACTGCTCGAGCTCACGTCCGTCTCAATCTCCTCCCCGTCGAACAAGTTCCTGGACACGGTCGCGATCGCCGTCTTCATCACGTCGCTGTCGTCGGACGCCGGCGACTCTTGGCCGCTCAACTGCCTCTTTGCCGCCGTCATCGGCGTCTCGAATACCATGTCCGAGCAAGCCGCCCGCCGCTTCCTACGCTTGGACAACGCACTGGACCGCGGTAGGCGGATGGACGGCTCCTTCCCCGGGTGCTTGAGCGCCCAGACGCGGCGCAGGTCCGGCACCCAGCTCGTGAACGAGGACATACGCCTTTCACGGTTCCGGCGCTCCTGCGCTCTCACCAGCTCCTCGTCCTCGTGTCTGTTGTGGCTCCTCGCGTCCCGCTGCAGCAGGCGAAGGGAGGAGGCGCTCGTGCTGGAACACCGGTGGCTACAGCCCCTGTCAACCTTGGCGTCGTCGTGGTTGCTGCTGCTGTTTAGGGAATCTGAACAGTCCACATCATCATCGTCGAATAAATCAAACTCCATCCGGGTGTAGATCTTCTTGATCACATCCTCCATGGAGTTGATGTACCTGGAAAGCCATCGGAAAGTCAGATTGTACCAACTGGAGTTTCTAAAAACGGAGAGGACTGTATCTAAGAAGATTGAGTCGTCATAAATACAGACTCGTGGAATTGGAGCTTGTACTCTCTCTGGGGAACAGGATTCACTTTGTAATTTCAATGTTTTCACAAGTTTATGTTCAATTAAACAGCAAAGGAAAGTTAAATATGGGCATGTGCAGTCATTCTTATCATATAACCAGGCAAGTTATAACTGCATCGCCACTGAGAGTGGTACATAGCTTTGTGATTGGGGCAGTAAAGAAAGCTACTATCTGATGTCAGTACTACTGTCGGGCAATGCTCTTCGGAGTATCAATAAATTCTGTTTGATGCCTTGATCCATAATAACTGAAATATGCAATGTCAGGCTGGCCTCAAAGCACGAACACTTTTTTTTTTGTTTTTGCCTCAAAGCACAAACTTGCTTCTGGCAAAGAAACCAATACTGAACATGGTGAAACTGTTCCAGCGAAAGATTCAATGCTCGCCTTGATGCTATGCTAGTTCCTTCAAACAAATGTCATGTGAAGCATCATAAATCGACTCTACTGCTGTAGTGAAGAACTTCATTCTGCCTTACATAATTAAATGCACTTCAAAATTCACAAGCATCACAAACTAGTCAATCGTAAAACTCTGAGAATGGAACATATAGAAATTAGGTCACACCTGGACTTAATGGTCTTTTCAGCAAACTCAAGAATACTGTCGGACTGAAATGAATCCCCTTGGAGGTTGATATCGATAAACTGCAAAAGTGAGCATATCTCTTTTATGATTTTCTGTTTTGAGCCTTCCTCCATGGCAGATCCAAGTTCAGACTTGATTATTTCCAGTCTAAGCAAAATCTGCAACTCATGTCTGGAGCATGCTTGTTAAGGTGTACATGCCCAAAAATGTTAACCAACAAGGTAGGATTAGCAAAGACATATCATAGAAAATATTCGCAAGTGCAGAAGGAAAAGAATTGAGACTTAAAAAGGATACTCTCGAATTTTATAGCTTATACTGTATTTTGTTGTTTGCTCTGGGGCCACAGATGCTGAATTACTTTCTTTGTACCTCAACACCAGCTCTTTGGGTTTCTTCAACAGAATACTGGACAGTTCGCTGGCAATTTTTGTACCAGATATATCTTCCTCGTCCCTGTGCTCAAAGTACCTCACTGTAATCTTTCCATGCTTAACCAACAGTGCATGGACAGACAAGCCAACCAAGCGTTCAGCAACATTTGCTAGATCAGCATCTTCAGAGCAAAGACTTTGCTCAATCTTATGGGGAACACTTCCCAGAAACACCTCTAAATCATCCATACAAGAGAACATTGAATTCGCTTCATCCACCGATTTTTCCACTTTGTTGCAATCTGCTGCTCCCACTAGACTATCCACTTCGTTGCAATCTGCTTCATCCACTGGTCTGTCCACATTACTACAATCTGTTCCATCAACTGAAAAATTGACATGACCAGCAGAAGCATCTTCTTCTGAAACCTGAATTCTTGTTTCTGCTTCATCCTTTGAGGGAGGGCACTTGTCTTCTTCTTTATGTCCAGTCGATGAAGTAACGAGACATGACTGTTTCACTTGTTTCATCCAACATTTCAAAAACCGCAATTTCTTCGACGTGGCACCGTATCTGCTGAAATACAGGTCCTCCAAGTCTACCACCGGCATGCCGCCATCAGCATGTTTGACAAGCACATCACAGAAGGTGCTCCAAGTAGTCGCCTCAAGTAGCTTTCTGACCAGTCTACTTCTCTTCTTCCTTACACTCTGCTCCTTTGATGCATCGGACGCACAACTATCCAGTGTTTCAGAGCCTTTCGCAACAACTCGACCTGCAATGCCATTCTTCTCAACATGAAGTAATGCACAGTTCATCGAGAAAGGCATGAGAACACCATCTACAGAATTCTCATTGCCATCAGAAATTGAAACTATTGCACAATAGTTCCTCCTACGAAGAAACACCAATATTAGCTGCCAAATTGGCTTGGATCCCCCTATCCGATTCATCTCATCACCGAGCACCATTTCAAGAAGCCGATGAGGGAAAAAATCCTTGTCCACGTCTTCTTCACCGTCACCTTTTGTCCCTTCCCGCAGACACCCATGAACCACGGCAACATCGGCATCCCTGCTCATCAAATGATCCCAACTACTCACCTCACACACTGCCTTCACATGTATCCTGCACGTGCCATTGCCGTTGGCCTGCCACCTAGTGGAACCAGACACCTCGACCTCACAGCCCTTGCAGACAAGAGGCTTCCCCTCCACATCGGCAATTTCTAACATAACCTCCCCTCTTCTTCCACCATCCTGGCGCCCAAGTCCAACAGCTCCCCATACGAGCTCCGGCGATGCAACTGCTGAACCTAAGCCAACTGAATCGGCGATCCTGAACTGCCAACCCAACTCAGTCACCGCCCTCCGGATCCTATCCCCAGTCGAAGCAACGGAGACCCAGCAAACCTGTAAGCCCGTAGCAGAAAGGCGATCCCTCACCGGCCCAAAAACCCCACGAAATCTGCTGATGAAGCACGCGTCATCTCCGAATTCCTGGAATTCAGCAGCGGCCGTGAAGAGGACTACCAGATTGGGCGGCGGATCGAACGCCCGGCGGCGGGCGTGCTGGGTCTCGGCGTCCCAGGGGTAGTCGTGTTCGAGCTGGAGGAGCGACTTGGCGATGGAGGAGGAGGCAGGGACCCGCGGGTGCAAGGATGAGCGGAGAGAGAGGCGGCGAAGGGGGGCGAGGCCGGCGAGGGTGGCTTCGTGGAGGTCGAATGAGAGTGGCGTGGGGGCGGCGGGAAGGCGTTTGGGGAGGAGGGAGGAGGAGAGGATGGGGGAGAGCGAGGAGAAGAAGTGGCGCGCGGCGGAGAGGCAGCCTGGCGACGACGAGGCGGCGAGGAGGGATGTGGCGGCGGGCAGGATGGCGGAGAGGTAGGGGGAGGCGGTTGGAGCTGGGGCTTCAGAACTTGGTGAGGGGAGGAGCGGGTCGAGGTCCACCAGGACGAGGACGCGGCGGGGCTCGCCGGCGCCGGCCGTCATGGGTGGGCAAAGGCGACGGAGGGGAGAGGAAGGGGGAGCTTGGATGCGGGCAGATCTGGGTGCGGGTTTGTGTTGGTTTACTATTTTTTTTTTTTCTGACAAAGAGAGGAGGGATTTCCAAAGATTTGGCGGGAAGCTTGAAGGAGCCGGTGGAGAAGGGCGCGCCGCGCAGTTTGAGCTTGGTTCGTAGTATCTCTGCTGTGTGGGACCCACTCGGCATCGGCAGATCAGGCTCGTCGGTAGGCATGGCGTATCCGTGCTCCGTGGAACGGTGGAGGCAGCCATAGGCGAGATCCATGTCACTGCTTGCTTGCCGAGATCCATGTCACTGCTTGCTTGCCGATTTCTGTTATTGGGGAGAACAGAAGTCAGATGGCTGTCCCAAATATGAACAAAATTTATTTGCTTTTACTTCCTTCGTGAAGGTCTGAGTCTGATGACAACGGCTACACACATGGAAAATCTGAACAATATTGATAAATTACTAGTACTACTACTATCTAGCTGGTGCATTTTCTAGTTTCTAGGTAACCATCAGGAGACACCAAAGAGTACTCTGCAGCATTCTGCTTTCCGGGAAATTTATGCAGCTATCTTGCCAATAAGGCTTCGGCGGATCTGCAAACAAAACAGATGCCACAGAAAAGTTAGATTTAAAACGTGAAGAGGTGCACGGAAATTGAACAGAGCATTTTGAAAAACAAAAATGTTAACAGAAAGGTTTACAGGTACCTCTGGCAACTTCTTTCTGAAAACAACATGTAATCTAGCATCCAATGTGTTTTCGCATACAATCTTTCCATCTCGGGAAGCTACTACAACTCCACCGGAGCTAATAAAAGAGTATAGCGATATGGATTAGGCTCGGATCGACAAATTTATGGTCAGGTACAGCAATGTGAAGCATGAATGATTGGCAGTAGATATCTTCCAAGGAGATTTCGGTCCATAATACACATGAGATTTCAGCTTTACCAGGAGGGGCCTTGTGCCTGATGATGACTAGGAGCAGATGGCAGAAAGACATGACGATCCACCACTACTTCAGGAGGGTATACATTTGCCTTTTGGGCATACTCATTCCTTGCTGACTCTAGAACTGAGTCAACAAGCTCAAGATCCTCCTTCCTGCAGCGGAGAATCACAGCTGGCTCTTTCAGACGCAGCAAACTCTGGTCAAATAAAACTGTCCGTTAGTTAATTCTCAAATTATACTAGTAGAATTGAACAAGATATCAATACCAACAAAGCATGACTAAGTCATTCATAGCTTGCGATCGAATGAGAGTTTCACCAACAACCAGGCATGTTTATTCCAAGCACATCCTTCCATAGTCATAACGCAAATTAATTTCATTCAACTCTGCTAACCTGAACAACAAGCGTCCTGAGAAGATTTTTGTAAGCTTGGTGATCTCGGCTCGTGTATAGCATCTCTTTCCTTGCTTCCTCCATCATATTTGTAACCAAGTCGTCTTGAGCTTGCAGAACTTTAATTAGGGAAGCATTGAGCTGCGTTGAATAGTCACTGCACAGAATAACACACAAATTTGTCCGGTGAACTTTTTGGTTTGTTTTCTTTAAGGCACAGTACAATATTGCGGTAGACACCAAAGGGCGAACGTATTCATACTGAACAAACAGTCTAGTATACAAGTGAATGTGTAATTTGTAAATAAAAGAAGAAGAAAAGAATCACTGAATTAGCACCGATGAGGATAAGAAGTACTCCCTATTACATTTTCTTCTTGATGGCAACCTGCTTCTCTTTTCGCTCGTATTCCTGCTTGATCTTCTTCTTTTCAGCTTCCACCAGCTGTCCTTTCTCAATTTCGAATTCCTGTGTAGGTATCATTCATATTAGTTTATTATTATTTCAACTTCTAAAATTTTAAAAGTTACTGTGGTCAAACAATTACGTGCAACAGCTTGCTACTGAGTTTTTCCTTGTGGACTCTGTACGAGAGATTGGACACCGCGATGGCAAGGGTTCAAGGCTTCAAGCTGTACTAGGATATTGTCTCGGTGGTACTGCAATACTATAGCACTACCGGATCGAACGCTCGAGCAAACACAGACGCCAGCATTGTCCGATCCATTCCCAATTCGCTCGACGATCAATCTACTGCAACGATCCACGACGCATTGCGCGATCCGTAACAGATTGGAACCTTGCTCGATCGGATCCCGCGGATCGCTCACGATGTCCATCCCCGATCATCTTTTTGGAAGAGAATTAATGCGCGGCGGCAGGGCCAGGGTGGGAAGGATACGTACCTCGGCGGCGGCGATCTCGATCTCGACGGCTTTCTCGACGGCCTCCTGACGGATGAAGTCCGTCATCCGCTTGAGCTGCCGCGACACGTCGATGTTGTCCATCTTCGGGGAGGGGGGGGGGGTGTTGGGGGGAGAGAAACTTCCGCTGCTCCGGTGATCCGCCGGGCCGCGATGGGAGCTAGGGAGGCCGGAGGCGGGAGGTTTTGATCTCTGGATTCGAGGGGATGCGGGAGCCGTACTGGCGTGCCGTGTGCGTCGTGGCGATTCGTTTTTATCTGACAGACGCGAGTCACTGGCACGTGGACCTGGGGCCACCGGCAGTGCCGCCGGGTAATACGGGCCATACGGCAGACGATTCGCGGGGATTCTCCCTGGAGGTTTTTGTGTGGGATCCGGATCCACCGCAGTGAGGAAAGAAAAGCCAGGGTACTGTAGCATCATGCGCTGCAGTGCTTTAAATTATTACTGCAGCAAATTTATTTTTTATCTATTATTGTAGAAAAACCTTATAGCATGGGCATTTTTATACTGTAGCAATCAATCTGGACGATTGATATCCAATCAAACGGTTGAAAATGAATCCTAATTCATGGAGTACTGTTTATCCGGTGAATTTCTTTCTTCAATTCACCGGACCCCAATCCTTTGGTGTAGGCGGTTGGCTCCTAGTCGAAGTACTATGATTTGTTCCACTCCAAATTCTGACCATCTGGTGTTCGTACGAGACCTGAACTTGGTTCAGAAAAAGTCGAATTCATCATGTGGACGCATAAACCTTGCACATGAATATGAAGGTTCACACGTGACTTGGTTTTATTTGAACATGAACTGTTCTCACATGTATTGTAGTAAGTGAAATTCTCCATACGGATACAGTATGCATGCAGTTGCTTCAGCTTCAGAGTACCCCAGATGCAATCGAAAAAATAAATATTTCAGACGGTTTCATAAACGTTGGCTAAATTCTCCTGCTGTAATGTATGCTATTTTAAGGATTCTGTGATGCTCAAGTAACTGCAGGACCTTCAGAGCTGTCAGTTATATTTTGACTGCTTGATTTATGTATTTCTGCATTTACAAATGATGCCTTGGCAAGGTGACAGCAGCACAGAATTTTCAACTGTACGTTGCATTTCCTGGAATAAGGTATATAAGCCCACTATATCGAGTTTTCTGTATCAATTAACTACTACAGGACATAGCTCTATAGCTCTCATTTACATTTGGGTTGCGCATCTTACGTATATCCGAATACTGCCAAATCAAGATGGCTGCAGCAACTTACAGTGCATAACCTGCCGTATGATATAAATACTCCCTTCATACTGATTCATATGGGATGTGTCTGTGCATTGAATTATCTCAACAGATTATTGAGCTAACAATATGTACTAGGCTAAGAAAGAAATCTAAGTTTCCTAACAACTGAAGACAAAATTACTCTTTGCCTTGAATTGACTATCCAAACCTACTGTCTCCACTCTAATGCCATAAGCATTGCTAGCCTTCGTCAGAATATACACCGCTGTTCTCACCTTCAATCAGGTTCTGAAAGGAAGACGGAATCGGAGGGATTTCAGTGTTTACAACACCTTCCAACATACGAACCACTTGTCCCATTGACGGTCTGTCATGCTCCATGTCCTGGATGCACCAACAGGCAACTCTGCAGGCGACGTCAAGCTCCTTGACATTAGCATTTCCTTCCAGTCGATTGTCTAGTAAGGACAACACATTTCCTTCGTTCACTTGGACTGCTGCATAAAGAGGGAAGTATCGATGACTTCCGAATTTCAGTCTTTTTGTGCTCCTCCTACCCGAGATTATTTCGAGAAGCACAATGCCAAAGCTATAAACATCTGCCTTTTTAGTGATAGCCTGTCCTGATATCCACTCCGGCGCAAGATACCCCATGGTTCCTCGGATGGTGGTCAATGCAGAGTTGAAGTCTCGCCCAAGAAGCTTCGCCATGCCAAAGTCTGCGATCTTTGCACAGAACTCTGCGTCAAGCAGTATATTTTCAGGCTTAATGTCACAATGTATGATGCAGTTCTCACACCCGTCATGAAGATAAGCTATGCCCTTTGCAGTACCAAGTGCGATTTGGTACCGAAGGTCCCAGTTTAGTAACCTAGATTTGTCTGAAAAAAGGTGTGAATCGAGAGAACCGTTAGGCATATATTCATAGACCAGCAGCCTTGCATCCCCTTTGACACAAAATCCCAAAAGACGGACAAGGTTAGTATGCCGAATCACTCCAACTGTCTGCACTTCAGTTCTAAACTGTTTATCCGCCTGTCCAAGGCCTTTGAGACTTTTCACGGCAACGACAGTTGGTCCTGGCATTGTTCCCCTGAAAACACTTCCAAACCCTCCCTCGCCGAGTTTATCAGAGAATTTCCTGGTAGCTTTCTTGATCTGTGCATGTGAATAGACAGTGAGAGAACCTTCTACTTCGAACTTTCCGCAAGTAAAGAGATCTCTCCTGTATATCCAGAGAAACACCAGTATAACAATTGTAGACACCCCCGCTACCAACCCCACCACCAACAATACAATCCCTCTTGTGCGTAGGCCATTTTTCGCCCTGAGCTTGGAACCCAAACGAACATAAACCCTGCTGTATGGAGGTCTAGAAGCCACACTCAGATTATACAGGTTGTAGTACCATAGCTTGCATCCAGAGTCATATGCATACGCAACACAATAACATTTGCTCAAGCAGGCTTCTCTGCAATCTTCATCACTTTTCACTGAATCGCTCTGAGGGTCATAAGGAAGCCCTTGCAGCCTGTCGAACGGGATGAAGGAGTCATCATGTTCGGTCTGGCCATCGGCCTCACAGCTCAGTGGAAGAGATCTCGAGCAACCTGTAACAAAGTATCCAAGTCTCCATTCATCTGGGTATTTGGGCTCAAACCCGTCGACACAATCACATTTGCTGGTGTTCGTGCAAGCCCCAAAATTACCACAGAAGAAGCCACTGGATTTGCAGTCCGAAGGGAAGGTCCAACGAGCCACCCAGCCACTGGTATTCGCTGCAGAAACAGAATCCTCCACCCACCTCATCAAGCTGACCTGCCCCAAATGGTACTGCAAGAACTCGGTCACGTTTGGGCTCTCAGGATACTTGAGCACCAGCGAGCTGCCATTGTCCTGGGACGACACCATCCAGTCCGGGAAGGTCCCCGGGAGGTCGTGCCCATCTGTGCTAAGCACGAACCCATTCCTCCTGCTCCTGTCGACGCTGACGCTGCCATTGTGCGAGTAATCCTTGTACGTCATCGAGACGTTGCTCCCGGTGTCCTCATCGAACCCGAGCCTCGCTCCGGGGAGCAGCGAGTCGCCGGGGTAATCGAAGCTCTGCCACAAGATACGCGACGAGTTGGCCTGGTCCCTGACCACCAGGTTGCCGTTATCGAGGAGAGTCGCGACGGCGGCGGCCGGCGGGGGCCCGTCCCCCGCCACACTCGACCACCAGAGGCTAGCGCCGTCCTCCTTGATGTACAGGCTGCCGCCGAAGACCTCGAGCGCCGCGCCGGGCAGGTCGGTGATGAAGACCCTGTCCCCGACCCAGAACTTGGGGCTGGTGCGCGGCATGTTCCTGAACTGGACGCCGAGGAAGCGGTAGATGCCCGGGCCCGCGGGGAAGAAGCCCAGCTCGAACACGCCGTTCTTGGACACCAGCGTCTGGTTCCCGGAGATGCCCTCGCCGGGGAGGATGGTGTCTCTGGCGACGGCGGCCAGTGGCGAGAACGCGCCGCCAAGCAGCAGGAAAACTAGCAAAGTCGGCGGCAGCGCCGGTTCACGGCGCCGGGACGGCGGCGAGCGCGTGCGCTCTATTAGCGCCTCCATCGACGAGCATCAGTCGCGGCGAAACGAACCCGGCGTGGGAAAAATCAAATCAATGCTTGGAACGAGCAAGGAACAGCTGCACACGGCCAAGACTGAAACCATGAGACTGATTAACGGACCAAGTAGGAGTCAGCTGCGAACTGACATACCACCTTACGCGACTGAGCATGGAGCGCCGCCGACTCGTTTTGACCAAGCTTTTACTCCAGTGAGAGATGAGAGACTCGAGAGACCAGCAAGGTGCAGGCAGACCTCGCGTAGTTCAATTTCTCTTTGACTCGGGTGGCCTCGAGAAAATGGTTGATTACTGGAGTGCTTTACTGAAGAGCTAGGAGCTATTACCGCCCGCCATTCCCGGGGTTAGGCAGCCGGATCCACAGTATCAGTCAGATAGTATTGGCAAAGCACATGGTTAATGAAATGGACGCTTTGTTGTTGTGGGAATCATCAGTTTGGCAACGTGGCACCAGCATCAGTCAACAATCCAAATGTTTTTTACTGGAGTAGAATATTTAGGGCTACAAGTATTTTGCTGGTTGGAGCAATCGGTTTTGCAAAGCTGTGGTTTGATACACCGCTAACTTTATGCAATCAAAAGTGGAGCAATGCACTATACATACTTGACCAAGGAAGGATTATCATTTCATTACAAGCTGTCGGAAAGCGATGGAAGAAGGGAAGAGGGGAAGTTCAGGAACACTCGGACAAACCGAGTACAGTGGAGAGCAGACAGGACAAGGACGAACCCGTCAAAAAACACGAATGGTCACCATGGTTATCAAACCGATGGGGTGGTTTCACAACTTTTTTCTGAACGCATAATTTTCATAATAATCGTATATGAATTTTATAGTAATCAATTTAAATTCATATAGAAACACAAAGGAAAGATGCAAAAAAAAAAGTGGAAAATAAGAAAGCAAAAGGTTTCTGCGGAAAGCAATCGTATCCACTCGAAATCCCACCTGCAATCGATTCCATGCTTCAGGGTGCATTCCTACCGGGCCAGAAGGCCTCCTTGGGCTGTACGTGGGCAACTAAACGTGCGGTGCTACTCCAGCCCAACATGATGTAGCATTGGGCTGAATTTCCCAGTCAAACAAAGCAGCTTAAGTTACTGTTGCTTTTCGTGCATGAATGAAAGGGACGGCGGTCAACCTGCCTGAATACCCTGTTCCAGGTTGATTTGATGTTCTCCATTCTAGTCGTGACTTCGACTCGTCCTGTCCGAGCTTCAATTAGTACTAGCAGAGATGCGCATGCTCGCTTTGTTGTTCCACACCTCCCGGTTTCATATTTTGACCGACTCCAGTACTGCACACATCAGTTTGACCGTCAGTTTCCATCTTTGTGCAAAAACCGTGCTGTTCGTTACCGTGTACATAAACCGTCGCCAGTGTGGTGTTCGCCGGCTGAGCATCAGGGCATGGCAGATCTGCAGCCGAGCACGCTTCACCATAGATAAGCTCTTCGACTGCGAGCGTCAGACCACACCGTTGTTTCGCTTCCCTCCCTTCCCCCGACCTGCATGCGAAACGCCGACAGGGAAATCAATCAAATCATCCATTATACTAGTAGTACGATCCATGCAACTGTCATCTGAAACCTGGATTCAGACATGACAAAGCATCGGCATCAGCCAGCCCAGCCCAAAATGTGCGGCACCGCAGTACTGTTCAGTTGATCAGTTCCATCCTTTCTCGGCCTGGCCTGTCCGTCTGTGTATCAGTGGATGAGGGTCATGAATTCAGGTTGCGTTTGGATCTATGGGATTCTAGAATTCAAATTTTAAAATTTTGGATTATACAAATCTGGATTGTGAAGCTTTAAAATTCAAACTGTTTGGATTGACAGATTCTGCCAGCAGATTTTAGAGAGATTGAATTTTTTTTGTCCAAAATACCCCTAGTCTGCATCAGTACTACAAACAATACTACAAGAAGCCACATGCATAACGTACATAGTACACCTACACATATTACTACACACTACCATTATATTAATTTACAATCCACATATTTATTTACTCACTAGTTCTCTGCAAACAAAGCATCGGCAAGATTATCTCGAAACAAATTCATGTCTTCATCTTCATCGCCCAAATAACCATTAGCACTGCTTCTTAGACCAGAGTTGTTCATTGCAACAGAAATGTAGTTCTCATCGCGATCACACATCTCAAAGTCCACATCAACCATTGCACTATCTCGAATGAAATTGTGGAGGCTTATGCATAAAAGTATTATTTTATTTTGTTTTCTCATTGGATAACCAGGTAAGTCCAATAAAATTCGACACTTCATTTTTAAAACACCAAATGACCTTTCAATAACATTGCGAAGCGATGCATGAACAAAATTAAATACCTCCTTTTTTCCACTTGACCTTGGACCATGTCAAAATTCTGTTAAATGATACTTTGTCCCCTTGTATGGTGCAAGATATCCAGGTCGGTTCGGATAACCCGAATCCACGAGATAAAACTTTTCTAAACACAAAAACAAGATAGATGATGAATTAAATATTACGCAGATATATAATGTAAAGTGCAAATGCATACTTCCAATAAGTGAAGGTACCTGGTGGTGGATGGGGGAATTTTTCACCGTATTTGCGAATGGCATCATTAAATACTCTCATGTCATGTGCGGATCCTGGTCATCCCGCAACGGCAAATGTGAACCTCATGTCGAAGTCACATATAGCTAGCACATTTTGAGTGTAATACCCATGATGACCAATATGTTGAAGTTTTGATGATGGAACAACAACAGGTATATGAGTTCCATCAATAGCCCCAATGCAATTATCAAAATATGGAGAAAAACGAGGATTTTGTAATCTTGGATGAATAGTCTTGAATTCTGGATCTTTTGGTTTGATAAAATCGGCAGACATTTTGTACACACATTCGAGCACATGCTCAAACTTTCAACTTATCGTCTCAGTTGATCGCTGAAAACGATTCTCAACTTGTCTAATAGATTGTGGTGCACCTATGATCCACAAAAACATGGCTAGTGACTCTATGGAGCTCATTTGTTTTGTTGACTTTAATCTATATGATGAAACCAGCATCGTATGTAATCTACTAAAAAGTTCTCGTCTCATCCTAAACATATTGAAGCATGAGTGTGGATTTTGTAATGTGCTCATTACCCAATCGTGACCGGATATATCAGAAACCCTTCTTTCTGATTTATTCATGAAAGTAGCATCATAGCACATACCAAAAATGCTTACTATAGTCCCAAATTCTTGCATGACATCCAGCTGATTCTGTGCAACCTCAAGTGTTTCATCCTCAGCTTCACTCGATGAATAGTATGTCTACAAAAACACAATTAACACCATAAATTAAAATGCTATAAATATAGTCAACAGAAAATGAAAACGATAGCATTATATCACCCAAACAGAGTACAAGTGCATATGATGGCATTACATTTACACAAAAGAGAGTCAACTAGTGTTCACAGATCTTGCTATTCGTAAACAAGTTTCTAACTAGTACATATTCTTGAACTGATCCCACATCATTAACCATGCCACAAAATGCATATGCCGGCATTACATTTACCCAAAAGAGTCAACTAGTGTTAACTGAACCTGTTATTGCTGACATAGCTACGTACTATCACTAAACAAGGTTCTAACTAGCAAATATTCTTAAACTGATCCCACATCAGTAACCATGGCACAAAATGCATATGCCGGCAGCTCGGCACTGAATTTACCCAAAAGAGAGTCAACTAGTGATAGACCCTGCTATTCCTCGCTTATTTAGCTAGTATCACTACACTAAATGAGTTCCTCACTAGTACATCTTTTTGAACTGACACCACATCTTTAACCAAGCTAGTCTTCCCTCTTTGGTTTCTATGGTGAAAAAGATATCACGATATTCAGCTTTCACAAATAGTTGACTAGCCATAAAATGCTCAACACTTCCTTCCACAGCCCCACTCTCAACAGCCAAGCGCATGGCCTTGTTGATGGACTCTGTCCTAAGTTCTCCCTGCATCACCTTTTGGGCTGTTGCATAATTTGTCTGCATTGTTTCTAATATACTTTTCATAATCTTAACGATAGGACTCTTTGATTTCTTCACAGGGCTAGTAGCAGTACTGTAGGTACAATTTCCTCTCTTCCGAGGATTGATCCTCCTATGTGCCCCAAGTTCACAGCCATCCAATTCATTATGGTCCCTTTCCTCAACTCCACAGTGATCCTTTCCATTACCCATGTTTTCTCCCGGGATACAAGAGGTCGACCCATCTACTGCAATGTGATGAGACATCACTTCAAGTTGATCTAAGCACTCAGGTGGTCCATTCTTTAGCTTCTTCAATTCAGAGTTTCTCTGAAAAAAAATCAGTTCAAGTAAATTAATTCATAGAAAAGAAAAAAAAATCAGTGCAAGCATTTTGCAAACAAGTGAACATAAGTACCTTAGTATGTTGCTCCCACCAGTCATCATCCGCATGAACTGTACCATTTACCCAGCCAAGACCAGTTTGTGTTTTCAAATAACACCAAAAAGAGTAGAGCCTTCGAAGTGCCTGCAATTTATTTTTTATCTGTAGTCTAGAGTGTCTCAACCCAGTCCACTCGTAGTACTTTGCAGCAATGTTTTTATAAGCTCTAGATGTGAAATGACCATTATTCCTGTTTCCAGCATTTATTTCCTCAACACATATGTCGCATAGGACATTTGTATTTGTGGAATTCTAGTTAGCCTTGTCATATAAGCCCCTCTATCATACGTTTGACATGAAAAATATTAGCCTTGTCAGTTTCATAGTTTAGTTTCCTACAAATACATATGTATCTAAACTGTAAAAGATCAATTAGTTTGAAAATACAAAGTTAGCGACTCAGGCACTGAACAATTGGCAGTTCAATCACATACAAAAGTACTAGTTCAAATAGCAATATATGATAACATATAAAAGTAGAGCAATATGAGAACACTTAAAAACTAAAGAAGAAAATATCTGCTCACCTGAGCGTCGTCCAGGAAACCTTCATCTTCTTCCTGCTCAACTTCATCATCGTGAAGCTCAGGACTGTCAGCACTTGATCCTATGCCTGCACCGGAATGAGGGGTGCCATTGACCAAAACAGAAGGGCCACCACTCGAACCGACTACTCCGGCAACATGGGCATTGGCACGTCCTCTGGTATTGGTGCCGAGAAGACGAGGAGCAGCATGACCTCCACGCTCAGAAGCTGTAGAGGTCCGTGGTGCGCGCCAGGGTGCTGTAGCAAGGCTATTAGAGTGCTGGACCCTTGAAGTCGTCGGAGCAGCAATAGCGAGTCGATCAACCTTGCTAGATCGACCCCGTCCATGGGCACGCCGACCGGCTGGACGATCTGGCTCGCTGGATGTTGGGAGTCTTGGGACAGAAGGAGAATGGAGGATCTCGGTGTAAGACTCCAAGTTGGGGAAGGTCGACTCCAAGTTTAGATCAATACCTTCCAATCCTTTGGCTCCACGGTGATGAGGAACACTGAACGCACGAGAAGAGCGAGCATCCTCAGAAAAGAAATTGGTACCAGCGATGTAGCCCCGAGGCGCACCGTCTTCTTCACTGTCAAAATCCATCTGATCTCACCGGCGATTTGGATCTTAGGGTGCTGACGAACGCACAAATTGCTAGCTCCAATTTGGACTGGAGTGAAGTGCTGTGCTGTGCTCGGGATGGAGAAAATCAGTGGGAGGTGCGAGCAGTGTGGGAGTGATGGCGAGCACAGTGTGAGTGTGATGGGTGAGCTTTTCTCTTTTTGCCTTTTGACCGGGACAAAGGTACAGCTGTCTTTGGACGACTATCCTCCAAAATCTTGTCTGTTTGGTGATCTATCAGATTGTTTTATACTATCCCTCACAATTTTATCTGATTCAAACGGGTCCTCAAGCGCGCAACTCAAACAGCAGCAAGTTGCGACTGCCCAGCCGTGCAGGTGGCTCGAGGAGTGAAAGTTCAGTGCAGGCCCGTGCCAGCATCAGCATGGGATATGATCTGCAAGCAGAAACAATTTGCTGTTTTAATAAAATAAAATAAAAGTGCAGCCAATTATTGCGATGAATTTTCATCCTGGTTTCCTTTTTCCCCATTCATCATATGCTCTTTCTACCGGCTGCATCCTACATTATTGTGTCCCGGTGACTAGGCTAGATTCCAGCTCATTCAAGTTGATTCCTTGCCGGATGCATGCACACTGTAAATCGTCTCTGCAGAAAGCTTGTTTTGGATAGCTGCAGACAATTATGCTTGGAGTTCAGGCCCCTTGAGTGAGAGATTGGTTCAGATCTATAAGGCGATCCGGTCGCACACGATCTGTTCAGAACTCTACTGAATTAATTGTTGCGAAAAAAAGGGGAAAAAAACTGCGATCTTCCAAATAAATTGTTCTGAAACAATTGTCAAAAGAGTACAGCTAGATATGAAGATAAGTAGTAGTAGTAGTACTCAGACACCTTCAGATTGATCGTGCATGGTAAACTGACTCTACCCACCAACTGCTCAAAACTCCCAACAAGTGATGCCGATGAGTCCGCATCACAATAACAATGCAAGTCAATTAGTTGACCCAAATAGCACATGTTGTACCGCTGGAAACGAGGAGATGTTCTTCTTGCGCCATTATTACACAATCTGGTATAGGAGCAGAACCTTCTTTGATTGCAAAAGAAGCGTTTTGTAAGGTTCGGCTGGCTCTAAGCACACTCTTAATTAAGGGCAAGCTAATCTAACGTTTGACCTAGAGGAGGCACTCCTAGTAAGCGGAAGTATAATACTAGTAGTAGTTTTCAGGTGGTAGTGCTGCCCAATCAGCCATTTCTTCGAAACAGCATTGATGATCACAATGCATCAATGCACTGATGGACCACATATGATTAAAATTAAGCTCGTTTTTAACAGGCGTAGTTTGGCCTTGGATCCGTCCCAATTAATACGAGCGTGACACCATTTTCCTTAATAATGGATCATGCACAAGAAGTAGGAGCAAACCAAGCTTCTGGCTGTTAGCAACGTGTGCATGCCAAGGTTTAAAAAACCGCTACAATGCCGGTTTTTTAAACCACAAAAAACCGGTCGGTAGCCGCTAAAATCAAATGGTTTACTGTTTTTGCTACAGTGCTAAGTAACGGTTTTCGAACAAAAATCGATCGGTTTACTAAACCGAACCGTAGCGGTAAGATCAAAAACCAAAGTTTTCGAGCGGTTTACCGCGATTTTTTAAACCTTAGGTGCATGCCACCACAACCATGTTCAGTAGAGACTCGTCTTGAAAAAGATTCAGTTGAGAAATACTCCTACTCCTAGTAAAAGAATCGAGTAGGGTTGAGGCGGAGACATGGCCCTGTACCATGGTATGGAGCTGAAATAAAAGGACTCGATCGTCAGTCTTGAGAAAGATTCTTGACACGCTGAACGCGTAGCATTGCTCGCACTCGACACTCTCGCACTTGAGCACGCTCGCAAGCTGAGTAGTCAGACAGAGAGAAGCTGGAAGAAGACGACGACGTAGCAGCTGCCTGGTCTCTGGCAATGTGTATTGTATTGCGAATTTGCGATGGTGCCGCGTAGTGGGACGAGAGTATCTGGGCACTACCTCGCCTCACCTCACCTAGAGCCCGGAAGCAGCATTAGATTAGACAAGTTTTGCTTCTGTCGTTGTGTGCCAACGTCCAACAACACGCTACGGTCTAAACTAGAGGTCAACAACGCGACTTCTTTCTGTTCTAGCTAGTTCTGTCTTTTGAGACTACAGAAACGAAAATTGGGGTCCAAATTACGGCCGCCTTCAGAGCAGCGCGCATGGGAATGTGAGTCGGTTTAATACCCTGTTTCTTGGCCACTCGCTTCGAGTACTCTGCTGTGATGGAAGTTCATAAGAGTATGTGATCCGACCAACTGAAAATCCCAACATTTACAGGATCCACTGCTGCGTGTAGTTCTGAAAGCGCCAGCCGACCGAAAACCTTCCGAACTGCAGGTGCCACTATTACAGTTCATCAGCAAAATGCAGTTGAAGAGAAATCAACCGATCATTATGAAAGTGAATGACATCAAAATTAACCACTTGGTCGACAGAGAAATTTCCAGCAAGCAGAGGTAAGAAAAGACTGGAAGCAAAACCCATACTAGTACTAGTATCTACTCTAATAGTAACGGTTACTAGTAGGGATAAATGGAGAGAGTCCAGGAATCTGGAGTCCTGATTACTCAAAAGGCATACTACTAAAGTGGATGCCAAAATTAAATATCGCAGTTGACAAGGTGACGACGATTACGATTGTTGAGTGTTTAAACTAATACTACTCTAATAAGAGTACTAAAAGAATCCGAGTTGCCCAGATGCGTACACGAGCCGTCGCTTTGATTTGTCTAATCGGGGCCATGTTGCAAGCGAAATTTTATACTCCAGAGTTTATTAGGTGAGGGAAAATGTAGGAGTAGTACTCCTAGGCTTGTTCTTCGGGGAGGTGTTCGTGCGCACGAGTGGGCGCGGGCAACCAGCCGGACCCAGGAAACCAGGTGTCCCCCTGGGGAATTCAAAATTCAAAAACCTTTTCGCTTCGGCTACGAGTAGTATATACGACGAGACACCCAGGGTGGCAAATTGAATTGGTCACCAGAGATTTCACAAATTTAAACAAATTCACCCTCTTTCCAATGCACGGAGTACGTCGCTATATGAACTTCTTGTTCTTTACGGTGCATTTGAGCAATGTAGAAGTAGCTCAACTTATTCATCAGACCAGAGAAATTAAAGGCATGGAACCATTTAGCTGTGTGAAACTGAAACATCCCCTCTGATCAAATCTGATGTATCTACCGCTGCACTAACACAATGAAAGTAGAACAAGAAACACTCAGAAAAAGGAGGCTACTGCTCTTGATCTGCAATATTTTCCTTAATAATCGACGAAAAAGTTTACATTCTCGATCAAGATAACGTTAGCGACACAGGCTTTTAGGCCACATTGCTCTGTCAGTCACACACACACATACACTGATGAAGATGCAGATCAACCGGCCAGTCCCTGAAATACCTTTTCCCTGTGAAATTCTATTGTAATAATACTGTGCAGATACTACTTGAACAAAAAAGATCTCTTTGGAGCAGTGAGCGAGGAGATTTGGGGCATCTGCAATGCAGACAAGAACGGGTGCCAAACAGCCGCAAGGATCCCACTCAGCTCTGTCCCAAGAACGTGTGCATCCCTCCACGGCGACGGCGAGCAGCTGCCCCTGTCTCTCCTCTTCTCTTCTCGCGGCTCAAGCATCGCTTTCCGCGTACAGCTCCGCACGACCCTCTCCGCCGGAAAATGCAAATTGGTAAACTGAAAATGTTTTGTTAATTAAGCTGAATGATAAGCGGAAAAAGGGATGGGTTTGTCTGCGTGTATCGGGGAAGATGCCATCGCTTTACGTGGTCACATGAATAAATTTGAAAAAGAGACCGAGGCGATTATAAGGTTATGATGAGGGTTTTTTTGTAGGTGTCAAACGTTGATTGATCTTGTGCATGTGTTACGCAGAACAGGCTGTTCAGTTTGGATGAGTCACTCGCGCCGCTACTACTACCTCGTTGTGGTATGGAAACAAAGATTTAGAATTAGTAATTGCATTAGAAACATCTTGCAGAGGGACTAGGTAGCTGCAAGCAAGAAAACAACATTGTAATCAAGCACTTTCCATGTAGTACTAGACATTGTTACTTTGTTAGGCTGGCTGGCTGGAGCCAAGTAATCATCCAGTGAATTATTTCAGGAAGCAAGGACCAAAAATCCAGTTCCGAACACAATTTCTTTTTCTTTTTTTTTGGCTTTTCTTTTCTGCTAATTAAGTTGAACGTGCCAGTATATTGTCTTGAGAAGAAGAGGGAGTTCCTACTTCCTAGTGGAGTGCAGTAGAAGCGCAGACTGCGGAGTGACGCTGCGCCGAAAGAAAAATTGAGCTGCCGAGCCAGGCAACGTTGAGGCAGCCAGTCAACCGGATGACCCTCGCAGAGAAAAAATAATACTACTAAGCAAAAGGAAAGTGGAGTAAAATGTACAGTAAACCACGCACGTCCATTCCACGTGCGCCGCCGTCGCACGTCCCCTCCCCGGCCGGCGACGATTCCTCCGCTTTGCCGCGGAAACTTACTCCGTCTCCGTTCGTGCCGTCGTCGTGGTGATTTTTTTTTTCTTGGGACGCGGCGTCTGTTCGCGGCCGGGACCGCGCGGGTTCTTTATCGTGGCGCGCGGTGGCTTGCCGTGGAAGACGCGACGCCGGCGAACGAGCTCAGCTGGTCCGGTAACCGGCGCGCGGGCCCGTCCTGTCAGGACCTCCTACCGGCGAGTCAACCGGGCGGGGCGGGGGCCTGCCGTGTGGTCCACGGGCGGGCCTGCTTCGCGTTGCACCGGTTGGAGCCTGCTCCGGCGTCTCCTTCTCGGGTCCGGAGTACTACTTGTGCCCATTAATGGCCGCGCAGATTTGGCCGATCAAATCTTTCCCAAATCTGCAACCGCAATGCGTATCCAAAGTTTATATTGCTGTGGTGGATTTGAAAATTAAAAATACGTGCACTCTCGCGGCACCGCGCGCGTAGAGTATACTACAGGCAGTGTTTGACGGTACATGCACGAGCATCGTGTACTTGTTGTTCGTGTACTGCCTGTGCAGCAACCACAGCACAGCAGTGCCCGGTACCTTCTCTGAGCGAAGCATGCACGCCTGCACGCTGCCGCCGTACGACGCAGCCCTGTTTTCTTACAGCGATGGTAACATGGCCGCCCGCGTAAAAAACTCGCTCCCACATGGCCAGGACTCGGCCTGTCGCCACCGGCTCCGTCCAGGCTCCCACCAGCTGTGGTAAGAAAACAAAAGAAAAGATTTTTACGGCCACCCTGCAGCCGGCCTGCTTTTACCCACGCACCCCCCGTCGTCGTCGTCGATGTCGTCGTGCATCCACCGTACCTGGTGCTGCAACTTGCCTGCCTGCCTGGTGCGCGGGGCCGGCCGGCCGGCCGGCGCGGCGCGGTCTAGTCCTGAGAGAGAGGAAAGAGAGAGCACGCGCGTGACCGGCGGCGAAGGATACCGGCGCGGGGGACGAGGCCGTTCCCGGCCAGGGGTTGGGTTAGTTTACATGGGAAACCGCGAACGGTGCTTGCCGATCCACATGCTTACCGTCAGCCAGGACAACTCGAATCTGACCGGCACGATTAGCAATGCGGCCGTCGTGTCGGTCTCCGGCCGCTTCCTTCCGCGGTGCCTCCCCTCCAGCCCCCGCGACCTTGCCTTCAAATATCATCGCCAGTTCGTCACGGGGCAGGGGGGAGGAGGATCGGAACCGGAACCGCCGATCGAAGGTGAACACGTGAGCTCTGACGTGGCCGTGCCTGTCCCGGGCTGTGGAGCAAATCTTCAAAATGCCGAAAGCGTTGTTTACTCATACGGAGAGTATCACTCAACTTCGGGCTGTTTGCAATTTGCAACGGATTTCTTCAGCGCATCAATGAGCCGCCTACGTGCAAATCCTAAATTTGGTATTTCTCGTTTTGTGCAGCAAATTTGGCCCGACGCGTTTGCTGCACCAAAAGATGAATGACTGATCAGAGGCGTTAAAACATTTTGGCATTGCATTGACGAGTGTTTTTCACGCGTATATGAGTTGTATATATATGTTAATATTGTTTCTGTCTCTGTGTGAACCACTATATTCACTGGATTCATCGAGTACATCACAGTTGTTGACTGAATATCATGTCACAATTAAAGATATACGTGAATAACAGTTAGCGACTGAATGTCATGGCACAGTGGGATCACAGTTGTTGCCACATTTGATGTAATGAATGATGAACAACTCCTCGGAGACATCAGAACGTTTCGGCATTACACTTATGCGTGGTTTTCACGCGCGTATGAGTTGTACATGTCAACAACATTTTGGTCTGTCTATTAGTCATCATATTCACTCGTTGGTTGAGTGTATCACAGTTGTCGACTGAATATCGTGCCACAGTGAAAGACGCGAGTGAATAGCAGTTGCCGATTGAATGTCGTGGCACAATGAAAGATTTGAGTGGATCACAGTTGCCAACTGAATAGCGTGGCACAATGTATCCCAGTTATCACGCGCGTTTGGTGCACAAAACGATGAACAACTCACCGAAGACGTTGGAATGTTCTGACATTGCACTTACGCTTGGAAAACACACGCGCATGAGTTATACGTGTTAATACGTGTTAATGTCATTTCTCTTTGTGTATTACTCACATATTCACTCGGCTGGTTGATTGTATCACAGCTGTCGACTAAATATCATAACACAATAAAAACACGTGAGTGCATAACAGCTGTCGACTGAATGTTGCTGCACAACATAAAACATCACGTGTTGCCTGAAAATCTATGATATAACATGATTTTCTAGCTAAGATATCAATGCATTTTTTTCCATGCACATATTGTGATTCCACCGAAAGCCTCAAAATATTTCATTTGAAATTCAAATCCCTTTGCCTTGGTACGCAAGCAGTCGTGTGTCGTGTCAACACAGAGGACTGAGCTGAAAGATCCTGCGACGACGAGGTACCAACCGCAGTGGAAAACCCACGGCAGAAATATGTGGCGTCTTACTGGTAGGTCCCAAAGGATTCCGGCCGGCGCCTATGGAAACTCTTTTACAGGTGGGTCCGACAAAGGGCCCCGGGTCGTTAGCGTTGTTCGCAGCTGTAAAACAGGCGGGCGAGCGGACGGCCAGCCAGCTGCCACGGCATTCACTCGCTTCCAGATTTACTGTACTCTCACTAGAGAAAATTCATTTCTTTTTCTTTTTTTTTTGGTGGAAAGAAACTGGGGAGGAAAAAAAAAAAGAGAATTTCCGTGGCGAAGGGGGGGCAGCGGCGCCGCAGGAAAGGTTAACCTTTCCTAAAATTGGTTCGAGGATCCTCCTGCCTACAGTATAAAACTGGAGGAACCAACACGAAGGGCGCATCCCTCAAACCTTGCCCTTTGGAACCAAGCCGGCGCCTTCTTCCTCCGGCTTCATCCCCCACCTCATCCCATCCTTCGCCCTTCGCGCTTCCTCATCTTCACACCTCCCAGTCTCCCATCCCATCCCGACCAAAGAAGTGGAGCACTTTCTCGGGGAGGAGCGATTCCCTGGTTGAGGTTTATCGAGGGGTTTTGGTCACAGCCGGGGAGCCAGTCTCAACTACTCATGCGAGTGGAGTGATGCGGAACATGGAAGACGAGGAGATGTTCGTGGCCGTCAGGCGGACGGAACACGTCGAGCTCGTCACCACCCGCGCGGTGTCCGTGGACTCGGCAGCGTCCAAGGACGCCGGTCCGGGACCACGAACAGTCCGTGTGTTCTGCGACGACTACGACGCCACCGACTCGTCCGGCGACGAGGACGACGACGACGCCTACGCGCTCGCCGCCGCGCGCCGGAGGGTCAAGCGCTACGTCCAGGAGGTCCGCCTGGAGCCGGCGGCGGCCAAGGACTCGCCCGCCGCCGCGAAGCCGTCGTCGACGAAGGCGCGGCTGGCGCTCCCTGTCTCCGGTCGGAAGCGGAAGGACGACGGCCCCGGCGGCGAGCCCCGGTTCCGCGGCGTGCGGAAGCGGCCGTGGGGCAAGTACGCGGCGGAGATCCGCGACCCGTGGCGCCGCGTGCGCGTCTGGCTCGGCACCTTCGACACCGCCGAGGAGGCCGCCAAGGTGTACGACTCCGCGGCCATCCAGCTGCGCGGGGCTGACGCGACCACCAACTTTGGGCAGGTCGCCGCGGACGACGCCGACGCCGACCGGTTCACGGTCCAGACGCCGGCGCCGGCCGCGTCGTCCAAGAACAACGCGTCATCGTCGTCGGCCACCTCGTCCTACGACTCGGGCCAGGAGTCGTCCCACGTGGCGGCGGCGGCCTCCCCGACGTCCGTCCTCCGGTCGTTCCCGCCGTCGGCCGAGGACACGGGGGCCGCCTGCGCGAAGAAGAGCACGTACACCAAGCCTGGCGGCGAGCTTCCTCCCTCCGTCGCGGAGACGGGCGAGTCGAGCGGCGTGTTCGGGTGCCCGTTCTCCGACTACGTGTCGCTGTCGTCCGGCGACGAGTTCCCTCCCGTCGTGACCGACTTCGACAGCCTCTTCGGCGACTTCCCGGAGCCCCCGCTCGACTTCCTCGCGGAGCTCCCGGACGAAGTGCCGTTGTTCCCCGTCTGCGACGAGCGGCAACAGAAAACTTCTTCGTCGTCGTCGTCGCCGGCGAAGTGGCAGCAGGTGGACGACCTGTTCCAGGACATCACCGACCTGTTCCAGATCGACCCGCTGCCCGCTGTCGTGTAGCAGTAGGACAACTGTCTTAAGTCGGCCAATTTTGTTTGCATTCTCCTCCTTTGGTCTTAGTACTCCTAGTAGCAGTAGTGTTCTTGTCGCCGGTGTTAGTCTGTAACCCTCGTCGGAGAGAAGGAAGAAGAAAGTCCGACTCTTTCTGACGGGGCGAGTTGAGAACTTGAGATGAGAAGAGTTTATGGAATCAAAGTGCGCTTTGTTCTTCAGCTGTGAAATCGTGATGTTAGCACTTAGCAGAGATAATAAAGTTGTACTTAAGTGATTGGGCAGTTGTCATGAGCGATTAGCGATTTTCTCCTTGAAAAAAATCTCAGCTTTGTTCCTCTTAACGGAACTAAAAGTGATTAGGCAGTTGTCATGAGCGATCAGCGATTTCTCTCTTTGAAAAAATTCTCAGCTTTGTTCCTCTTATCGGAACTAGCTCAGCTCCGTTCCATTACATTCCATCTCTGCATCTCTCGGGTAAGACGAAGAAGAGGGGAGGCGAGGAGGAGGTAGGTGGTCGTCGTCTTCGTCCCTCCCTGACAAAAACTCAAAAGACGACGAGGCCTGCACCAAGATTTCACCTTTCGACGACTGCTTTTGACTCGTCCTTCCCTTCCCTCGTTGCCCAGCACAGGAGAACAGCACAAATTCGAAGACCGTTGCGTTGGGCCTCCTTTCCTTCCCTCCCTGTCCCTGGTGTCTCTCGCGCTGCCGAGGCCGAGGCTGCCGAGCGAGCCCTGTCTGTGTCCGTGTCTGCTTTGGAACTCTGCGAGGAACGACATCAACGCAGAAAACACCACAAGAATTCCTCTCCTAGGACGAATTGATCTGTGCTCGTGTTTCTTGTTCCTTTGAGTGCGGATCAAGCTTCTTCTTGTTTTCCTGCCGCGGCACCGGATGGCTGGTCTCATCCTCGGGTCTAGCTTATGAATACGGAGTACCACCCAAAATGCGCCATGTGTCTTCATGCCATCGCTGTGTCTGCCTGGATGTTCAGATTTCCTTGCACGAGCCACCGAAGATATTACTGAGTGTAGCAAGTTTGTAATTTACAAGTACTCCTACAATATCAAAATGTTCCTTGTATAAGTATAATAATCTTGAAGGAAGATATTTTCGTCCAAGCTGCGTGTATAGTAGGGGTACTACTGTAATTTTTACAGGATTACTAGTGAGAACCTAGACAATGGCACGATTGGGTGTGATGGCGATGGCCATCTACTAGTAGTAATAAACCTAATAAGCAGCGGCATGCTTCTGGAGGTCGATCAGAAGCTGTCCCCATTGGGTGAGAACTGAGAAAAGAAATATTTAGAGCTCAAGTAGGCCATCCTACATCCTAAGCACGCACGGCGATTGACAAAAGCTATCACAGCCAGAGTGCAGCCCAGTTGACACAACAGGGTCCTGGTGTTTGAATCATTTGGTCGTATGGTTGGATAAATTTAACTAAAACAAGCAGGAGGAAGCAGGATAACAAAATGAAACGGACTGGCCCGCTTGAATCTAGAGTAGTACCGTACGTGGTACGGCGCATCGTTGCATGGATCGTGGTCAGGGGACGGCTGCCGGACGCGGCACCAACAAGCAAAGACAGCGACGACGCACGGCCGGCCGACCTTAAACTTTATTCCTTAGTATTAAGCATGCAGAGTAGTATTTTCTCCGTCTCAAAATAAATAGTCATTTTTTATTTTTTAAAATCGATATTTAACTATTCGTTTTATTTAAATTTTTTTTAAAAAATATAAAATAAACTGATAATAATGAATCGATTCACAATAAAATAAATATTTTTTTAACTTTTTTTAATAAGACGAATGATAAAAAAAAAAGTTTAAAAATCTAAAACTACAGACAAAGAGAGAGCACTTCTATTAAGCAAGAGAGAGAGAGAGAGAGGAGACGTGTGCGGCCTCGTGGCCGCCCTTGGCTTTTCCGGGCGACCGTACCGGCGTGCCGCCAGGCGGAGTGGAGCCACGCCTACCGCCAGGCGCCGAAACCGGAGAGCGGAGCACGAAGTATTTCTAAAGCTGGACGAGGAGGAGTAACATTCAGTAGTAGTAATTCCACCGTACTCCTGCACTGCGTACAACAAGAATGTACTGTACGCGCCGGGCATTTCTGTCTTGTATACGGAGCACGTGATGAATTTGTGATCTGTCCCTGTTAACGAACATCGTTTCAGCAGATGTCTGCAAAGCCCTGGACAGCGTACTACTCCTACTCCACTCCACTAATCAGGTGCAGCTGGTTGGTTGGTTAGTTGGTGTGGCATGTACTAGTAGGACACGGACCACGTAATTCCGGCAATTTGCTGCTGCTGGTGGTCCTCCACTGATTCCAGTCCTTGTAAAAACACTCCCAAGTTCTGGTGATGGCGATGGGAGAGCAGCAAAGATAGATACACTCGTGCCTCTCCCCTTTCTCCACATGTAATGTAAAGAGTGGTGGTGGTGGTGTTGGTGGTGCATGCTACTGCTACAAACAAAAGTTGCTCGTGCATGAAAATTCCTGGCTCTTGCTAGAAGGTGCCCAAAGAAGCTTGTCTTTGTGGCTTTTCAGGAAAAATCTAAGTAGCTTCATCA
Source organism: Zoysia japonica (assembly GCA_001602275.1). Classification (NCBI taxonomy): domain Eukaryota; kingdom Viridiplantae; phylum Streptophyta; class Magnoliopsida; order Poales; family Poaceae; genus Zoysia; species Zoysia japonica. Next base: position 365,780 of record BCLF01000026.1, on the reverse strand, counting down.
CACCCAACCTCGGCAGCAAAGCATACGTATCTGTACATACAAATACAGGATAGACTGCAGTCACTGTCGGATAAAGCAGAATGAGGTGTAGTAGTATACTCCTGGCCAACAATATCTGTCCCTACAATGCATCCCGAGTGCTCCTACTCCTAATCTGATATTTCTTCCTCAGTGTCACGCGCTACTGAACTGTCATTAATTTCTCTCGTCTGTTTTCTTGTCTGCAAGTCGTAAGAATTACTACTCCTACTAAAGAGGTACTCCTACTTACTGCCGTTAAATGGCGTGCAGTCCTAACCAAACTGACGCTAAATAGGAGTAGTGATCTCTGAACATTTTCCTGCTTGTCCAGGGAATATTCGTGTGTACTAGGGCAGCTTAGCCAACATAAATAGGAGTACCACCAGAGCCTGATGCTGATCTTTCGCCAAACAAAAGAAGGCCGTGTGTGGTCCTTTGCGGTTCACACACCATTTCCTTTCTGATTTTTACCTCGTGTTCTCTCTGATACATTTTGCTGTAAGAGGTGTTCTGCAGGTTGTTTAAGAATACACAGTATTTAGAAGAAATAAACTACTGTACTCCTACTCCTACAGAGTACAGTACTGTTAAGATCTTTTGGTGTGAGAAGAGAAGAGCAGAAGAGGCCAAGCGTATGAAGCTCCCTGTTAAGATCTTTTGAATCCCCTCCTCTGTTTGCTGCTTGTCCGGTTGCTGTTTGCGCGCAATGTCTGGGGGTGGCTTTCCAATACGTGCAGGCACAAGACTACAACATCCATCCTTGTAAAGGTTCCTTGGGCGTCTCGCCTCCTCCTCCAATACCACCACTTGCACCCGTCGCTTTCGCCTTGCGAGCACCAAGAGCCTTTTGAGGACGCCTACCTCAAATGGCTGCTCTTGTTTCTACTAGCCGGTGCTGTATTTGGCATCCCCAAATGGAGCAGCAGCAGCAGGAAGCATGCATCGGTGCCACGTTTTTAGGGTTGCTCGTTCCAGTTTTGGGCCCTTTGGATTAAAGGAATTTTTTAAATTATTTTTACAATTTTTTTTCTGTGAAATTAAACTGATTTTTATAAAACTTCAGCAAATTTTTAGAAAAATCGTTCTAAAGAGCGCTTCTTCTTAGAGAATTTATTTGCAGGTCCGGAGGCTGGGGACGGTGTGTCTCTCTGCCTGCTTCAGTTGGCCACTTGCACCTCTTTATGCAGACTGTTATGACTCGGTTCTCTTCTCTCACGTGTCTGGACGGACACAAACAGCGAGCGCTTCTGTGATTCTGTTTTTACCATGCTTTTTACTGCCGCTCTCTCTACCCGGTCAGTTTCACCATGCGATGAGCAGCAAGTACACGTACTGCTTGTCTCAAAAAAAAAAGTACACTTACTGCTACTCGTAACCATTGGTGGCTTCTGGTGAGGAAAATGCGGATAAACAGGGCTTGTCCTTGCCGGTCTCTTGGATTCACTGTACCACACAGAGAAATCTTTCTCCAGCTGGTACTACCAGCCTACCAGGGGACTGGCTGGTAGGGGACGAGCAACATGCCAACATCCTTTGGCACCGGAGTTGCTTGCCCCATTGGTCAAGGAGCTTCATGACCGTTACGAACAAGGAAGATTGCAAAGGAGGGTACTGTACGCCGTAGGACGCTGCTTGATTGAACCCAACTGCAGCGTCAACTCAAGACGGCGAGCAGCACAGTGTCCAGTTGACACAAGTAGTACTACTGCACTACAGTGTTTTCGTCCTTGCTTTTGGGCTCTGTGTGGCATTGCAACCTCGGGGCTCGGGTGCATCCCATCGATGCGCAAAGCATCGCGCAGAGGCCGGCGCAGCATCAGCTGGACACAGGATTTCACGGCTTTGCAGGCAGCAGCTGAACCAGATGCTGTACTAGAACTCTTCCTATAGGGTAACCGGACCAGCTTGAGAGATTTGCGGCAGGGGCGTGCGTTGTTGTGACCTCATGATCTCGGTAGTCGAGAATTCCCATCCTTATTACTGCCCTGGATTACCTGCAGACTTTTTTGGCTCCTTTGCAAGCTATTCCTACTAGTACTAGCAAGGAAACACAAAACTGCGGATTAGGCCTTTTTAGAACGCGAGAATTTTTTTTTATTTTTTTTTATGTTTTTTCGTTAAAATAAAACTGATTTTTGTGAAATTTTTATGAGATATCTGTGAAATTTTTAGGTTCCAAAAAAGACTTAGTACAGCACAAGAGCTGGGCTACACAGCGCGCACGTCGCCATCGCCGTCGGCCACGGCAGATCGGGGGAAAGGGAGCACGGGCGGGGGAACGTGCGTGGCGACCTGGAGTCCTGGACCGTGCCCGACGGCGACGGGAGACGCTGTCCGTTGTGGCCGGACGCCGGCGCGGTGGAGCCCATCGTATCCCGCGGGGATCCACGACGCCGTGCTGTCTCCTCACGGACACCGACAGCGACGCCACGGAGCGGCACCGGTGTGCTTGGGCGCATCCCTGCATGCCCCGTTTCTTTCCACCCACCCACCCACCCATCCATCGGTCGGTCAGTCAATCAGCAGCCTTGCATTGCATGCAGAAGTAGTCCTTGTACTCGTGTCGAAGAGTAGGAGTAGCAATAAACAGAGGCCGCCGTGGGGACGAGGCCAGGTAGAGTATCTCAGTCCTCGATCGGGTGGTGTGGTGGCCTGAGCTACTAGATTAGCTGGGAGAAACTGAGAAACGGGACCAAAACACTTTGAGTCTTGACAGAAGGGACGGTCTATCCTAGTCAGCCAGTCAGGCGCCATTTCCATTTCTTCAAAAAGAGAAAGAAGGCAGTGAGGCGCCGGGCAACGGGGCAAGCAAGTAGCCTCTCGTCGGCGTCCACCATCACAGCGGCAGCGGTGGGGCGTGGTCCACCATGCGCCGCCCGAGCATGCGCGGTGGAGGACCATGGGATTAAAGCAAACTGCAGTTTTCGTTTGCGTCGCGATATTTGTCGGAGAGAACAGAGAAGGGAAGAAGTGGCTGGCCTTTTTTTTTTTTTTTGGGCAAGTCGAGGGAAACGGTCGCGGCGCGCGGAACCAAAACCGTAAGATCCATAGTTGGGCAGGGGCCGCAGGGCAGCTGGGCTATGGCTGGGGATAACACTGTTGCTGCTACTTTGGGCCCGTGTCAGAGGATAAGTTGTGATAGACTCAGGGTGCGTCTGGCACCTTAAAACATTTCACGCTTGAAATGGTGCCAAAACTATTAAAACGGTGAAACCTTTCATCGTTGAATCACTTGAAACATTTCGAGAATTTGACTTGCACGAGTGAAACGGCTTCGAGAGTGTTTTACATGTGAATCACTTTGTTGTTAGCCCATGTAAAAATCTTTTGAAATTCAAAAAAAAGTTCCCTGAAGTTTCTAAATTTTTTTAAAATTGTTTCGTTAGATTTGTCTCGTCGAAATCTTCGTGCAGATGCCTTTCGAGTTATTTCTAAAGTTTTCTAAAGTTGTTTTATTAATTCTCAAAGTTTTCTAAAATTGTTTTATTAGTTATCAAAATTTTCTAAATTTTCTAAAGTTATTCTGATATTTTTAGTATTATTACAAGAAGAGTATATTGGTTATTTTAATTCTTCTTCTTGTTTTTTTTAATCTGAATCACTAAAATTTATCAAAAGGTATAAATGTTTCTGAAACTAAAACTGAAATATTTTTGATTCTCCGGAATCGAAGCTGTACTTCCCGGAGAATCGAAACTGTACAGACTCATCAGAGCAGAGAAGCCTTCCTCTCGGAGTATGTATTTGATTTATTTTCAAATCAAATCAATGAGCGGAGGAGTTCATACGGGAAACTTTTGGAATTCACAAAGACTGCCCATCGTGCAATTGCCAGCTGATAATATAAGCGAAAAAAGTAAGAACCGTTATTACTCCCCTCACGGTTGGTAACAGTTTCTGGAGAATAAAATAAAACGACAACAGGTGGTAACAGCGCACACGGCACATAGCAACAAGAAACGCACAAAGAACCGTTAGTACTCGCATCACAAAAGGAACTGAAGAAACAAGATACACAACTGATAAGGGATTCATATTGCATATGCAACACCATCGAGCGGCAAAGCTCCTGATAAAGGCCATGCCAGATTGCACCTATACTCCAGCAACCAAGAGGAACAAACAAAATATTGACATCGATTTAAGTTTTGCTGTCTACTAGTACAAGCATACAGACGGTGCAGTCACAATCATCAATGGAACAAATTAGCCTAAGCTGATCTGCACCTAAATTGGCAATACGATGGTTACCCTGTGAACAACACTTGATCTCAAACTTCCACAACACATACTACCAAATCATGTAGTACAAGCAACGTACATTACAAACCTCAACCTCTGGCTAATGATACATCAAGATGATTCTGTGAGCTACTCTGCTCAGGTGTCACCAGCTTCTTAACGACACTCCTGTAGCTGTGGTTACCAACTGCCGGATATTTTTCTCTAGATGAAGCCATCCAATGCAGCTGCAACATCGTAAGCATTCCAAGACCTAACGCTACACTATTCCCTAACATACCACCAAAAATTTTTACATTCATACTGTTCCCGGCAAAAGCAAGGCCAGCTGATACCATGCGTCCCAAGAAGTTCTGACTGCTCACCATGTTGCTTGAACTATCAGCACACTTCTCAGTCTTGTTTACAGATAGAGAAGGCCAAACATCTTGGTAGGCATTGTGGACAAAGTTGGATGCCTCGTCTATGACTGCATAATTTTTTCCATGATGCTCTTTTAATTTTATCGCAAGCATGATGCGACTTTGCTCCAACTTTGACAGGGCAACATTTAGTTCTGCTTGTTGCTGTGACTGCACAGCCTGCAAAAGGGTACACTCGATATTTAGTCCATGCACACAATGAAACTAGAGCATTAATCATGGTGATTCATTCTGATAAGCAAGAATGAAGGCTCAAAATATGAGATTTTTAACTCCTTTGCAAAAATTGCAAATTGTACTATATATGGCAATGCAAGTAAATTGGTTCATGGAACTCCAAAGTTCTATGGCACATCTCGTTATAAATATGAACAAATGTAGAGAAGAATACCACACAGCAAAAAAATCTGGCAACAGTAAATAATATTACCACTGGCAGTATGTTCATATTCCTCTGTGATAAAACAAGGAGCGGCTTTCCACAGAATCAACTTAGGGATGGCGGTCTGTGCCATCCTTTAACATGAAAAGATTTGGTACTACTGTTCGAAACCAAACCATTTTCACCACCTTCCAATACAATATACAGTTCCATGTATGCATCCCTATACACGTGTATGGCGATCAGTCAATTACAGGCAAAAAGTCAATTTTTTTTATCTAACAAGATTACTCATGTGACCTAACCAACAGTGCAATCAATAATAGAACTGATAAAATATACAAGTTCAAATGCCCTACTTTTAGCAAAAAGCCAGTACCTCTCTTTTGCAACAGCAAACAAGATTGTCTGTTTATTCACTTAAGCTCAACAGTCAAATTTCCCAAGGTATGCTTTCTTTCTTTTTTCATTGAACTTTAATAGCATGCAGATGACAACAGATACAGCTTTGATGAATGAGAGTACTGCTTATGAGAATGTGGAACCATCTTACCAATAAGCCAATAGGTTCAGAAAACACATGGTTCCCTACTTCATATCAGTCGAACTATTAAAGCAAGATAGGATGACTGAACAAAATGTGCCCATATGCCCAAGCATATGGCTTCTCATTGTCCACAGATTCATTGTGCTTTCCCATTCAACATCCCCAAGTTTTTGAATTGCATGTTTTGTCTCATAGGATTAAACAAGGCTCAAAGTTGGGTTGGTGAATGGAGGACAACTGGTTAAAATCATCTTCACACATCTTACTTTCAGAAAACGTACTCCATGGATACCACAACCAAACTCCTTACATTCTACTATATCTTCACACATCCTTCCCAAGGTTTCGAGTTCCAACAGAGAATCACTCATATTTACTGGATTTCAAGCAATAGAGAGCCCCCCCTACTCCCTACCCGCAGCATGCCAACCAATGACCAATGCCAACAAACAAAATCTCGGACGCGAGGTCACTGGCATCTTACACAGATCGGAGTCTAACAAGCATAACGGACGTACAATAGTAACAGCCTAGGAAAGGGGGGAGGGAAGTCAGGAGGCTCACAAGGAAGCACTCGAACTGGTCCTCGAGATCCTCCAGGGCGGTGCGAATGGCGTGCAGGCTCCTGGCCTCCTCGGCCAAGGCCGCCAGGGAGTTCGCCTCCTCGTCGTCACCTATGGCGAAGCCCCCTCCCTTGACGTAGACGAGGCCGGCGGCCGGTTTCTCCCCGGCGGCGCGGCGGCGGACGGCGCGCAGGAAATGGGCGCGGGAGAGGGCGTGGATGGCGTCGCTGACCTTGTCGTGGAGGTCCCAGATGGTCTCGAGCACTGCCTCCACCTCCTCGGGTCCCATCGATCCCCAACCCTAGGGTTAGGTCTAGAAGGCTCTAGAACATTCGGAAGGGGCTGGACGGAGAAGGAGGCTCAGTCGTCGCGCCCCCGCGGTTTCGGAACGGCTCGGAGGGAGGGTGCAACGTTTGCGGCTGTCCGTTGCTTTCGTACGAGGTTTACGCTGAAAAAAGTTTGATGAAATTTGTTTCATTAACCGCAGTTTATTCAGTTTGATTTTATTCGAATTTGAAACAATCCGGATGAGCAAGGCCTGGCCCAGTAGGATGACTACAAATTCAGCCCAGCCCGGAGAGCTGGAATGGGCCAGAACTACCGCGACGGGGAGACGCGTCGAGAGCTTTCCGGTCTCCATTCCATCGACGGCCGACGGCCGCCGCCGCTGGTTTTCTTTCTTTCTTCTCTCCCAAGACGGCGGCGGCTGCCCCCCTCTTAAGCACGGAGCAGCACGCCAAGAGCAAGAGGCAGCTGAAACACGCTCTCCAGGCAAGGTACTGACTGGTACTGCTTTACTCCCCGTCGGCGTTTGGTTGGCCGGGTCGCCATGGAGACGACGACGCCGCAGCCGGTCTGCGCACAGGAGGCGCTGGAGCTGCTCAACTGCGCCGCAGCGTCCCCTTACGACCGCGACAAGTGCCTCGCCCTCCTCGATGCTCTCCGTGATTGCATCGCCCAGAAGGTCTGTCTCTTCTTTTACTGATTCCCCATTCCATGGCATTGTTCTCAACACTTTAATGTTACTAGTAAATTTCATCAGTGATATGCTTACACGTTACATTCTCGTTTGCGTATTCTTGGAAGATTGGATGCCAGCTACTACACCTTTTCAGATTGCAGGAGCATAAAGACAATGATAAGGATTAAATTGTATGTAGCCAATGCATGAAGTATATATAACCAATTCAACGACTGAAACTGTCTTAACGTGTCCATCTCGTATATCTTTTCCTCTCCGCAGAAAGTAAGATCTGGAAGTGTGTCCAGACATGTGAAAAGCATTACAATTTTTGTGCCCATTACAAGTCAAATATGTGGATAACAAATCTAATACCTGATCCATGCTGTTCTCTTAAGTCAAATGCAAGCATTATACGAGTGTCATCTCTTATCCCATCAAAGTATCACATGTGTTGCATATAGAACTGAAGCTATAAGTTCTCTCGTTGGATAGTGGAGTGCAGGTCTGGAATAGGTTTAGCTTGGGAAGTTATAAATACAGAATTGATAATCAATGTGTCTGGCCGTGGAATTGCATGGTAGATTGTGCAAATACTTTTGAGTATTTACCTCATTTGTTGGGTGTGCCAAATCTAGAATGGCTAGTGCTGCTCTCCTTCTGATGCGCTGACGTCTTGGTTCACTTTCTTGTTTTTCCCCCCTGATGATTATTATGAAGTTGCTCAAGCAAAATTTGGAGAGTAGGCAGAAACAATATACCATTTAGCTGCATTTAGGTTGTTCATCAAGAAGCTGCAACTGGTTTGTAGTATGGGATGAAGTGCATTGCTATTTTATTGTTTCTTGCTGTCATTCTTCGGTTGCCATTACATGTTATACGTTCATCCTTTTTGATGATGTGCTGATAAGATATACTTCGCTGTTTTATTGAATTGCAGAAAGTAAAGAAATTTTCGCTAGCTGAACCAAGCTCTGCTGCCCCTGCTGAAGCTCCAAAGGGTGAATCGAAGCCCTGACTGTCAAGAACTGATAGTAGCATTTAGCAATGCTCTGCTTGAGCGTGCTTGATAATCATATAAATTCACGAGTCTTCATGTAGCGTTAGATCTGTACTTGTCAACTCATTCCAGGTGACCAATCTTAACAAAACTATGTACACGATCCAATTTGAGCAGACCAGGACGCCATTGTGCCTTTTCAATAAGGGAGTTGCCCCATCCTAAGCTGTCTATCTATCACTTATTTTGCTTGTCTGACCATTGTGCCTTTTCTTAGGATCTGTAGTAGTTTGATCTCTTTGGAAGCGTAGATATTGTTTTTAGCACAATCTAAATTCTCTTTTGTATAATCTCATATTTTGTTTTTAATGAGGATCAGTCAACATTATAGAAAACGGGGAACTGAACGAGTTTTTTTAAAGGTTGGAGACAAAATATATATAAAAAAATATATTTTACTTTCCAATCAGCAACTAAATAAAATAAAAAGATTAGTCGTGTAAATGCCACTATAATTTGCAAATGCCATCGTGACCCAAGAAATAAAAAAAAAAAGGAAAGCAAACATAAGAACTTTGGGCAACAGGAATAATTGAACTATAGGAACAGAAACAAATAAAAACTGAAGCAAACATATGCCGTGGACGTGTTGCAACCTAGAGGATTATTATTAGTTTAGAGATACCGATAGAACAAGAATTACCCCAGTAAAAGATCGGTTACATGGTGTCATTTGAGCGTCTCATGCATCTCAACACAAAACTGATTACAAATTATAAAGTAGCTTAACGGCTCATGCACCAAGACTGGTAGGTTACAAAGTGTATTCTTTAACGTCACTTCCTTCTACCTCCTTTCTGTTTTCCCTTCCCCTTCTTCCCGCCCTTTCTCATCTTCAGTTCCGGTGCATCCTGTTAGATGATTTTGGTGGTCCCATAAGGTGCTTCACGTATACCATTCTTGAAGTGCCCTTCCGTGGCCCTGAGAACTGGATCCTCTGGCTTAGTCTTCTGAGGCTTGCTGTTCTTATCTCGCTTCCAGAAAACCCCAAGCATTTTTTCCTACATAGAATACTCATGTATGATTCATTGCTTACATCCTACATAACAAGTTCAAGTAACTAAAGCAGATTAATCTCGCACACCTCATCCATTTTCCTCTGTTCTCTCTCCTTCTGATTCAACATAGCTGGCTTCGCTATGCTTAATGGTGTACGGTGCCTCTTGATGGCCTTTTCCCCCAATTCGACCACTCTACGGTTCTCAATGTTCTAACGCTCCTTAAATGTAGAGGCACCTTAAATCAAGCATCAAGTAAATGCTTATACATCAGTAAATACTTGAGATATAAATTTAAACATTAAGAAAAGTACAAATGTTGCACTAGAAGAATACAAATAAGCATAAGCAGGAGCGGAGCTAGAAAACAATTATTCATGAGCAGTGTACTTTTGCCTATGTTTCCTCAGCTGCAAGAAGGGTAACAACACCGGCAGCCCCCTCTGTGGCTCTGCTCCTGAGCAGAAGAATTTAGAAACCTTATAAGTCGATATCAAACAGAGAAAAAGTTTCTCCGTTTGCTTCTAAATTATAAGGAGCAATTCTGAAGCAACTTCAGCAGCACAATGATTAAAAAGAATTGCATGAGCGAAATTGGAATCCACAAAAACATGGAATAGGAGGGGGGAAATGCAGAATTTAATTTTATAGTTGACAGTTACACTTATTCACAGGACCAAACAATCATGCTGCTGCATAAACATTTTCTAAATGCTTCAGAAATCTATTGACTATAGTGATACTATGTTTACAAATGCCTCCCCGAGAAATCGTCAACAGTGAACATCCTCAGTAACCAAACGTGGTTGGAGAGGCACATATTTATCACCTCTAATGGCCTGCGTTAGTAGAGGCTGTCACAAAAATAGTTCACTTAATCACCATGGCAGCTTGGTTTACAAGTGGCATGCTGTGGAATCACCAAACCAATTGTGACCAAACTGTACTTCCTAATTATCCTAGTTGGAAATGCAAGTTACTCTCACCTCTATATGATAACTAGAGTATCCACAGGCACAAACGAAAGAAATACTACTGTATATGCCAAGACATGACTGTACATAAGGTACTGATACTAGATAATGGCACAAACAGCCGTAGAGCAATTACCGAAGAGCTCAACATCTTTCAACAGCTTCCCAATATCAATGTCAGGCTCATCGTCGTCAGATGTGTCGGCAGATCTCCTCAGTCGGCTTCGTATACATATCCGATAGACTTGATCCCTAGAGCGAAAAAAAAGGAAACACATTATATCTGAAAGAACGAATTGCTGGACTCTTTTGTGAACATGGAAGAATCGAAGCACCGTGCTCCAAGAAAGCAAGGCAGTTCATCAAGGAGCACGAGGCAAACCATAAATCTGTGCCACTCGCTACCAGCTGACGGCGCCCCGGGGCGACGAGGCTTGCGCGAAACGGCGGAAGACGGGTCGTAAACCACCTCGGGCGGTTCGTTGGCCGGCGTTGGCTTGGGCCTCCCCTTCACCATCCTACCTGACCGTCTATTCTTCCTAAACCATACGGTGCTAGCAGACTGCGCCCGCTCACTGGTGGCGATGGAGGGCGGAGGGAGGGAGAGTCTCCAGCAGTGGATGCACGCGGCAACGGGAATCGAAGAGGGTGGAGGCGGCTGGACGCCAACGAAGAAGACGACCAAAAGGAATTGGGCTGATGGGCTCCTTTGCAATGGTTAGGGCCCAGACGTATTGGGTTGGAAGGCTGTGCGGATGCTGGTTGCGCATATCAGGCCCATTATGCAGGTGCAGCCAGTCGATGTCCCATTTTAGAAATGCAGCCAAGCCCGATAGAACAAGCAAATTTAGCTAAAGCTCAAGATTGTAAAGATAGAAACAAAGTAGTACATCCCAGTGGCCAACAACTGAAAGTTCAATAATACCGTTTTTTTAAAAGTCGGATTTGAGTTCTATCGCGATCAATAACGGCTGTTGAGTTGCCATTCCTCACGCATTATGATCTTCCATAGAGAATATTTAATTGATGTGAAGTAAATCTTTTTTTGCGACGAGTTAATATTTTGTTAGAAATGGATCTCTACCTTTTTTAGCCCAACGGTCTAAATAGTCCCTTGATCTAATCGCGCCCTGATCGGGCGTCCGGCTGGTGGCCCCTGTCACCAGCGCCACAATAAATAGAGGTGGGGGCCGGCCGGTACTCACAACCGAGTTCGTCCGTACCGCCACATCCCACCGACAAAACCCTAAACCCGATTTGTGAGAGGGCGTTATGCCGATGGGAAACACCACCGCCGTCACCGCCACGACGACTGCCATCACCGGGAGATCGACGACGTCGCTGTGACTTCTACGCCACTGCCCTCGCCATCGACTGACGCTGCCCTAGCGCAGAGGACCGCTTCGACAAAGGGCAGATGATCGGATCGTCTTCCACGATTCCGGCTACCGGATCCGAAGGTATTGACCACCTTCGAACCACAGATTTATTCTTCGACACGAAACTCTCGGATCTACACTCTTAGATACCGGGAAAAAATAACACCATTGGCATCGGAGCCTAGTCTAGGAGTGGATCTCGACGAGTATGAAAAAACTCGCTAGAACCCTACCCGCGAGCAAAGATCCGCAAAAAAAAATCGTAGCCATCGGCTACACTGTGGCGGAAGCCTTCGGGCTCCGCGAAAGAACCGCGCAAAGAAAAGAAACAAAACCCTAGCCGCCGCCCGATCACAGAGAGAAAAAAAAGGGAAAAGAGCCACGCGCGCGACGCGCGTAGGCGCGGGGAGCCAAGTGGCTGGGCGCGCGGCCCACGACGTTGTGCGCATCCCGATGCGCGCTGCGGTCGGGCAACGCAACGC
>BCLF01000026.1:320785-336273 GCA_001602275.1 Zoysia japonica | reverse complement strand
GGAGGCGTAGGACGCGGCGGCCCCGTGCGCCTGCTCGAGGCCAAGCGCCAGAGAGCGGCCCCGCGCGCCTGCTCGAGGCCCAGCGCCAGAGAGCGTCGGGGGTCGTAGAAGGGCAACAGAGGAAATTTTCTTTTCTAGATGCATCGATCGGTACCATTGGAATGGAGGGAGTATACGACATAGTAGTTACCATTCATGTTTGATTTTTTTTTTGAAATGTATGTAACATTGCTTCTCACGCTTGTTCGGTAGTTCTATGGATCATTGCCAGTAGTTCCATCATGCAAACTCTCTGCAGTTTTGAATCTAGGAAGGTTTCAAAAACTTATGACGTGTCATGGTTCAATACATGTTTTCTTCAATGGTTGTACATGCATGTTGTCCACAGTATTCTGTATCCGAGAACATATTCGTAGCCTAAGCATATATATCAACTTTAGTAGGAGTTTGTGCTACCACGCACGCTCCTTATCTTTTCTGGCGACGTGATTCCATTTTGTCTCCACCTTTTCAATTTCTCCCCTTAATGTGGTTTCACTTTGCAAGAGAACAGGGTGGCAGGTCATGATGGTGAGTTAGTTAATTTTAAATTTGAGAATATGTAGCTACTTGCATCCGCAGGAGCCAAAAGCAATAATAGTTCAATCTCCATGAATCTCGTGTTAGAGACGCATTTATACGAGTATGTCACTTTGAAGTCGTGAGAGCCATACATAGAGGCGCGTCCTAGAAAGCAGGATGCATGAAGCTAAAAGGCACTTTCTTGGAATTTGTTTTACTAGTGAATTGATTATTTACTGCCCCAGTGGTACTTTTTAGTCCCGTCAGTGCCACTTGCTTGCCGCTTTATTTCTGATGATCACTCGGTACACACCTGGAAGCAATACTGTGTGTACCTTTTCAAGAATCAAGACAGAAGCATCGCATCGATCACAACAAAGCTTGGAGTACGTTGTTCCTGTTCTGCAGACGAGGATAAACGTCCTGAACGCTCGATTATTCAGAAGCTACAGCGACAACGAGCCGCGCGCACTATTGCCGTCCATGGAAGAGCGTAGCGAGCACTTGCATCGTCTTCTCGGCGGCGGAATCTGTGATTTGTACTGGCATGCGTACGGCAACCTGAAATGATGAGAAAGCTCGCGTTCTGTTTCCTTCAACTAACCAGCAACGACGAACTGCTAGCCAACGGCGAATGGTATTTCCCCTGAAAATAGATGGCCCAGCCCAAATGGTGCAGCTGCAGAGCCCAAAGTAGAGCTAGAGCAAGCAAAATATTAATATTTGGGAACTTCGTCGTCACCGTCAAGAGGCACGCTTTTGTATGAATCCTGCAACTACGATAACAATACCCTGGAGGAATATCCCCGAAACCTCCAAGCATGTACACTTGGTTAGCTATGTAGCGCTACATCATCATCTGCCGCTGCAATCAGTGTTACAAATGGGATACAACGGGAGAATCACACGACACCAAACTTCAGTTCTCTTCCATGACGAGCCTCTGCCGGTCCTTTCCGCTGGCCAAGAACCGCAGAGCCAGCTCGTACGCCGAGAAGATGGCGCCGTTGACGACAAACGCCCGAACGACGGCGGTGCCGAGGCCGCGCCACAGCACGGGGAGCCCCTCCTCGCGGACGCTCTTCCGGAAGCAGTCGGACGCGGAGCGTGTCGAGGGGGTGGCCCGCCAGCACGCCTGCCACGCCGCCGACCGCGCCGGCCACGAACTCCCTCCCGCCGCCGCTCGCCAGGAACTCCATCGCGCCGGCAGCGACCTTCCAAGAACGGAACGAGACGGCTTGGCGCGAAGGAAACGGCTGAACGATCCTTCCCCGGGAGCGGCTTGCGTACTGTGCGATCTTGGGGTATCAACTCATCCAAAATTCTTCGATAAGATCTTGCGTTGGCGGCGATCGAACTTGTTTGGCCGGGGTTTGGCAAGCACATGCAACTGGATCGCGCCCGATTTGGTCTGCATTCCGACTCGGACATTGAACGCTGGATTGATCTCCATTTAGGAGCAGTTTGCGTGACAGATAGATTGATTAGATTATCCACACCGTAAACATTTTACGGCAAGGTAATCCACGGCGCGCACGTTCCCGAGATTCCCGCCGCTAACAGCTCGCCGCCGCCAGGACCCCACCAACCAGTGTAACGAGGCGAAAAGCCAGTCCAAAATAAGCCGTCCTCCTCCATCCCGAACCTCCAATGACAGCTGGGTCCTGAAGTCCTCTCGGGCCCACCAGCCGTTGCATGGAACATCCGCGGTGGGGCCCCTGCTGGCCGTTCCCCTTCTCTTGTCTCGTCGTCGTGGTCGCAGCGGAAAATTCTGGAATCGAAAACCCCACGTGTCCCCGTTCCTCCTCGCAGTCGCAGTCGCCGTGGCGGAGACGGAGACCCGAAAGGGGAAAACGCAGCGAAGACACCACGGCCGTCGGCGCCATGGGACCGTCCAAGAAGAAGGGCAGGAAGAAGAAGAAGCCCGCGCCGGCACCGGCGGCGGCCCCGGCACCTCCGGCGGCGGCGGCGGATTCGCCAGGCGACCCGGCCGAAACCCTAACCCTAGCCGCCGCCGAGACGGAATCGAGCGGCAGCAGCTGCGAGGCGTCCTCGACGTCGGCCTCCACTGCCAGCTCGTCGGGGACGGCCTCCATCTCCTCCTTCTCCGTCTTCTCCTCGGCTGCCTCCACCGCGTCCTCCTCGGCCGCGGGGGACGAGCGCCGAGTCCTCGCTTGGCTGCTCGACGCCTTCTCCAGCGCCACCATCGACCAGGTCGACTCCGCCTACCGCGAGGCCGGCGGGGATGCCTACCTGGCTGCAGGCATCCTTGCCGCCACGCTCGACGCGCAGCTACCTCCACCGCCTTATCTCTCCGGATCCACAGGGAGGAAGGCCTGCCGGAAGCAAAAGAAGCTCGCTTGCGCTGCCAGCGGCATGGTTGCCGACGTCATCGGCAAGGAATACACGAGGCCTGCTCCTTCTCCCGTTAGCCTCACCGATACGTCCAAGGGCAAGGGTGGGTTAAGTGCTACCAATGAGTGCAAAGGTGGTGATGCTGGGGAGGGGGATGTTGCTCGGAAGTACAGTGTTGAAGAGGCCGAGCAGTTCCTCTGCGCCATGCTTGGTGATAGCTCGGAGCTTGGCATGGGAGTTGTCAGGGACGTGCTAGGTGAGCCTTTTGTCTCAATACACCTGATTCTCTGCCTCCCCGTTCAAAATATGTGCTATTTTCATCATTTTGTGCCACTGTAACAACTCACAAGCGGCGCCAAGTTACAAACCATAATATAGTCATAATATCTGGACCATTGTTGAACGCCCATCCTTTGAAGGAGTTCTGTGCTGATTGATTTTTATAAACAAGAAAGATAGATCCCTTACTTTGGTTATCATCTGATGGGAAAGTAGTGAAGGAGCACAATATGAAGATGTTTGATCTGTTAGTATTATTGCAGTGTGCTTTGCCATGACCGGTTGAAATTAAAGGATAGCACACTATCTTGTCAACTCCCTCCATATGTGGCAAATCAATTTGATGATACCACTTACAGTGCCAATTTATTCAAGAACAAGTGGTATTTGAGCGAGATCCTAACTAGATTCAAGGTCCTTTCAGAGGATGGACTTTTCGGTTGATCATGTGCAAGGACACCAGAATCTCAGAGGAAATAGAGCACGGCCCAAGGTCCATGCATACCCAGTTAAGTGCATTCCTGGCTTACTGCTATGGGATCATGTATCTAAGCAGATTAGCTGAGCTTGCATTTTGGATTTGAAGGAGATCTTGTTTATTAATGAGTTTGTCATGTGGGCGTTGCAAACTGGACACAATCCAAGTTTCTTGGTATAGACATCGTTGAAATAGATGTACATTTTTTTCCATCTGTATATGCAAAACTGCTGCATTTTTGACTTAGTACAAAAGCAGCTACGAGTCTCTCTGGATCAGATAGACCACATTGTATCAATGCCTAGAAGTTTAATTGTTTTTATCCTTATTGAAGTGATTTTGAATTTGTTTCTTAATACTTTTTTTTATTTCTGAGTTTTGGTCACTTGATGTTTATCCTATTGAAATGAAATTCATATGTTGATAATGTTTCTCTGTTCCATTTTGCAGGTCAGTCTGGGAATGACATTGAGAAGGTAATAACATCTGTGTTAAAATTAATTTAATCTGATCATATGCATTCAAGTAAATTTTCAAAAATAGATATTGGAACCCTAGAAAAGTGACCTTTTTGTGGTATGGTAACAAGTGATCACCGCTTTTTAATTACTCCTGTGGTCACTACTCTCGCTGCTGACATGTTAGTCAGTATTTATATGTGACTGATAGCATATCAGTTGCCTCTATTTAGCATTGATTATGCTAAATTCATTATTCAATCGGTATGAATTCTATGGGAGTGTTTTCTAGATGCATTTTAAGGAGTTTTTTTGCTGCACTCAGTCTTGATATTCAACTGTGCTTCCTTTAAAAGTTTAGACGACACTTAGAATGGGACAGAGGGAGTATTAATCTGGCATGAGTCAATGTCAAGCTATTCCTTCCTTGATGTTCTTGAGAATGTATTTACATATTGACTCAAAGTTAAACTGAATTTATCTACTTGCATCTAGAATAATCATCATCATGAAATTTGTTTGGTTGTTATTTTCTCTTAACTATTTGCACTGAGTATCTCACAGTTATGCCACAAAGAAGTTTTTAAATTAGATGTTCATTTTGGAACCTTGACTTTACCAATCTAGAACATTGGTTTTTATTATTTTTGCAAGGCTTCTTTTGAATTTACAATAGTTTTATCTGTTGGAAATTTCCATGCTGTTCTTTGCATTAATGGTACTAATCATCGCTGTTCTTTGCATTAATGGAGCTAATCATCATTCTTTTGAAACTGTATGCATAAACTTCTCTAGAACATTTAATCTAGTTACAGTTGTAGTGAGGTTGCCGTGCTGTGTACAGTCTCTGCTTTCTCATCACATTTTCTGTGGATGAAGTTTTAAGTTTGGTATTGTACTAAACTAGTGCTTTCAGGCTTTGGATGCACTGCTTGATATATCTGGTGTGTCTTCCAGTGGAGGCAGTGAAATGCTTAATACAAGTGGCTCAAATGCTGAAAGGAATGATACCCATTGTCCTAATATCTTCCTAGGAAATGGGCTCTCCAAGGGCAACTTTACTGCCGACAACAAACACAATTTATTCCAGGTAATTACCGCAGGTCCACAGCTATGATTTATGCTTTCTTTGTTGGATGCTATCTTAGCTAAGATGAAAATAGTAAATCTGATCACAATTGACTGCTGTACATGTGAGCAGCCTTTGAGTCTAGCCTAAACATTACTTTCTAAAAACTCTCATGGATTTGTTACCTCTGTTCCCATATCATTGTAAATGATATTTGTAGTTGTCATGAAGCGTCTTTTCATATCATAGTAACTGGGACTGTTACTAATACCTACTCCCTCCGTTCACTTTTATAAGTCATTCTAGGATTCAAATTTTGTTCCCCAATTTATGTCGTTCTCACTTCCCAATACAGCTTTCTCTTTTCAATACAGTTTCTTTCTTCCCAATAAATATCTCTCTCCCTGTTTAATCTGTACCATACTTGTTTACTTCTCCTTAATTCCTGTGCCCAAATCTAGAATGACTTGTAAATGTGAACGGAGGGAGTAACCAAAGTAAATAATTTGGTGGCTGATATGTTTTTTGTAGTCAATGCATGTGCAGTTTGTTAGCTATATGTACAGTTTGAAGCATTCATTGTCAATTACTTCTGGTGCCTTTAGTATTTCTGTTTAATGTTTACTTCAGATTTGGAATCCTGTTTTTAACTATTATATTCTAATATTACAAAAAAAAATTTCAGTTGGCAGACCAGATATCCAGCATGACTCTCCATTCTGAAGTAGAGCATGATTTTCCGTGGGATGAGCCTCAGACCAGGTGAGCTAACCTAGATGATTCATCTGACCTATATGCTTCTCCAAGTGGTTAGTAACTTTCTGTGCCTGATTTTGGCATGTTTTATGGATAGATGGAGTTAGAGAATTGTACTAGTGATGTTTTTCTATTTAGGTAGTTCAGCCAGATGACTATGGTACTATGTGTAAATGTTGAATTCAACATTACAACTAGTTAGTCTCAAGTTGTTAGTGGCATCAGTTATAGCATCTGTGAGCTATATCTTTTAATTTTATATTAGTTTATGTCATCCATCATCTTTGGTCCAATAGCTATGCACAGGCAGTTATGGGGGTGCCACGCACAGCTACATTGTCTTCAAAACCTACAGCATCAAAGGCCAATCCGCAACAGGTCTTGGAGTCACTGTTTAAAATACCAGAAATACGCACATATGAACCAAGTTCTATGGACTGGAAAAAGGTAGTAAAGAAGGTGCAAGCGTTCAATTCTCCTATCGAATCAAACAATCAAGAAAGGCCTAGAAATGGTATGCATATGTTTTTTTTTTTTGAGTGATCTTGACTTAAACTTAATTTGACTTTGATCATTGGTTGCTATAGTCCTGCGAGATATGGCCATTGTGGGTATTAGGGTGGACATGAATTTGACCAAATCCCTTGGGATTGGCGTGCAAATTTATCCTTTCTAAAATTATAAGTCATTCTTGCTTCCCAATACACCTTTCTCTCTTCTCAATGCTTCTCCATCTCTATCTCTCTCCTTGTTTTCTGTACATCTCACCTTTTCCACTCTCTTTAATTCACATGCACAGACCCAAAACAACTTATAAATCAGAACGGGGGAGTAGTTATATAGTGGATTTGATCATATCTTGATTTTCGGTGCTTCACTTGTTTTATTCTTTTTTTTAAAAAAAAAGTAAGTATCCCCATTTCTAATGTACTTTGAAACTTCTTTTGGTGGATTTCCGAAAAGACAGTTGTATAGTGTATTTTGATCATATATTGAATTTGGGTGCTTCACTTATTTTCTTCTTTTTTTTTGAGTGAGATAAGTATCCCCACTTCTAATGTTCCTTGAAACTTCTTTTGGTGGTTCCTAGCAATTGTCTTGTTCACCTATTGAACCTGATACTCCTTCAAGTGATACTATTGTTATTGCTTTATGCGAAGGGGATGGCTATCGTGAGATCCGTGGTGTTGCTGCACGACATTATGATATAATGAAACAATATTATCAGAAAGTATGGATGTTATTTCCGTTGTCGGTGTTTTGCTTTGAGTCACTTTGACTGATGTACAAAGTTTTTTATTCCATTTGGTATTTCTTCCCATGCAGGCTGCCCTGGCATATTCCAAGGGAGACAAATCATATGCTTCTTACCTTGCAGAGGAGGTCAGATATCTGTGGTGCTAAAAAATTTATGCTGAAAATAAGAGAAGGCAGAACCAATGTTCATTTGTTCCTTGCAAATTCTTCTCATCTTGATCTTGTATCCTTAAGGACAGTAATGCTAGCATGCACAAATTCACCAGCTATGTACTGGTAATAGAGGATACAACAGAACAAAACTTTATTCTAATCACTTAGGTGCCTGGGTGTCAGTCCTATGAGTTGTTCAACTTGAGTTGGAATTGGTTATTACTACTGCACAGACATGAAAACTCCAATTATTTTATCTTTCTTTGTTTTAGGGTAAACATTATCGTGAATTGGGTCGCTTGGAAGACGAAAAGGCCAGCAGAGAGATATTTGAAGCCAGGTAATCGCATCATTCCTCCTTTTTTATTCTAGTATAGTTCTGAGGGTCATCTTCTGTTTGCAGAAACAAGCACATTACAAATACAGTGACTATTGACTTGCATGGTCAACATGTCAAACAAGCTATGAAACTTCTCAAGGTTCACATGATGATTTGTATCTGCATGCCATGTGAGTGTTCAGACCCGGCCAGCTGGATACTGTTGTAACAACAAATTTTGTTATTGATTGCTAAACAGCTACATGTTTTGGGTCTAATGTTTTGTTGTGCCTTTTCTGTCCTCTCTTTTCCGTGTGATTTTCAAACAGCTGTCCTTCTGAGAGTAATCACTGGCTGTGGTTCAGAAGGTACTGGGAAAGGAAAAATAAAGCGCTCGGTAAGAATTTACTTAATTTTTATTTGTGTTGCTATGCTTGCCACTTCCTCATTCGCATTTTGTTCCTACCTTTGTTCTAAGCATTATCTGCCTTCCATGTGCTAATGAGAAGACCTATTCCCTCCGGTTCCATAATTCTTGTTGTATTGGACAACGGTCTCCAAAATGCAAATTTGACTTATATTTTTCTAGAAGTTTTCAAATTTAGCAACATTTGAGTTATTTGTAATTTATATTTCTAATGTTTGACCTAAGTCTTGTCCAAAACATCAAGAACTATGAAACTGGGGTGTCAGGTTTTTTTTTTATGGCATTTTCTGTTTATATGTTGGATTTGAAGGTTTAACTACATATGTTTGAATTTTTTAGCTCTGTTGCTTGTTCCCAGAACTGGGACATTACATTCTGCTTGAATTTCTTTGTCAGCTCTTTGATTTGTTGCCAGAACTAGGCCATGTACACATAATTCTTAGCATCATGCCCCGCCTATGATAGCCTCATTTTCTTATCACATCTGCTGCATTTGTGGTAATCTATGTCTTTGTAAAATTGAACATGGGACATATCTTGTTGGTGATGGTAATCCAATTGTGTACACTAGTTATTTTGTCAACAAACTTGACCTTGCATGCCCATATCTTTGAATTTTCACAAAAAATGATGGCTTTAATAGGTTATAGAGCTCGCGGAGAAGGAACATATTGAGTGGCATGAAGAAAACTCTGGGACCATAGTACTGCGCCTTGGTGGGCCAAGGGAGTATGGTTTCATTGAGCATGATAGTGACGCTGACTAAATTACCTTGGTGTCGCCTTTTGAGGAGTATAGGACAGATTCACATCTGGTCTAATCTATGAATTGTCTGCACTTCTGTATTTACATATGTTGTGATTATGGATTTGATGTTGTCTGTAGTTCTGGCACAGTTTACTAACAACATGAAGAAAGTAAGACTCATGTTACAACAATCCCAGACTTCTGGCATTGCAATGTAAGCTTTTGGAGATGTCTAAGGGCTTTTTTTGGCAGAGCTCTCAATTACTGATTCTTTAAGATTTACTCTTGATTTTCACTTGTGAAGTGATTTTGTGGTTAAAAGTGATACTGTTTGATTATTTAGGATATTAAACTTTTAGAATTAGGATAGACAATCACTTTACAGAATGTCTTGTAAAAAACAGTGTTTGATAAAGCTTCTTTGAAGTTGGGAGCATAAAATGGCCCTAGTTGTTACTATACACTATAAGGCCCTGTTTGTTTGGTTTTGAAGTTTTTGTATGTTGGGAAAAGCTGGCTGGTGTTAATTTGATGGAATTTAGATGTTTGTTTTTGTAATATATATATTTTTTTTGGTCTTTGCACATCAAAAGCTTCAAATGAAACCTTTTAGTTTTTATTTCATTATCTCAAAATCTGTCTTTTCAATGTTACAAAAACAAGATTTTTTTAGAACCTAGTTTATTTTAGCTTTTGTTTTTTTTGTTGTTGCTGGAAATGGTTGTTGAAAAGATGAAATAACGAAGGCCTAAGACTTCTGGGACAGCACAAAGTGTATACTATTCTGTATATTTCCTTTTTATCATATCGTGATTTAAATGAGATTTGAATATGCTTTGTGAAAAGCTTGCATAAAGGTTAAAGAATTTAATTATACCGTTGTAGTCTACAGTGAATAACGTTTTGAAATGTTTTTATACTCTTTTTGTTTAGTGGAAAATACTCGATTTATGTTTTTGAAATACGTAAAATTATAAATTATATTTTAAATAAATAAAAATATAAGAAAATATATGATATTTATTTTATTTTATTGAATAAAACGAAATTAACTGAGACAAAAATTTAAGAAATTTAAGAATGGGCAAGAACTCTATTTAGAATCAAGAAATAAGGTGATAACGTTTACCGTTACTAGTTTTGATGCAACGGATTTCGCGTCCCCCAGAGAAAAAAAGTGAGACGTTTTGTTTAAATTAAAGGATTAATTTGATACATGTTATTATAATTTTGTGAAATTTAAAATGTCATTGTCATTTATTTGTAGAGTTTTATCTGTCATTAACATATTAATAACATATTTTAAAGTTTATAAAATTATAATGGTATGTATCAAATTCGCTCATTATTAAATTGACTCGGTTTCGTTTTCAAGCCCAAACTGAAATGAGTGCACAGAAATAAGCCCTTCCGTTTTGGTAACACAAAACGGAGTGCGGCCCATCTGGGCCACCTCCGTAGCTTCCTTTTCTGCACTCCACGGAAACACATGGCCGCCGCCGCCGCCGCTGCCGGCGTTCTCCGTGCCGCCCTCCGGCGGAGCCGTACTGGGGCAACGACCTTTCTGCTCCACCGCGCCCTCCCTTCCTCTCGAAGCTCCCTTCCTGCATCTCCTCTTTGTAAGGACCATTTCCTGTCCCGAGCGTAACCCCTAAACCCTCCTCTATGCTCACCTTTCGACTTCCCAACGCAGGCCGAACGTTTGAGCCCCTCCAGTGGCTCCCCTTCTCCAATGGATTCGCCTGCACCACTGTTTCGGTGGAGTCGGCGCCCCCCGCAAGGCCCAAGGGCAAGGCTAGGAAGAATCCCATGAAGCAGTCGCGCCTCGACTTCACCAAGGTGGACTCCGCGCTTCTACCCACCGTCATCATTGTCGGCCGCCCTAACGTCGGCAAGTCAGCTCTCTTCAACCGGTGAGAAAAGTGCAGGTCTCGCTAGTTTTCGTGCAGCTCCATGGGGGTGGCATTTCCACGAATACCTTGTTTCAATATTCATCCACACCAGACCTCTATAACAAACACCTGTTATAAATGTGCCTATTTCTCTTACTCTGGAATCTGCGTGTCTTTACAATTCAGCTCGTGTCAGGTTGCACAGGCACAAATTTATTTTTAACACAATGTGCTTTGATCCTCTAATAATACGGCTAGCTTTTGTCATCTTCTCATCGATGCAAACACTGTTATTTACATGTTGACCAATGTTGTTTCTTACATTCTATGTTTATACACTATGGTTTAGCATTGCTTGTTGTACCTGCTACCATTATCTTAATTTTCAAGGAGTTCCAAGTTGAACAGAAAAGTTTCGACATTTGTTAACAGACTTATACGGAGAAGGGAGGCATTGGTGTACAATACACCTGGGGACCATGTCACACGTGACATCCGTGAAGGAATTGCTAAGCTTGGTGATCTCCGTTTCCGTGTACTTGACTCAGCTGGGCTCGAGACAGCTGCGACATCTGGGAGCATTCTAGCTCGGACAGCTGACATGACAGGGAATGTGTTGACTAGGTCTCAATTCGCCATTTTCTTGATTGATGTTAGGTGAGTGGGATATATCATTTCTTGCCATGTTATCATGTTGAACTATCATTGATTGTTTCTTAATAAAAGTGTGATTGTCTGTGAAGGGATGGTCTACAACCACTGGATGTTGAAGTCGGGCAGTGGCTGCGGAAACATGCATCTGGGATACATACTATTGTTGCATTGAACAAGTCTGAGTCACTTGATGAGCATGGAGTCCTGACTTCAGCTGCGGGAGAAGCGCACAAGTTGGGTTTTGGTGATCCAGTTGCAATATCTGCAGAGACTGGTCTGGGGATGGCAGAACTTTATGAGATACTCAGGCCACTGTTTGAAGAGTACCTCTTTCAGCTTCCATACAGTAAGTTTGTAGGTATATGCAATACTTTGGTAATAGCATATATCATCTATTTGGATTTTCACTGACCAAGCACTAACATTTTTTGGCAAAGAGTCTGTCATCTCTAATTTTTCACTTCTCTATAGCGATAAGATAGAACCTATGATTCTATAGCATTAGTGATGCATATTTCAGAGGAGATCCATGCCATCATCCAACAAACTTACTATTCATTGTTTCACTGACATGTAGATGGACTCAACCAAGATGACCCTGCCTCTGAGGCCGAAACTGCCTCCAATGAAGGAGATGGGAGCAAGGTACCTTTGCAGTTAGCAATTGTGGGACGTCCTAATGTTGGGAAATCCACCCTTCTAAATACCCTGTTGCAAGAGCAAAGAGTCCTGGTTGGCCCTGAGGCAGGTTTAACAAGGGATTCGATTCGGGCTCAATTTGAATTTGACAAACGAACTGTATATTTGGTAAGCTAACTTGCTCTGTTTTATGCACCCACATAGTATATGGCTATACTTTTCTGTTCATTGTGCAAATAATTGTGGTGATATGTTCTGTAACTATATTTGCAGCATGGTATAGTGTTCTACTCTCTGTGTCTATTGGGATCGTATTCTAATCCATCTTTTTTTTTGGGTCATGCAGGTGGACACTGCAGGTTGGATGGAAAGATCAGGAAAGGATAAAGGACCAGCATCTTTGAGTGTGGTGCAGTCAAGAAAGAATCTGATGAGGGCTCACATTGTTGCTCTTGTGCTGGATGCAGAAAAGGTACTTACTTTAATTTTACTGTTCAGGGCTATGACTTGTAAAGTTCAGTCATAATACACTTTCTCTTACGTGGTTAAATGAAAGAACTATTTTATCGTAGCCACTAGGCCCACTAGTATTACTTGCATTTGTTAATCATTTGGGTAAGTAATTAATCACTACTCCAATTTTATGGACATGTGATGGTAGTGTACCTGCATTGCACCACATCTGATATTTATTCATTTGAGGATGTTTTCGCTCGATGTCCTGGCATCAGTCAATTTAGTGAGCATTAGTGAGAACTTCTGATATAGCAAATGCCATGCATGCTCAGTGCCATTTAAACTTAGTCACCAGTCCCATGATAAAGCTCAATGGATATGTAGATTGCTAACTCCAAGAGTAGCATGAACCATCCAGAAGTCATGATAGCACGACAAGCAATAGAAGAGGGCCGTGGACTTGTTGTGATTGTCAATAAAATGGATCTCCTTAGAGATAACCAGAAGTTGTTTGAAAAAGTGATGGATGCTGTTCCTACAGAAATTCAGACAGTCATTCCTCAGGTAACTTTTTTTTTCTAAGTTCATAATGCACTGGTTTTCAACCTTGAATGAAGAGCTGGTTTGTAACTGGTTTACATACAATTATCGATCACAATGAGTTTACTCTTAACTCTAAATTGTAAAACAGAGCTATTAAATAGTAGTATGAGTATTTGGTTTCTCTCTGCATTAATATGATTAACTTTTAACCATATTTTCCTTGATTGATAAAGCCACTTGAGTTCTTTTAATACTGTTTGTAAAATAATTACAAATGCAAAGTAACTGTTATGGTTATTGTCTTGCTTTGTATCTTCTCAGAATATTGCATATATCCTCCCTCTTACCTAGATAAACTCATGTTTTGCTTTCACTGCAAGGACTATTATTCTCAAATATAGCAGTAAAGTTGTTGCCTTGTGACCATAAGGTCACAGGTTCAAGTCCCTTTAGGGCTCTTTGGAACGCAGGATTTTCGCAGGAATTAGTTCAATTTCACAAGAAAAACGCAGGATTAGGAAATTTTCCCTTCAATCCAAAGGAGGCCTTAGCCTCTTATAGCAATGTAGGGAAAGGCTGTGTACAAAAGACCCAAAGCTATCGGACCCTTCACCGGACCCTGCGCAAGTGGGAGCTACGTTCACCGGCTACCCCTTTTGACTGCCAGAAGGTGAATAATTATTCCTTTTTGAACTTTTTTTCTAGGTTACAGGAATACCAGTTGTTTTTGTATCTGCACTGGAGGGGAGGGGGCGCATTGCTGTTATGCACCAGGTTATAGAGACTTATGAGAAGTGGTGTTTAAGATTGTCAACCTCACGGCTCAACCGTTGGTTGCGTAAGGTAAACCAAAGGCTCACTATATCATTTCATGGTTTGTGTGCTTGTGATGCAGTGGGAATATATCATTTAAGTAGTAAGGCCTCTTTTGGAATGCGGGAATTTTCCCCGTTTCTTACGTTTTTCCTGCGAAATTGAACTGATTCCTATGAAATTCCTGCGTTCCAAAGGAGGCCTAAGAACTTGAGTACCATCACTTAGGTTCAGTTTATAGCGTATCCTTGTTTGCTAGTCCTTATTATCTACTTTTACATTCCCGAATCTACCATTTATCTACTTTGATATCATCATGGTTATGATATTGGTCATTTTTTTATGTTTGCCTCCATTAACATTACTTGATCACTGCCTGTAATGCCTCGTGATAGGTTATGAGCAGACATTCCTGGAAAGACTCGGCGACACAGCCAAAAGTGAAGTACTTCACTCAAGTGAAAGCACGGCCACCAACATTTGTTGCCTTTATGAGTGGCAAGGCTCAGCTATCGGATGCGGATACCCGGTTCCTGACAAAATCTCTCAAGGAAGACTTTGACATTGGGGGGATACCGATCCGGATTGTACAGCGCACTATTCCAAGAAAAGCATCCACAAAGAGCAGTACTACCAAGAAGGCTGGACTTAGGATTGCTAGGATGAAAACTGACAAAAGATCAACCGTGTTGGATCCCACTTTGTCATAGGGGCTGTAACATGCAGCCTCAGCCCACCCTAAGACGTGTGAAAAGAGGGTAAAGCTTTGTCGGCTGTAACATGTAGCCTCTGCCCACCCTAAGACGTGTGAAAAGAGGGTAAAGCTTTGTCGGCTGTAACATGTAGCCTCTGCCCACCCTAAGACGTGTGAAAAGAGGGTAAAGCTTTGTTGTCCACATGAAAGTGATACAAACACTTTTGAGGCTCTACTACCTGAGTGTTCAAAAGAAAGAATGACTGCAAGAAACAAGCCCAGCAATCTCGGAGCATTGGGAAATGAGCGCAGCCTCGGATGTTTTGGAAGACGACACTTATCGGTGTTGGGAGTAAGGCGCTTCAAGTTCTGGATCAGACAAAGTGTTGATTTCGTGGGTTCTCCCACTTTGCACAGAACCAAACAGCAATGTGCTGAGCTACTCGTATTTTTCTAATTTTTTTATATTTAAAGCTGTTCCTGAAGGGGAATTCTTGTAATTATGCTTGTCTGACTGTTGAATCTTATCCTTGGTGATGATCAGGGTTTTAGAAACCGGTGGAAACTGATCGGTTTTCGCGGTTTTCGGCGAAACCGAAAACCGGACCTAGTCCTGTAGTGGATTCAGCTAGCCGGCCGGTTTTTTAGCGAAACCGAAAACCGGTCTGAAACCAGTTTCCAAAACCCTGATGATGATGCAGATATATGACTGAGTTTTCTTTTGTGAAACACATGTTAAGCTTATGATTTTGTTGCTCCTAAGGATTACCCATCTACCGCCGATCGGACAGTTGACCGGTAAAGAGCCGCGAATCTACCTGATTGGCAGACAGATCTGAGCATGTGGCACGCTGGGAAGAAGAAACCCATCGCCGACGCAACGCATCCCATCCAGTCCCAATATCCAGTGCTGTATTGCTTTGCCAACCACCCCCCCC
>BCLF01000026.1:297946-320773 GCA_001602275.1 Zoysia japonica | reverse complement strand
CCCCCCCCCCCCCCCCCCCCCCAAAACAAAGGCACGTTGCATCAGTATTTCAGATTTCTTGACTCGGAAACGGTCAGGTCCGTTCAGCTATGCAGTAGATTATTCAAGCGTAATATCCATCATCTTCTTAAGAAGATAGAGGATTGCCTAACATTTCGTAAGCCTCTAACTGCAGGATCCTGGCAAGATAGTTCTAATGAGGGTCATATTTGTCCCAGTAAGTTATAGATCTAGCCTAGCTGTTGAAAACAACGGATGTTGAGTCAATTATTTTTCTTTTGATCTTCCATCTTTCTCAACTGTTTGCAGCAGCAGCATCTGCGGCCTCATTCAAGCCCATATTTTTGTATAGAATTCGCAAAGCCATCAACTATTACCCAGTATTGGATTATTTTGTATGGGATGTGACTTGGACCTAGGAAAGACCGAGTTTCCACTTCTTGCTTATACTCGGTGCCTTATCTATGACATCACCAACATTGCCAAACTGTTTCTCAACAAAAAAGTACAGTAACAAAGAAAAATCGTAATAGGAACAACTCTGCAGTGCTACATGCCTTGGCATGATATGGATGTTGCAACATCCTTAATAATTCGTGGTGGACAATGACCTACAATAGAGATATTTTGAGCAATTACTGAGAACTCATGTATTGCTACCTAATCAGCAAAGAAGATATTAAACAAAGAAACCAAACGACAACATTCTGACATACTTACTTTAGAAAATGAGAAATTCATGAAAGAAAAGTACACATGCAAAATAAAATGGAGCAAACTATCAGTTTGCCCTGTGGTCGAAAGCCGACATACCCCCATCCCCATGTAAGCAATTCCAGCTAGCCTCTACAATAGCGCTGGCTGCACTGATCCTTCTAACTTGGTTGCATCCGTTCATGGAGACTCGACCGGCCATGTATGATGCGGCGGGCGCAAGTGATTGGTTGGCTGGTTGCTGGGAGTCTGGGAGAACGACGGGGGCAGGATACGTACGGGAGCTCATACTCTTACTCCTCCGTTCTTTAATTGATGTCGCCGTTAACTTTTAAATTCAACTTTGACTATTCGTTTTATTTAAAAAATTTTGATGAATTTCATATATTTTAATATAATTTGCTTTATTATTAGAATTATTTGAATCACAACTTAAAATTTTACATATTCGAGCAAATTTTTTGAATAAGACGAATAGTCAAAGTTGAATTTAAAAGTTAACGGCGACATCCATTAAAGAACGGAGGGAGTACTCTATTATTTGGTGGGGACGGATGGATTCCTGTTTTGGCACTGGTGATTGCATTATTCTGAATTTTCAAGAACTGAAACACCGATCACAACCATTACTATACATAGCACATACATCCATGATTTAAAAAGAAAATTAATTTGCAACCTTTTAGAAACTGCTAAATGATCACCGAGTGATCTGTTGCCAACTTGCCACCACCATCATGCACGCTGGGCGATCCATCAGATCAGGCCGCCACCACCTTTGTGGTACTGATCAAAGTACCATTAGTACTGCTGTTCTTGATCGTCGACTCCTGTGCTCTTCCAATATCTACCGGTGATTTCCCTTCGTTTTCAGTAGCAGCGAAAGCAGCATCTGCGACCTCGTTCATGCCGATCCTGAGCAGTTCGTTTGCGAAGGATTCAGCGTCGTCCCCGGCAGAGATCTTGTAGGGCGTGTGCCTGGGTCCTGGGAAAGCCCGGGCTTCCACTTCGTGCCTGTACTCAGTTAGGGCCTCGCTGATGATGGCGCCGGCGTTGATGAACTGCTTGCAGAATTTTGGAGTGACCTTGGAGTGGTGTGGGCTCTCGAACATCCCTAACAAGTCATGGTACACTAAGACCTGTATCAACAATCGAGTTTCAGATCGAGTTTCAAATTAACTGACGACAAATTCAGCTAGAGAAAACGTGCGGATGATCAACGGACCTGTCCACTGCAGAAGGTTCCAGCCCCGATGCCAATGGTTGGAATCTGCAGCTCCGCCGTGGCAGCCGCGGCGACCGGCGCGGGCACACACTCCAACACCACGGCGAAGCAGCCGGCCTCCTGAAGAGCGAGCGCCGCCTCCACGACTTTGAGGGCGCTGTCAACCGTCTTCCCTTGCGCTCGAAAGCCCCCGAGCGCGCTGATGGACTGCGGAGTAAGGCCGACGTGCCCCATCACGGCGATCCCGGCGTCCACGATGGCCTTGGCCGCGCTCACTCTCGACGGCGCGCCTCCTTCCAGCTTCACTGCGTCCACGCCGCCTTCTTTGATGATCCGCACCGCGGATTCCACGGCCTGTTGTAAACAAGAGGGGAAATTGCATGCATGGGTTCAACATGCCGTCCAAACCTATCGATCGATCGATCTATAACGGTCGATTCGCTCATCACTTAATAATTATATATGGATGTTCGATAGCGTTTGTTGATTAGTTTTGGTCCAGTCTTCAGGTGCACCAATTTAATTACTTCATGACTGACTATATAAAAGATGACTCATGCGTAGTAGCGCGTGGGTCATGTATGTACTTGAGCAGGCGAGGACTCGTAGGATCCGAACGGGAGGTCGCCGACGATGAGCGGGCGCGGCGCGGCGCGCACGACAGCGCGGCAGTGATGGAGAATGAGTTCAAGCGAGATGGGGAGCGTGTTGTCGTGTCCATGCGCGACCATGGAGGCCGAGTCGCCGACGAGGATGAGGTCCATCCCCGCCGCGTCCACGTGGACCGCGGACGAGTAGTCGTACGCGGTGACCATGGTGATGGGCTCCCCGCGGCGGTGCTTCCCGCGGAGCGTGGCCAGCGTCACGCGCCGAGCCGCGTCTTGCTGCGGCGGCGGCCGGGTCGTCGCCGCGCCTCCGTAAACGGCCGTCGGCGCCTCCGGAGCGCTGCACTGCGTCCGGCACGCGGCGTGCAGGTGCCGGACGGGCAGCGGCAGCCACGGCATCTTCGTGGTGGCGGGAGTAGCAGCAGTGCCGGTGGTGCCGATCTTAGCATGCCCCCGTAGAGCAGCTGGCTGGTGCGAGACCGGCGGCGTGACGAGGCGAGCGTAGTAGTGCATGCTGGCGAGCTAGCTCGTGGATCGAGATCGAGTCGTGTAGCAACTGATTGACTTGAAGTTTTCTGCTGGAATGCACTTGTTGCCTGGATTGAAATTGTGTGTGCAGTGCATAGTAGTGGTGCGCAAGGTCTGTTTATATAGAGGATGGATCGGAGGCTTGCTTTGTGTCCGGTAGGATTGTTACTACGTTAGTCTCTTGCACTGTAGTATCTGGGACACCTATTTGCAATGGTAGGGTTCCATACCGATCGATATAATTGGAGGAAAAAGGCCATAAAGTAAGGGTGAATTAAATATAAATTATAAATAAAGAGAGCGCGTGAGAAATGCAGAATGTGACGTTCAGAGTATTTTAAGCCTCCAGAAGCGCGTGAGAAATGCAGAGATCTTTCCTCTTCCATACTCGTTCGTTGTGTTCCCTAATCCCTACCAATATCAATCGATCGCCCCACGCCTGACGAATGATTTTACAGTAGTACTACCTCAGAACAGAAGCAAAGGCTGGTGCGTGCACTTTGATCGAACCACAAGTTTTAAATTTATATCTCGGCGGCGACTGAGTACCAACCTGTCAAACTCATGTGGCTTTCACTCACTCCCGTAGGTCTCAATGAAACAACCACCTGTGTGTTTGAAGCAGGTTTCGATCAAAACTGATTTGAATTGATACTCCTAGCTAGGGGATCAAAATTCAAAACCGATTAGTTTAAGAGAACGGAACCAGCCGTACGTGCTCTCGATCGTTTTATTCATTCATAACATACACAGCACACAGTACTCGCACATTTGTCATGGGGGATCGAGGGAAGTAAGTTTGTTTAGAAGATGGAGGAGAGCGTGGGCAGCTTGAGCTCTCCTTTCTTGGTGAGCGGCAGCGTGAAGCTGCCGAGGATGGGCAGGTCGACGGTGAGTCCGACGCGCATCTCGTAGTCGATGTCCCAGTCGCTGCCGGCGTCCCTGGCGAGGCTGACGAGGAAGTCGTAGGGGATCTTCACGGGCACGTCCACTTGCGTCGTGTCGCTGGCCTTCAGCGACCCCGGGTCCGGCATCGTCCCCGACGCCACCTCCCGCCCGGCGGTCTTCAGCGAGTAGCTGATCTCGCAGATGGGGAGCGAGTGCGAGTACGGGTTGCGCACGTCGAGGCGTCCGGCGAGCGTGGCGCCGTCGCGGCCGACGTGGCCCACCGACAGGTCGCCTAGCTCCGCCTCCGGCTTCTGAACGTTCGCCACCTTGTCCGCCACGAACCCCTTCGCCTTGTCCACAAGCTTCGCCATTGCTCCTACAGATTACACGTCGTCTTCCTCGCTCTCTCTCTCTCGATGCTTCCTTTCCCCAGCTGATTACTGAAGAAGGTTGATCTACTGCCCGACAAGCTGGTTGCCTAAGAAATTAATAGGAAGCAGACGGGGTTTAGGCGCGCGACACGTCGGGGCTCTGCGTGTCGAGTGCGTGGCGCCACGCCGCCACTAGAGGAACCGCCCAGACTAGAAGCTTGATGACTGGGCATGCAGAGCGATAAATCGAAAACGAAACACACACCTGGATGTTTCCCATTCGAACACGGATGCATTTCCTGCACGGATTGACACGTGCCAGATTATCTTCTTCTTCACTCTTCGGTGATCAGAATGGTTGAAAAGAAAAAACCACCGTGAAAGAAAGGTCAACTGGGCTTGGGCCTTGAAACACGGCCACTTTTCTGTGGGCCTCATTAGCACCTTGGCTCCTGACTCGGACGCCTTCATCAGCCCAGCTTCACACGATCATCTCCCTTCTTGACAGTCCCGGCCGGAGATCCGCTCGTCCTCCTCAGGCTCCAGCAGATCCGGCGGCGAGGCGATGCAGTTCTTCAGCGGCTCGGCGATGACCTCCGTCGCGCCGGAGGCGACCCCCGCCCCGGCGGCGCCGCCGGGCACGGGCACCGGCGCCAACGCGCAGGTGCTCTACGTCTTCAACCGCAACGGTGCCTGCCTGCTGTACCGCGAGTGGCACCGTCCGCTCCGCACGCTCGACGCCACGCAGGACCACAAGCTCATGTTCGGCCTCCTCTACTCCCTCCGGTCCTTCACCGCCAAGATCGACCCCACAAAGTAAGTCCCTTCCTGCACGCGCTGTGCGCCGCTTGCTGCTCTGATTCTGTCCAGCAGCGTAGGAGATGAAATGATATTGGGTAGCGCTCTCCGGTGCATGCATTCAGGAGGTAGCTTGACCAAGTTCACATATTTCTTTTTTGTCGCTCCTCATTTGGCCATTTGGGGGGACCGATGGTGCTTTGCTAGAAACGAGCAAGAGACTAGTCAATGTGCGATCGAATTCTGTCGTCATCAGTTACAGAGCCATTGATCAGAGTTTTAGCATAGCAAATAAAAAAGACTTTTTTATGCTTTTGATATGTAGCCTATTATTATCATTCTATTTATCATATGATGAAGGGCTGAAAAGGGCAATCTTGGAGTGCCACTACTGCCAGGCCAGGGCTGTTCATTTTATAGCTTCAAGACAAACACATACAAACTTAACTTCATGGAGAGCCCTTCGGGTATAAAGGTATTTTTACAATTTTCATCCTCCTCTTGCCTTCTGAAGTAATTTGATTCTTTCATTGAGTTTGACAAATTGTATGTTCGAAAGTTCAATGTTTGGACCAGATTAAAATATCTTAATTTGATGGGTTATGGTGGTGTGCAATTGTTGTCCTAATGGCCATCAGTACTGCTATAATTTGAAATATCCTCTGCTATAATTTTTAGGACCACAAGGCTTTCGCGTTTTATTCATAATTATTCATGGTGTGAATGCCATCAGTACTGCTCTAGCGTAGAAGCTCCTTGGTCTCACATATGGTTTTTTCTGAGAATGTTTAAAACACTTGTAGTGTTGTACAGCACTAGATGAGCAATGTATAGTTTATTTCCCACAAGTAAATAAATATACAAGCATAGCAACATTTCGCTTCAGGGAGAAGTTAAAAAACTACTTTCACTTCCTTTAATATTGGTAGCTAAATCAGTGGCGTGGACATCAAATGCATAGTGCAATCCTTGTTTTCAAGGCGTCACCTAGGGCTAAGTGTCGCCTTAAGACACACAAAATGTGGTGCTCCTACGCTTCACCTGGACACCACACCGCTTTAGAAACTATTGGCACAATCTTATACTCATGCCGTGATGTTCCACCACACCAATGTTCTTTGAAATTCGACTTTTTCCTGTGGGGTAGTGCCGATGCAGTAGATGTTCAGTAGAATCCCTTTGTCCAAAGCTACACTCATTCATTAACAACACTATCTTGATGTAGCTTATTCTAATTACACATCCAAGGACTGGTGATCAGCGAGATTCACTGAAGCATATCTACAATCTGTATGTGGAGTATGTTGTAAAAAATCCTCTGTATGCTCCTGGCGCTCCAATCAAGTAAGTTTTGCTGGATAATGAAGATTTGTTTTTGCTGCATAATTCCTTGAACTTCATACTGTATCTTTTAAGATTTTCCTGTGAGCTAACGATAGTACCAGTGAGTCAGTCACAAGGGCATATTGCTCTGTAGGTTCGTGAAATTGCAGTTATTTACCATTGTGTCTGAACATCATTGTCCAAGATATTCAGAATCTGTTGTCTTTGTTCAGGTTGACCTATAACTCATATAGTGATCTAACTGAGGATGATACTGCTATCTGAATTACTATCTTTTAGTTGTCTACTTCACTTTTACAGCTGCACAGTTTCCTGTTTATCACCATTGATTAAGCACATCTTATTTGCAGCTGTGAGCTTTTCAATAAACATCTTGATCAGTATGTGAAAACATTGATTTGATCTCGTCGATGCAATTTCTGTGATGGGTGTTTTGCACAGTACTGCGTCTAGTGTTGTGGATTGACACTGTTTCAGCTGTGACATGTAAAATGCTGCTGGAATGTTTCTGTGGATGCTTGACTACTGTTATTTGATTTTCTGGAGCATTATGCTCGTAAATGTAAGATTTCATATCTCGCTCTACATATTTTGTATATGAAATGGTCTCATTGAATTAGTGAGATTTTCTAGATGGCCTATGTCCTGTGATCAAAAGGATAAAAATTAAATGTCCATTGATGCCTGATTTGCAAAATAGTTCAACACGCAAAATGAACTGAAATAAAAATCCAATCATATTCATTACTATTACAGACTGGTGGTACCATACGTAATAGTGATTCTGAAGTTTTGACAGCAACTTTTACTGGTGAGGGAATGGCCTCTTAAGATGCACGGCATCCTATCATCACATCAGAACAACACTGAAGTGTGATTGATTTCCATCCGAGACTGTTCAAGGAATTACCTCTTAAGATGCAAACATGCATTACCAAGCACTGTATCCTTGTTGATTCGGTCGCCTAGCTTGAGAGGTGCAAACAAATAAACCGGACTCTGTACACAAGTGCACGAAATGCAAGTACATCAGGCATCGGTCGATTCGCTCCTACTGTAATAACGGACAACAAAGTTAGCAAAATCTTTGTTCTCTCTGCTGCGTACCCTGCTCTCTTCCGTTCCATCGATCGATGAGACTCTCGTCTCCATACCGCTTCTGATGAGTGTTCCATACGTTTGCTCGCATTGAGGTACGTAGCCGCATGTTCTGAGGGCAGTAAGAACAAAACGTTTGTCGTGCTCGTGCAGGAAGGATGCACTACTGCTAGTCCACTACGACGAGGATGCACTTGTGGAGATCGAGAGCAGTTGGGGGTTAGTTGAAGCTTCCAGCTCCCGTTGTGCATACGGCGTTAGAGCATGTGGATTGCAAGGTTCCCTAGCTCCTTATTAGTTCCAAGAAATCGCCCGAATCTTTCCTCTTGAAGATAATCCCACAGCTGGGTAAACTCTGCGAGATCTCGAACATGGTTGTTGTTGTTGTTGTTGTGATTAGTCCAGGTACAGTGGCCTGACTCTGCAAGATCTCCATGATGTGTCATGGCTCTGCCGCCCGAGCTGGATCCGGGGAGTGTCTATTCGCCCGATCATTTCGTTTCAATTTCGTTCTCAAGAGCTTCTTCTCCTTGATCTGACGGTTGGGGGAGGAAAAAGAAACAAAAACGACACAACTAATAGGAGTAGATGCGACGTTGCTTATGAAAGCTGCTGATAGAGTTGGTGTTGTAGACGTGTGGTGAGTAGGGGATGGCCACTCTCCCAACTCTTGAGACAAATCCAGCGTCCTGGGCCCTGCCGAAATCATCAAAACAGTACGAGTAGCTGTTTGTTCGGAGCAGAGCGTGAGGTGAGGGTCACTGTCAAATCGTCATCGATTATTCTAAAAATTCATCATCAAATACAGGCCACACTGATCATTGTAGAGCGAGCGTGATATATCAGGTGGTGCATGTCTGGCTAGAATATAATGAGATGCTGTATCGCCTGAAAACCTCTAGGAAATGACACACAGTAGCAGGACGCGAGCAACACCACTTTGGTTCGTCCCTTCTGCAGCACACGAACTCTTTGCTAGTACAGTATGTCATGTGTCCATGGACACGGAGTAGCGAGCGGCAAGCATTGGATTCGTCGTCCCTGTCTGGATCCATTTTATTGTATTCACCAAATCTCACTGCACGGTACTTTTTAGTTTTCAAATTATTTGACACCGCCGTCTTATTAAAAAATTAATTTAAATATGTAAAATTATAATTTATAGTTTTAACTACTTTAATAATAAAGTAAATTATAACAAAATATATAATATTTATTAAACTTTTTTGATGGTTAAAATTGATATCCGCTAATAATTTGGAAACAGCCGCCGCCTTGCCGAGCGAGGGGAAGCCGCCGCGGCAGCCGTCCACTCGCACCGGCAAGGAAGCGACACAAAGCTGCTGACCGTCCCCTCCCATCTCCGGCCGGCGAGCGACGTCGTAGATAGGAGTATAGCCTTTCGCGGCAACCGAGACCGTGCAGAGCAGGGACGGGGGCCTCGCGGACGCGACGCCACGGCACGCCGAGCCTGTTCGTGAACCGGGAGGATGGGTACGGTGGCCGAGCAGCAAAACAACACGAAAGCGTCGGAGGCGACGGAAAGGCGAGCGAGCGGTGCCGCCGGGAAAGAAGAACCCGAATCCGATCGACCGCGACGCGACCCTCGCTTGTCGCTGCCGCCTTTCTTCTTCCTTCTCCAGCCGGAACAAAAGCTGGAGTGCTCCACGAGGAGGCACGCGGCGTGGTGACTGACGGACGCCAAGGCTGCCATCCGACACCGTCTTTCGCAGAAGAACTTCAGAAAAGCTTTTTACACGGCACCAGGCGTTGCACGCTCAAATGTCACAGGGGAATGGCAGTACAGAAGCACTGTACTCACATAGGGGGAGTACAGTATTTTACATGGCATTATGCATACCGCCGGACAGACAGATTACCCCATCCGGCCAACTAGACGGCGGCGAAAGCATGCAAGTCTAGCTAATGGAGTAGTAGTAGTACAAAACCACGAGTTCATCGCGGCTCAAAAGACAAA
Source organism: Zoysia japonica (assembly GCA_001602275.1). Taxonomy (NCBI): domain Eukaryota; kingdom Viridiplantae; phylum Streptophyta; class Magnoliopsida; order Poales; family Poaceae; genus Zoysia; species Zoysia japonica. Next base: position 311,224 of record BCLF01000026.1, on the reverse strand, counting down.
TCTTTCCACATGCTCGCATTTTATAGAGTACGACTGTACTAGTACTAATGATACTACTACTGCCACCTACGCTAATAGTACTACGCCCCTACTACTACTTGATCACCCGTTCGTCTTTGAATGCCATCACGCGCCGTCGCCGCCGTCAGCGGTGTCGGCCGCGGCCCTGCCGTCCCGGGTCGCGTCGGCGCCGCCCGTCGTCATGGTCATGGACCGCAGCAGCGGCGACTCGGACCCTGCGTTGTTTGTTGGTGTTGCAACCAAGTATAGGAGTACACCCAGATTCCATTAGCCACAAAGACTATAATTAATCAGAGGAGAGGTCGCTAATGTGTCACTGCGAGGCGGGCCATCACCAAAGGACGCCGCCGCATGTCGGGAGAAACTAGCACAGTAACAGTACCTTTGGACGCGTTGAACGAGCGCTTGCAGTGCGCGATGGCGCTCTGGATGCCGTCCTGCTGCTGCAGCAGCGAGTCGTCCCGCCGCTGCGGAACCGGAGTTGTGCTTGCGCCCCCCGCGGCGGGCGGGGAAGGGGACGGCGCCGCGGCCACGGCGGACGACGCGGACCGGCTCTTGCCCAGCCGCTTGCACACCTGCTTCAGCCCCGCCGGGACGCTGGCGCGCGGGGCGCGCACGCCGCACGCCACCACGACCGGCTGAGGCGCCGCCGCCGCCGTCGGGGCCGTTTCGGAGGACGGAGCAGTAGCCTGGGAACACGGGGCGGGGGAGGGCGCCGCGGAGAACGGGGACGGGTCCGGCTCCGCGTCCGTCTCCTCGCCCTCGCTGGCGCCGCCGCCGGGGAACCGGAGCCGGGAGACCTTCACGTACAAAGGCTTGATCTTGTTCAGGTACTTGAGGACGACCTCCTTCGCGAACCGCCGCTCCTCCGCGGTGATGGCGTCCTGCGTCTGCGTCTGCTGCTGCTGCGCGGCCGCCGCCGGGGGCCTGTCCGCGTCGGTGGCGCCGCGCGAGCTGTTGTCGCGCATGAACAGAGACGCCGGCGGCGCGTCGTCCACGCGGAACTTTATCAGTAACCGGTTGGTGGTCTTCGCAGCCGCGGCGGTCGGGGCGACGACACCGTTTCCGTTTTCCGCCGGGACGGCCACCTTCGTCGGCTTCCGCAGCTTCAGCAGCAGCACGCGGAACTTGGTGGCCGGGCGGAGGAGCGACGCGGGCGGGGGCGCGAGTTCCGCCTCCTTCTCCTCCGCACCGTCGTCCTTCTTGGACTCCGCCACCGCGTCCACAGCGGCGACCACCTCCGCCCCGGCCGCGACGTCGTCGCCGTCGCCGGCGACGGCGAAGTTCAACTCGACGCGCTCCTCCTCGGCGTCGGACGCGGCGGTATCGTCGCCCGGCACCGCGAACTCCAGGTCGAAGAAGGAGGCGTCGTCGTCGACGTCCCCACCGCCACCGCCGTCTTCACACACCGACGCGGCTATGGTCGTGGCGACCACGGGCGCGCGCTGGTTGCCGGCCACCGCGCCGCCGCGTAGGTACTTGAGGAATGACTCCATCAGCGGCGCCGCTCCAGTCCAGACAGCTCAGCAGTCAGTGAGTCAATTCTCTCACTCACTCACTCACTCGATGCCAACCAAGCTCAACAACTAGACCCTCAAGTCTCAACTCAGAAAAAAAGACTCTTTTTTGGGGAGGCTTTTGAGGTGAGGAGGAGGAGAGCGGAGAGCCGGAGAGAGGCTTGAATGCGCGAGGGGGGGCCGCTGGGTGGGGTGGAGGAGGTGCAGGAGCAGGACAAGCAAAGGCTGTGGTGGCGTCGCAGCATCAATGCCAAATAGATGAGCGGCAGCAGAGAGCACGTTCCTTCAGTGAGCCCGTGCTCCGTGCGGCTGCCTCACTCGGTTCAGACCCCGTGGGGCTCCCGTGATCTCCTCCGTCCGTATCCGATTCAAAACTTCTTCTCGTCTTGATATACTGCACTTCACTGTATCTCTTACTATTGCAGAATTACAAATTCCCTTCTAGTATTTCTAAAGAAAATATAAATTATATTAATTTCTGTATTTACTATAGCGTACAGCTTTTGGATGCCATCCATATAGTCCTACAAGCTGTATCCTTTTGGATATACTCCCAGTAGTGACTGAAACTGAACCGGGGACCACGGCATGCATTGGAGGTAGCAGCAGAAATTCAAGAAAAAAAAAACGAACGTCAGCAGATAATTGAGATTTCATTGAACACTCTCTGCAGACGCACGAGAGAATTTACCTCGGGATGGTGCATTGCATTCGGCGGTGTGAACGAGCCCATCCCTGCATACGCATCAGTCAATGGATCGTTGCACCATTTGAGCTTCTTCCGTCAGAAACTGACATTATGTGGACGCCATCGCCATGGCGTCTTCCGTGAAAGACTGAAAGGCCCTCCTTCATGATGCCGTTGCATCCCTGAAGAACGATCATGGCGTCCAACACCTCGCAGTCATTTTTGGGGGGCTGCTGTACGTACGATTGCGAGCTCAAAAGGAAACTCATGAACTTGAAGATTGAAGAACATCATGCCGTTCTGACGAGAAACATGATGTGCTTCTTCTTCAGCGGCTCTCCAACCGGCGGGACTTGTGAAGCTGAAGATGATCTGAGCTGTTAATCATTTGAAAGGAACGCACCGTATGGGAAGCACACTGCGGTGAATTCTGCTGTGCAATCATCTGATGCATGATAGTAGGAGTACTACGACTACTGCATCTTCAGTATTCATGGTACAGTACCAGTCTTCCCTCTTCTTGGCGTCTCTCTTTTTTTTTATTCTTTTGGTTGACAAACACTGCTGCACTACAGATTCAGAACATCAGCGTCAGCATCTTATGTTCAAACTATTTCAAGTTGACTCTGTTAGTAGAAGTATCTGCAAAGTTGCCTATGCAGTTTCACGTGTCTTTACCACACTTAAATTCGTTACTGTAAGTGAAGTTCATATCATTTTCGTTTTGAATTCACGGCTGGAGCATGAAATGGACATAAACCTTAGCCAAATGATGCTTGATTGGGTTTGATGTTCCATGGCTGCAGAACAGAAGCCGCATTAACAAAACGGAAGTCATTTCCAATTTCCATGCAACCTGACAGCAAATTGGGCGGGCTTTGCTCTCTTCAGTATTCAGATCGACCGACGCCTCATCATTACAGCCAAATGATACGAGTATACGGCCATTTTATTTGCAGTTAGCCAGTTAATACATTAGTACAAACTTGTGCCGTATATATGTGTAAAAGCACTTGCAAGAGCGATCTTTCCTGGTTATATTACAGTTGGGATCCCATTCCAGTTAGAATCAATAGCCGGAAGCAGTTTACAAATGACAGTGAACGTCCGACAAAAAATGTTATCTTTTGAACTGCTCTGTTGGATTCATGTTGCCAACAGTGTCACCTGGAACTTCAGGGAGAGAAGGTACATGCAACTGAGGCAAGTGGAGTATCAGAAATATAGGGGACTTCTTTCTACTTGCTCATTTTGGTAGGAGCTAATCTCAGGCGAAAGAACAAGAACATCCATCCGGTTGCGAGAAAGGATTGCAGAAAAAGCTTCGGTTGTTTGGCAATTGGCATAGAACTCTCCATCTTAGCGAGCGCGAGCGTGAGCTGGGTTGACCAGCAGCTCTGAGTGCGAGTGCGGCCGCCCGAGTTCGGTCCTCCGGATCAGCTCGGCTCTTCCTAATAAATTTCAGGTACGTGATTTAGTTATTAAGTTATAGTTGTAGATTTAGAATTATACGTAAAATGTGTAGTTGTGCGCTGTGGTGTAAGTGTATGAATGCGTACAAAAATAAATACTAAAGCTGTATTTAGTAAGAGAGATTAAAAAAAAAGAACTCTCCATCTTAAGCAAGAGCAACAATCTGCTGGTTGGTCTCGTCGCTCGTTACAAATGACATTGAGGCGAAGCAGAGTTGTCCTCACCCGTGCTGGCGCAGCCTGTAGGGCGTGTCCCAACGAGGGTGGGTGGCTCGACGTTTGCGCGGTGCCGGCGTGAGGGAGTCAGGCGGGCAGCCGCCTATTGAGAGGTGGAACTGGGACCTAAGATGCCGGCGCGGGGACTTGTTCGGGGCTCCATCGTGCGAGCGAAGAACGGTTGTTGACGTTGAAAATATGGGAATTAACGCACCAAAATCACTACTGGATTGAGTGGGTTGTAACAGACCGAATCGACGAGGTAGCCTTCGATCAATACGGAAAGAGATAGGTATCATGATTTTATTGTGAAAGATAGCTAGTTTTACGAGCAAACCTGCAATAGATAACGTGTTTTTGTGATGAAAAGCGAATAGTTTACGAGTAAACTAACAGACTTCTTCAGGGCTCCATCGTGCGAAGGACGGTTGTTGACGTTGAAAATATCCGAATCAACGCACCAAAAGCACTACTTAGATTGAGTGGATCGTAACAGACCGAATCGACGAGGTAGCCTTCAATCAATACGGAGAGAGATAGGTATCACGATTTTATTGTGAAAGACAGCTAGTTTTACGAGCAAACCTGCAATAGACAACGTGTTTTCGTGACGAAAAACGAATAGTTTACGAGTAAACTAGCAGACTTCTTCGGGGCTCCATCGTGCGAAGGACGGTTGTTGACGTTGGAAATATCCGAATCAACGCACCAAAAGCACTACTAGATTGAGTGGATCGTAACAGACCAAATCGACGAGCTAGACTTCGATCAATACGGAGAGAGATAGGTATCACGATTTTGTTGTGAAAGACAGCTAGTTTTACGAGCAAACCTGCAATAGACAACGCGTTTTCGTGACGAAAAATGAATAGTTTATGAGTAAACTAGCAGACTTCTTTGGGCTCCATCATGCGAAGGACGGTTGTTGACGTTGAAAATATCCGAATCAACACACCAAAAGCACTACTAGATTGAGTGGATCGTAACAGACCGAATCGACGAGGTAGCCTTCGATCAATATGGAGAGAGATAGGTATCACGATTTTGTTGTGAAAGACAGCTAGTTTTACGAGCAAAACTGTAATAGACAACGCGTTTTCGTGACGAAAAACGAATAGTTTACGAGTAAACTAGCAAAGGCCATTGAATCGCTCGCGCGAGAGAGACTCTATCTGAACGTGAGCATCGTCGAACGCGCTTTAGGTCGACTGGTAGGCCCTAAAACGTCATCTATAGCCGTGGATACCAGTGAATGAACAGCATAGAGGTTTGGAAGAGAATTAAAGTTTAGAAAGGTAAAAAGTAAAAAGACAATTGGTAAAATCGATTGGGTTGCCTTTTCAATCAGGCCTTAGCCCTCTTTATACAGAGAAGAGGTAGTCTTACCCCGTGTAGCCACAAACCTACTTAATTAAGAAATAAATTAGCTTCGATTTGATGTAAAAACTATCAAAAACAGACATTAAGTAACAGACACTACGACACATTGCCGAAGACTCCGGTGGGTAAAATTTCGCGTCCCAAAGGGCTTGCCGAACACTTCGGTCTTGAACTAGACAATTCGGTACCGAGTACTCCAAAATTTTGTCGGACATACCGGCTCGAACGTTTTTTTTAACTCTGTAATTTCCTCGTCTGATCTCTAAATTAGGTGATCTATATATCCATTTCGATCGTCTCAACGATGGCTACGTCATAGAATCTTCAAATTATGGATTTGACTTCATCTTCATGTCTTTTTAAGCATTTTTTCTTTTTTTAAAGTGAAATTTAGCTAAACCCTTCGAAAATATTTTTTGTCTTGAAAAATATGTTGAAAAAAGTCTTCTCAAAATATAAATTTTAGGCGTCAACAACGGTGTATCGCGGGGTTCACAGCTGCGGATGCCGTGGGACGTGGTAGCGCGACCTTGCAAGGCTGCCATGTGAGAGCAACCGCGTCCGTCATCGGCCTGTATCTTTTACAGACGCCCCAGTACAATCCAATATTTTGTAAACCCCCCTACTTCGGATCGCAATCAATATTCCACCCAAACCCTTTGGGGTTGGGGACCTTGAATTATATAATGACCCTTCTCCTTGCTGTCCAATCCGGCAATCCACACTCTTCGGTCGCAGCATACCAAATCGCCTCAGCTCCCCACTCGCCACAACCCATTCCCCAGTCTAGCAGCCCACCCCCCACGTCCAGGAGGACGCGCGGGACGTGGCCGTCCAAGTGTAGCGCATTAGCGCCTGCGCCCTGCAGCGGTGAGCTGCCGGCAGTCTCTGCCTGAGAAGAGAGGGCCTGATTGGCGGCCGGCAGCCTGGTAAAACCCTATTCCCCTCTTCGATGCGTCAGTCGCACGGGAATCGATTTGTCTATTACTGCTTATTGCGATATCAGAATGATTGCATTGATGAAAAGGAATGATTAGTCAAATGTTTGGTGGAGCTGTTCAGTCTCCTTGTGTGGGTTTTATAGATTTACCGATAGACAGTAGATACAAGGGGAAAGTTCAATACATTGGTGGTTCATGTGATGACTTTTTTAGTTTTCAAATCACCTTTTCAATTATCGGCACTGGTAGGTAGGACTTGATTTCAAAGTGCCTTGTGCTGCAGTACCGATTCACTGTTTCCTTGTTTGATGTCAGTGAATTATTTACGTGGAATACGAGGTCATATGTACACTAAGCAACTAAATATGTGGTCGAATTTGTTGTATTAGTATTAGTATTATTTCGACTTTACCTATGTCTCTATTTCATTACTGTAGGGCCGAAACCCTCATTGGGAATTCGAAGATGGCAGATCAGTCATTTCTTGACAGGATGGTTTCCCAACTTCGATCGACATGCAAGTGAGGAAATCTTCTTCCTGATGCATTCCAGTTCAATATTGTGTATCTGTTTTTCTTCTATGATTTTCCAGAACAAGTATGTCCACTACTTTATGTATCCTGTTGCTATTATGCCAATCATTTGGGTACAACGAAACATATATGGGAGTGTAAAGAATGTAGGAGTACTCCACTATTTGGACTTCAGTTTTGAACAACCTTTGATGATGAGTCAGCACATTTTCCAACTCAGATAGATTTAAACTCATTTATATAGTCTATAGATCATTCTTGGCTCATCGTTTAATGGTTCAGTACTTAAGTGGCAGGGATATCCCCTTCACTAAGATACAATTTTTTGCAGGTACTACACAGGATATCCCAAGGACCTAGGGCCATCAAGAATTATACCATTTACATCTGAGCGTCAATTTGTGCAGCTGTTGCATGAAGGACGACCTGTAGTCGTTGCATTTACTATCAAGTATAGCAACTCTTTTATTCAGAAACATGCAGAATAATGTTAAGCAATCATATACGAAAGATATTTAACTCCAGTCTGAAAAATTGATTGTAGGTGCACTTATACGCAGCATCTAGACAAAGTATTGGAAGAAGCCGCGGCTACATTTTATCCGCATATAAAGTTTGTTAGAGTAAGCTTTTATTGTTTCTATGTTTATGAGAAGTATTTGATATGGCAGTCATACTTCAGATGAAGCAGATGAGAACTTTTAGTGCTTCAATAAATGCTCGATGCTGATTGCTGAACATTAGAAATGGCGTGGCCTATAGTGTCTAAGCTACATTATTGTTGATGATTTTTAAAAGTACTATTTGCTGATGATAAAACCATCAAGGCTATCCTAATTTGTCTGATTCATACTTCACTGAGCAACTTAATAATCCCATTACTAACTTGAAACTTTAACTATTCTTTTAAGCTTCCCATGTGGAAGTTTGTCTCATCTTTCTCTTGATGTGCCAGTCTTTTCAGAATCAGTTTATTAGCTTCTTGTTTCCTGTATACCTTAAATGCCTTTTATTTTAGATGATAAAACTTGGTTATAGTGTTTGGGATTGCTATTTCTTATGTGTATTTATGTGCTGCTGGTGTAATAATTTCCGTCTTCAATTGCAAACAAGTAGACACTGAAGATTTCTTCTCTGCTGTCAGGTGGAGTGCCCAAAGTATCCAGGGTTTTGCCTCACAAGGCAAAAAAACGAATATCCATTTGTTGAAGTATTTTACAGCCCAGAGCAGGTTATCATTCTTCACTTCATACATAATAGGTTTAAATATTTATATTTCTTTGTTTGGAACTTATAGATTTGAGTCATACTCTGTTTACTTGACAGCATAATGGATTATGTTCTCACGAAATTGCTTTTCATTTTTTGAGTTAAAATTTTATTTTATAAACAGTCTTTCATTTTCCTAAGCGGTTTCATTAATCCTCATGGCTAGATAATGAGACCGCAGTATAGTTAATTTCTGCATCATATGTTTCACAATCTATAAGACATATAGCCGGTTTGAGGGAAAACTGAACTGAAGCACAACTCAGTTAAGGGAAATAGTGTTTTCAATTCGAGAAGCTAAGCTAGATTTCTAACCTAAATTTGTATACTTAAGCATTGCTTGCTTAGCTTTGTGCAGTCCTAAAAGGCTTCATTCTTTCATGCTCAGGCATCGCTTGTTATTTTTGTCCTGAGTTGTTGATAATCCATGTGCTTTTTTTTTTAGCTATATTTCAGCAGCACATCATTGATGACTTGCTCTGTATTTTCTCAGGCTGCTAGCCAAGGAAGGGGTGTGGATCCCAACGTCACTAAATACTCTGTAAAAGTTTTGCCTGTAAGTATTTTCTGAATATACTGTTAAACCTGCCCGTTTGATGCCTTATATATGGATTCAAGGCTTCAAGCTCTCATTTGGTCTTTTGCAGTTCAATTATGACCAGAGCGTGTATGGATTTCGAGAGTATTTCAAGAAGCATGGATTCAGTTATACTGAAACAAAGTAGGGTACTGAATGCGTACTGGCCCGTCATGGACCAAAGTTATGGGTGTATGCAATTTTTGTACTTACCTCCGTTTACAAATACTTTACCTCCGTTTACAAATACTTTGACAATTTTGACTTTTACTATTTATACTTTGACTAATTATAATTTTAAAATTGTTTCGTTAGTGAACTTATAAATAACATCATATGATTTGTCATCGTATATACTTTGAGAATGTATATTTTTTATATCTATATGTCAAAAATTTTAAAAAAAGACAAATTTTAAAAAAAGACAAGCGGTAAAAAGTTTATAAAAAAGTTAAAACTGACAAGTATTTGTAAACGGAGGTAAGTACTATGATATACTTTTTTTTGTTCTTTAATTGATATTGTCGTTTAATTTTAAATTTAACTTTGACCATTCGTTTTATTCAAAAAATTTTGATAAATTTCATATATTTTGATATAATTTGATTTATCTTTATTTGAATTATAACTTAAAACTATACATATTCAAGCAAATTTTTTAATAAAATAAATGGTTAAAGTTAGATCGTAAAAGTCACAACAACATTAATTTGACATCAATTTAAAGAACGGTGGAGTAAGTGATAACTGAACTTCTCGTTCAGTTCTGTAGTTGCAAACAGAAATGTTGGGCTAGGTGGGCTCGTCTTCTGGCAAAAAGCAGGCCGGTACACAGTTGGGCTTACGGCCAATTTTTCCGACTGAATGATGATCAAGCGTGTCTTTGGAGGAATCTGCTCTACGTGCTGACCGTGAGATGCCTAGTGGGATCCACTAAGCATCGTCGCGGCATGTAGATTCAATAAAAAAAAAATGCAGGCCCAGTAGAAAAGCTGCGCTGTGGACCTGTGGTGCCCTCCGCGTTGATTCCGCGTGGTGGTAATTTTTTTTAAGAGAGGTGTTACTATGTTTGAGAGGTAGTTAAGATACCTATTTTTTTAATTAATTTTAACTACTGATTTTTAAAAAATGGTATCGGGTCTATTATTTTTAGTATCGAATTTATTAATTTGGTAGCTTTGACTAGGTATCTTTTTGTTTTTAACCATTAAATCTGAACAAATAGATGGTTGTGATTTATTTCAAGCATTGTAACATTTTTTTAAACCCTATTTAGAACTTGTTTAGAACGATAGAAGATTTACGCTTTTTATGTTTTTTCTTTCAAATTAAACTATTTTTTGTGAAATTATTGTAAGATTTTTATGAATTTTTTGCGTTTTAACGGGGCTTAAGTCTTCCTCATTTCTGCTATGTTTACTTGTCCCTTCGTACCCGTTGTCTTTAATTTTCAGGCAAAAGCAAACTACGATCCTTGATATGTGCTCATATAGCTCGATTTTGATCCTCATTCTAAAGCTGTTGAATTGTTTGCAAAAGAAAACAATGACAACTAAGGCCTTCTTTGGATTAAAAGAAATTTTTTCTATTTCTGTGTTTTTTCTGTGAAATTAGATTGATTTTTGTGAAAAAATTTCGCAATTTTTACGAAAATCTTGTGTTCAAATAGCCCTAAAATAGGTGCACTTTGCAGAAGAAAAGCATGCAGCCGGCCCAGGTGCCTTGATACTGAAGGAAGTGACAACAAATTTGTGAGCATAATGGTGTTTACAATCATAAAGTTATGCAAAGCTTAGCCACTTGTAGTAACAAAAAAAAAAGGATATGAAAATGTATATTTTTAGTATTTTCCTTTAAATGATAGCTCGCGATACGGTAAGGTCCCATGGACCATCGGTAACAAGTTATCATTGTGTGCTGTTTTAGATCCCTTTGGATTTGAGAAAAATTCTGACGTCAACAATTTTTTTTGTGAAATTTTTGTATAATTTTTGAAAATTTTCTACATTTTAAGAGTAGGACTTGTACTTTGATCTTAAAGTGGCCATTTATCATGATGAAATTTTCGGTCTTCCGGTGATCTGGCCACGTCCAACCACCCTGTTCAACCGCTCTTGGCCGTCGAATACAAAATCGACGGTTGTGATCTCAGCATCATGAGCCCTAATCCCCACAAAACGCGGCTATATAGCCAGCTCACTCATCAGATCCAGCATCCTCCCATTTCTTTCGCTCGCCGTGTCGCCCGGAGCCGCGCCGCGAGGAAAAGGTTTGGAACATGGCGGACGAGCAGCCGAAAGCGGAGGGCGCGAGCCCCAACCACGGGAGCCTGATGGAGAAGCTCGCCGACAAGCTCCACGTCGGCGGTGGCGGCTCCTCCTCCTCCTCCTCGGACTCCGACAACGAGGAGCGCCCCCGCCCCTCAGCGCCGCCCGCGCCGGCGCCCACTCCTGCTCCGGCTCCCGCTGCCGCTGAGGTCAAACCTTCCTTCTCCGAATCCGCAGCCGCCGCCAAGGCCAAGGTGTTCCGCCTCTTCGGACGCGAGCAGCCCATTCACAAAGTCCTCGGAGGAGGCAAACGTATGGCTCTGCTACTCATTTCAGCAATGCTCTGATTTCCTTGCTGTTGTCATTTAGTAGCATGTCCCTCTAGATCGGATCTGGTTGCGGGGGATCTGGTTTGGTTTGATGCATTATTCGGGGTTGCGGACTAGATCTGAGAAGTTACTTTTTCGGGAATGGGTGTAGGGTTTTAGAAGTCCAAGGGACGAGTTGTTTAGATCGGTGGAGCAGATTGAGATCTTGAGTGTCCTTGCGTAGCTAAAACAAATACCATGTTCCGGATCGTGATGCTTGCTTGAAATTTGATCAATGTAGGTCGATTGCGTATCCCCCCGTTACATAATGGGGCACGAATACTTGTTGCCGTTGAGTTTGTAGTGATATACTTTAAATGACTTTATGTTATAAATTTAGTATACAGATCAGTTGGAGATGGTTTGCTGTGCTTAACTTTCCTTGGTCGAACTGTAACAGTTTTGTGTCTGCGGTCGAACTGTAACAGTTTTGTTTCTGCATTAAGATGAAATATCCTTCATCAAAGTGTAATGGGCATTGCTAGGCCTAATTATATATTAGCGTGCCTGTTGCATTCATTTCAATTTTCTGTTTTGCAGCTGCTGATGTATTCCTGTGGAGGAATAGGAACATCTCTGCTGGTGTGCTTGGTGGTGCCACCGCAATCTGGATCCTGTTTGAATTGCTTGGCTATCATCTTCTGACATTCGTTTGCCACGGTCTCATATTCTCCCTGGGAGTTCTTTTTCTCTGGTCTAATGCCTCCTCGTTCATCAACAAGTGAGATTTCTTCTCCACATCATGAACTGACCAAACTTATGCAAATTTATTTATGTGGACATGGAGTTCATGATGTTAAATTCTAATTTCAGGTCTCCCCCACGGATCCCAGAGGTTGTCATTCCAGAAGATGTGGTTGTCAACATTGCTCTATCAACTCGCTACGAGATCAACAGGGCCTTTGCCAATCTCCGTCAGATTGCTCTTGGCCGGGACATAAAGAAGTTGCTCATGGTATGTTTCACTATCTACTGCTTATGCTGAACGATGGTTCTTGTTTCAATTTGGATTTGTTTCACTTATTTTTCTTTCAATTCTAGGTGATTGCCGGGCTTTGGTTGCTTTCTGTTCTTGGAAGCTGCTGCAACTTCTTGACCTTGGTTTACATTGGTAAGGAATCCAAGCAACTCAGAGGGAACTTTTTTTCCAGCACAAATTTTTTCCGAGTAATTACTTGTCTGACACGGTATTATATTCTTTTATGCGAAACAGTCTTTGTGGTACTGCACACAGTCCCTGTTCTCTACGAGAAGTATGAGGATCAGATTGACTCCTATGGTGAGAAGGGATGGGTGGAAATTAAAAAGCAGTACGCTGTGTTTGATGCTAATGTTCTGAGCAAGGTGCCAAGGGGCCCGGCGAAAGACAAGAAGCACTAGAAATAAGCAATCAAGTGCTTCTCGGTAGGGAATGCTAGCAAGTGGTTCGAGTTTCCCACGAGTCAGCAGACATCACGACTGCCTCTTGTGGTACGAACACAGACATGCCTGCCACATATTGCCTTGTGTTATGTATGGCTCTTTTGTTGTTTGGTCTTTTGATGGAAGTAGCCGAATAGCTTTGCACTACAACAAGAAACGCAGATGCAGCCTATCATTCTGTGCTGCTGTTTGATTTTGATCTGTACTGTGAGATGTCGCACCACGCCTTATGGTTCATGCGACGCAGTTTTTGTTACTATTTAAACATTTTGCTGTTTGAGGACATTTATGCACTTAGTTGTTGAGCTTCGATACAATCTCTTTATTAAAAATCCACGCCAATCGTGTTCTAGTTATATATATATAGTGCTCTTTTTTGTGACTAGGTAAACGATGCCATCGGTATGTTATGATCAATTCATGCCAACAAGGGACTATCCCACCAACACCACCTATTCAAATAGTACAGTCGGAGATGATTTGGTGGCTTAGTGCTTGGGAAAAACGACGACGAGTTCGGAGCGCGGACGTCGCCGCGTCGCCCCGCTGCCGCATGGCCCCCTCTGCTGTTGCACGTCGGGTGCGGGGGGGGGGGGGGGGGGGGGGG
>BCLF01000026.1:269998-297938 GCA_001602275.1 Zoysia japonica | reverse complement strand
GGGGGGGGGGGGGGGGGGGGGGGGGTGTGGTTCAGGCGGCAGCGGGCGGCGCGGCGTCCGCAGCTCCGGACGCCGCCAAAAAATCCGGGCATGTTAGTGCTTGCATCTACAACATTACCAACTTATTTACGAATTGCACCTATTATAATACAAAAAACTTTACGGCCAACAAGTTTACCTGAACAAATTTATGAATTGCACCTACTATTTATGAATGCGTGCTCTTCGATTTATTAAAAAAAAAAATCAAATCCCTTACAACACTCTATTTCTTTGATCTGAATGCTACACACGACCAAGAGACGAGACCGCGTATACTGTTTCCCAAGCATAGCTACGTCCAGCAACAGCACACCACTTTTCACGGCTGTCGTGGCCGTCTTTGCAATCGCTCGTGTTTGCAAAGAGCTGCTGTTTTGAAGTTTGACGCAGCCGTTGCACTGCTTGTGACACCTGCAGCCTACGTCTAGCCATGATACCAGGGTTTGTCAAGCTCAATGCAATTGTAGCGTTTTCATTTGTTGGTGTCACTGAGCTTAAGCGAAATTAATTCTGTTTCCAGTCTAATCGTTTTCAAGAGTGTGTCATACACACGGACTAATCAATGAACAGAAAGTTGCTAGTCCTCGGAGCTATAGATACAAGCAGACACTTTCTAGCTAGATAGCTTCGTGATTGACGAAATGAAAGTGAGGTTACATTACATCGAGAAAACGAAATTAGCTCACAGCACTTTCGTGCTGTTAATTCTTAAACACCTTCCTACGTTTTGCATGCTTTCAATCAAGAAAAAGAAAAAATATATATGAAAAAAGTATATATTCACATTTATTGGCCCTTTTCTGCTCTCAGCTTCTGAAACCTGAAGATTAAACTACCTCAGTAAATAAAAATAGAGGGAGTAAATAACAGTACTCCTATCATTCGAGTTTTGAACCTGACAACTTGTGTAATGGAGCGGTTGGTACTTGTCCAATAATTGGATCTGAATATCGATCGAGTTCATTCGATCATGCATGTGAACGGCTGCGTATGCAACACTGTGACACAGGACCACTAGCTAACTAACTGAATCAGGACGATGCGAGGAATCTTTCCTTGTCAGTACCAGGTTAATTTGTTGCAAAATCATGAGTTGTGACTTTGGCCACCTGCTGTTCCGCCTTGCTTTTTTGTTGATTTTCTAGTAGTTCTGAATTATGAAGCTCAAGTCAAAAACTATTCGGTTGCCGAACAATTGAAAGTTCCAGTCGCAGTGCCCAATAATGCATGCGTAATTTGTATCGCAGGCTACTGAAAAATGAAGTAATTTGACGGTTGACAGCAACAGATGAATGGACATGCCCAGAAGAACAACGAACGGACAGACACTTCGCAATCGAATACAGATATAACCAAACGGGCACAAGCCAACCTAGCTTGACCGGCGCGGCAGCACACACCTCAGATTCCAGGCACAGCAAAAACCTCGCAGCAGCTGTTCATCGCCGCTGTCGTGGCCGTCGTTGCGATCAGTCGCTCGCGGTCGCTGAGACAGAATTCCAGTGGGCGCGCCCGCCGGAAACCGCCGCAGTTTTGCTCCACGGCCATGACCATGAGCGCGTGCGTCTCTTTCTAGCTTCCTCAGCGAGCGGCCGGTCGCGGAAAAGATCTCAACTCAACGTGTGGCTGGTGTGTGTAGCTACCAGCTCTGAGGTTTGTCACACTCACATGACATGAATCCATTTTTACGGGTTAATTTTTGCAACATTTTTGTTAAAATCGCGCTTGACGCGTTTGATGTTAAGAGAGGAGAGAGACAACAAAACAAAGTATCCGAAATATACAGGCGACCCGAGCAAACAAGCTTGCTACGGAACTACTCGCCAATATTGAATTTCATCTTCTGGCGCCTAATCTTTTGGAGAAGAACTGATGAGTGCACGCACATCCTGATTAAGGTGCCTTAATTTCGTTGGAGCGGCCAAGATCTTTTAATTTTAGCTCTCAACTAGGTTTACGGGTGAGATTAGATTACATCCAGTCAATAGCTAGGTGAGGTGCCTTAATTTTGTTGTTGTGGCATGTACTGGTATATTCAAATTTTTATGAGGGCAAAAATGCTTTCATGTGATTGTGGTATGTAGATGCCATCTGGAATGGAACGTCTTTATTTTTCTTATAATAACTACTACTACTATTATTATTATTATTATATGCATATTTTTTATATACTCATATATTGGAATATCAATATATTTACTTTTAAGAAAAGATACCGTGCCTAATCTGTACAATTAATTCCCTATTTTAATCCGTTTTCCTTTTTTTCAATACCAAGCATTGAAATGACGGGACTGCCCTTAATGAATCGATTGAAGACTGCTTCTTCGCTCCGCCCCCGTGCCTGCCCGCGCCTCTGTTTCTCTCCCCCTCGCTCTCGGCGGCAGTACGTCGGGGACAGAGAGACCACGTCGGGAGAAGCAAGGTCTTGCCGCTGGCAGCCACGGGAAAGGGAGAACCTCACTTGCTGGCTTCCATTGCCCTCCCGCCCTCGTCCCGTTTTTGTCCCCGACCCCTACCTGAACCCAGCGACGGCGCTGGACCTCCACTGGTAGCGGCGGACCATACCTCAGGGACGCTTCGGACCACAACGGTGAGATGATTTTGATATGAATTTTCGTTTTATTATTTCCATTGCCTTGGTAGGTGTACCGAATTTCGGATTTTGTTCAAAAAGTGAGCAGAGGGGACATGTCTTGTGAGGAGTCCGGTGAGATGGACTGCTACCGGACTGACGACATAATTTCTTGTAGTGTATGTATTCAGTGAAATACTAATGTTCTCCTGAATATGAACGTATATGTACATATATTTTATTGGATATTAGTAGTTGTGGAAATGACTCTGTTTTACACTGAGAATTCTAACCTTATCCAGTTTAGCGTTAAAGAGTACCAAACTACTAATTTTCATATAAGCTTAGTGAACATTTTAGATAGTGCATTGTATGCATTGATCAGTGGCTTACTATGCATTTCTTCTAAAATGGACTGCTGGAACAACTGATATGACAATTTTATTGTAGTGCTTGTCTGAAAGAGTTTTCCCTGAACCATGGTGTTTTTTTTTTTAATTACCCAGTTAAGATATGTCACCATTTTGCATGCACCCAAGCATAACTGTTGTCATACTTTCCCTATCAGGATAGGCTTTGATCGGTGGACTGTTCTTTTTTATGTTATAATATGCAATGAAGAATTTTCAGGTGAGTTGGCTTGCTATTTCTTCCACTACTTTGCTCATTTCATCCTTGTGTTATGGCTTGCAAGTAATGCACATTATTTTTTCCTTTAGCGGATTACAAGTGATGTGCTATGCACATTTTGTATAGCATACTAAATAGTTAATTTCTTTTTTGTTTATTGGTAATCCGAATACTATAGTAGGCAGCGAGATGTATACTAGGGCAGAACTAATATTTGCATTTAAATGTTAAAAAGATGGCATTGTGCTGAAGAGTTCTTTTTTGTCTATGCAAACACTGGTAAAACCATGAAATTATTACCATTTTGGTCAAATAATTCGTTCTTACATTCCGAAGCATCGCCTCTGTATTTTTTCTTTTCAGATGACTCTGTCTTTAATGCCAAGGCTTCAAGTTTCATTTCTTGCTAATATCATTCATAATGGACTGAATACTTTTTCTACAGGATATTCAGAGCACGGCAGACTTGAAGTCATCAGCACAAGGTACTACTAATGAAGTGCAAAGTCAACAACCGAATCCAGTGTCCTCTGATGCTCCTGCAGGAGATTCTGGTTCCTTGTCAACAGTTAATAATGACAACAAAAAGGTCTCCCGTGAAGACATTGAACTTGTAAGATTCAAGCTATTCGGTTGTCTTTGCAGGCTCAACTTCCACGATGAAAAGGTCCCTCTACACTTGCTGCTTTATTGTTGCCAACTAACTGGAATTTACATCCCTTCACAGGTCCAGAATTTGATAGAACGTTGTCTACAGCTATACATGAACAAAGGAGAAGTTGTTAGGACTCTTTCTACTCGTGCAAGAATAGAACCTGGCTTCACTACTTTAGGTGAGGTCACATATTCTGTTTGTTCTTTTATCCCTTCAGAGAGACAAATGAACATTTCGATGCATTTTTTTGAGCTCAATGTGCACAAAACTGCAACACCCTCATACAAGATGCAACACGTGTGCATCAGTAATACTTAGTGTTTTTATTAAGAGGAAGCATGGGGTATTAGACTTCCATACATGGGCATAGAAGCTGCCACTGCCTACCTGTTTCTGCCACATTGTCTAACAGAGAAGCCCATGCATGAATCATGAAACATAATCCGACTACATGGTCACGGAATTAAAGGCATAGACCCTTGTGGGCAGAAAAGTTGTGTTATGTGTTCCTTAGGATATTAAGAGTCTAGTTTTAACCCTAAAGAGTTCACAGCCCCACTGCTCAATTTGTTTGTTGTTCTCGTTGTGTTCAGTATGGCAGAAACTTGAAGAAGAGAATTCTGAATTCTTTCAAGCTTACTATATAAGGCTGAAATTGAAAAGGCAAATTATCTTGTTCAACCATTTATTGCAACACCAGTATAATTTGATGAAATATCCAGCACCTCCAAATGCCCCAGTGGCACCAATACAAAATGGAATTCATCCTTTGCCAGGTATGCCTGTTTAAAAATCTCAGTTCTGGAATGTGACTAAAATGGCTTCAGTTTGGAATTTTATTATAATTCCGTAGCTTATTAATGACTACCTTTGCCTTTCAACTTGAACTATTCGCATTATCTTGTTGGAACGTGGAAGATTTCCTCATCTTTCATTTTGGTATAGGGTTAAGTACATTTCTTGCTTGTTGGGACCAACATTGGCTAGACAATTGTCATGGCACTATGGTTTGATACTATGTTGGCTCGCATTGTGGAGGAACAAATATTTACTGTGCAGCAACTGTTTATGTTTCTCAGTTTGTTAAATTGCAACTTTTTCCATCGTGACATTTTATCATGGTTTAGTGGCATTTGAGTGCAGATCCAATCATTCATTTATTTACACATGTAAAAAGTATTATTGACATTCTTGTTTAATGAGAATTTGGTTCCAATGCAGTTACCAATTTCCCAATGGGGTATCCAGTACTCCAACAGCCTATCATGCCTGCTCCAGGCCAGCCTCACATGGATCCAATGGCCTGTGGTCTGTCCATTGGTCATGTAGCGAACGGGATCCCTGCATCAGGTGGCTATCATCCAATTAGAATGAACTCTGGAAATGAGTAAGTGCCACAATTTTCTTCGTCTTATTTCCATCAGTTTGGACATTTGATCACAAGTCATAAACTGATATCTTGAGTATCTGCTCTAGTGAATCATATTATGAGTCTGTTTGGAACTGAGCTTGCCTCTATTTTACTGTTGCTGCAACATATTTAGAATTTTGACTCTGCCGCTGAATGAACTTGAAGAACAATTCCTACATGCATTCTTTTCATTCTTCATTTTTGAGTCGTCCATTTGTATATGTGAATCTTACTACGCTACCCTGATTTGATGTTGCTAAAGCATGGCTGTCGACAGTGGTGCACCTGAAGCACCTAACGCTTGTGCTACTGCCATGTCATCAGAGATGGCTGTGAGTCCCTCATCAGCTGCGTCAAGCAACCATGCCCCTTTTACTCCATCAGAAATACCAGGGATGGCATTGGATGCATCAGCTCTGGACTCGGCATTTGGATCTGACATTGGGAATGCGGGACCTCTGCAGTTAGGACCAGATGGCTCGTCAAGAGACTCCATCAGATCCTTAGGGCAGCTCTGGAATTTCAGCCTTTCTGATCTAACAGCTGATTTGACAAGCTTGGGAGGTAATCTTCTGGCGAGAAATTTACCTCATGTGCATTTCGTGTAGTGCTGATTATTCAAAAGAAATCTTAGTAGTATCGTTGCGTAGTAAAGGTGCACGTTACCAGTGCCGCTCTACATTTTCAAAGGCCCTAGGGCGAACTTGGTGGTTGGGCCCTTGATTAAGGTGTGTTCGGATCAGCAGCTGCCGCAGCAGCCGTTCAATACTTTACTACTATAGCACAAATGAAGAGACTGCTGCGGTGCTGCCACAGTCAT
Organism: Zoysia japonica; assembly: GCA_001602275.1. Lineage (NCBI taxonomy): Eukaryota > Viridiplantae > Streptophyta > Magnoliopsida > Poales > Poaceae > Zoysia > Zoysia japonica. The sequence continues at coordinate 291,805 of BCLF01000026.1, read as the reverse complement.
AGCTGCAGCCATTTTTAAGGCTTCTGAACGTGTCTAGAATGTATACTCACATAATATGTGTATACAATAAAAAAAGATGTAGCAACAGATATATTTCATTCTTGATAACTAACTAAAGATACTCCATTCGTTCTATTTTATAACTCATTTAGATGTGTGCACGGGAATTAAGAAGAGTGAAAAAGATGGAATGTGCGCAATATATGTTGGCAGCTCGTCTTCGCGTCAAATCAGACTTCTAGCCCCTTTAGAACAAAGGAATTTTTTTCTAAATCTTATATTTTTCTTGTGAAATTAAATTGAATCCTATAAAAATTTTGTATAATTCTTATAAAATTTCTGCATTTCAAAGAGGACCTACTTTTTGTAGTCGCTGACTATATCTATATCTATAGAGTATTGTGCATAAAATTTTTGGGCCCCTTCTTAGCTTGGGCCCTCGTCCGTCGCCCTCATGGCCATGCCCCTGAGCCGCCTCTGCATGTTACTGTCTCTACTAGTGTGTCGTGCACTACATATGGAATAGGAGAGCAGTAAACTTGCAGCGTGCTGGTTTACTGATCCGGTTAATCTTATAGTTGGCAAAGAAACACTCATTTTCCAAAAAATTACCTCTCAGATAATACTCACGTATAGTTAAGATTTCTATGTGTATTCCTCGTCTACCATGATAATCATTGTTGCTGTTATCATCAGACTTGGAAGCTCTTGAGAACTACAGCGGTACCCCTTTCCTGCCTTCAGATTCAGACATATTACTTGATTCCCCGGATCATGATGATATAGGTAACTTTGATTCTCTTTTATTCTTTCTCGTTCATTTTGAAGCAAAACATAACATCCTTACTGATCATGCCTTTTCTTTTCTTTTCTTTTCTTTTTTCTATCCAGTTGAGTATTTTGCTGACGCCATAAACGGATCTCAATCAGATGAAGAGAAATCCTAATGAACATAGGTTAAGATGAATCTAAGCAGGCAGGGCTATCATCTCATGTAGTGTAAGTTGTTTGCTGCAGCAAATCTAATCGTGTGTTTGCACACCAGGACAATGGTGCGGTAAATCTGTAACTGGCATTTGCCACTGAAGAGTTTTGTAGTGGTCGATTCTCATTCTTTAAATAGAAACAGTTGATGTGGCCTTGGCCAGATAGAAGTTACTGCCCTTTGAATGATAGATACTTCACAGAGATATTACACTTTTATTCTAAGAAAAAGATATTACACTTTTAGAAATAAATTAAACTGTGAGCAATTTGCAGGACACAAGCCGCACGAAAACGAAGACACAACGACCTGCCGGAATGAGGAGACGAAAGGAGGCCCATCCCGGAGCACAGGCACCGCTCCGGCCCATACGGCATGGGAAGAAACCCAGTGTCTTCTCCCAACCACGGCAGGGCACCCCCGCCGGCGACGGAAGTTCATCATTTTGGGCAAGTCACAAGGGCATGACCAGGGAGTTAACCTGCATCGTTTCCGGTTCCAGTGCAGCCGCATTTTGTAATATAAACCGACAGGTCACATACTAATTAGGCCTATGCTTTTTCTGTATCCTGCTCCATCCAAGGCTCCAAGGAAAAGCTGGTCAGCGAAAAACTTGTGGATGCCAAAAGAAGGAAAATAAGATGTTATTGAATCGGATGGCATTAGCATCCAGTACTGGATTTTTCTCTAAATAATATAAGTGATCAGCATATGCTGATCACCTTTGTGGTTATGCTTGCTTGCTCCTTGCATTCTATCCCTTTGAGCTGCTTATATAACATGACACTGAATCGATCATAAAGCTCTTAGTGACAAATTTGATGACACCTGAAATTAGGGTAGCATATCTCCTTGCTTTACCTGGGCAATCGTGCTGCTTTGTTCTCATTGAGAAATTATTGAGTGCACTGGTATTTTGGGTGCAGGAAGAAAAACAATGCATCGCGTCATGATGGAAGGAATGCCTCTTTCTTATGTGGTTCTGAGAACCCTATAACAATTCAGTGACCCTCTGACTTGGTTGGGGAGGTGTATTTTCTTCATTTAGGCATGGCTGTTAGAAGACAGGCCAATGAAGCAACTAATCTACTTGGCTATGTGTGAGATATCGAAAAATATCTCACCTAATGTAGCAACTCTTCTATCTTGGCTATGTGTAAGATATTGAAAAATATCTCCCTTATTTAGATCTTTGGGGGCAGCATTTTGATCTTATTTTAACTGAAATGAAACTTCTGGTTTACCAAATTACTTATGCTTAAATTGCAGAGGTGAGGACATGGAATTCATACGGAAACGATGTAATTCTTACATGTTGAGTGTCGAAAGCGACTTTAGCCAAATTAAAAGTTGATGAGTAGTTGTTAGTGCCGTTCCGTTTCATCCATCTTCAAATTGGTGTCTTTATAAAATATTTGTCCGTGGATTCAAAAGGACTAAAGAGAGAAAGCAGAACATACTTTTGGCTTCTAGCTTTTCGTGCGCCTTAATTTCGAATTCATTTTCATCTATTGCAAAATGACCAAGAAACGATTGGACAGTTGGCATTTTGATCCTTCTCGATCTCCCACGATGTAGTGTGATTGTGACCCCATCGCTGCGTTGGGTGCTACCATCGTTGCCATAGCTTATTAGCGTATTATTTCTGCCCTAACAAAGTTCTGCTCTCCCAGCGTATCGATCACAAGTGTCATTAGCGGCTTAAGGTATATTCTCTCCGTTCTTAAATTGATGTAACCGTTAACTTTAAATTTTAACTTTTGATCATTCGTCTTATACAAAAAATTATGATAAATTTCATAAATTTTGTTATAATTTACTTTATCATCAAATATATTTAAAACATGGTTCAAAATTTTACACATTTAAACTAATTTTTTAAATAAAATAAATAGTCAAAATTAAGATTTGAAATCAACGATGAATAGTCATTTTAAAAACTATCCCTCCCAATCAAACCTTGTGTTGTTTCCTTTTTTTCCCCAGGCGCCAGGCCTGATGGATTGACCACTAGACATAAGATGGAATCTAAGTCACAAGCAACGCAGGCACGCATCTCCTGGAACCAATCTTGGCCCGCCTACGTACAGGGCCTTTAGGGCGATAATGAGTGGCCTTTAGAACGATAGTGGCCACGTCACGCCCGTACGAAATAACTTATCTTTGCTAGTACTCATACGTGTAAGTAACATCACAAGGCTGCTACATGTCAGGCTGACGTGTATAAATCCTGGACACGGGATGGGAAGGAGGAGAGCGATCAGCTTAATGCCTGTACTGAACATTCAGAATGCCTGCTGGTGAGTCCACAATCTGCTTCTCTTCAATCTTCCAGCGACGTCTGCACTACGCCAAATAAGTGTGTATTGGAATGTTAGCGTAAGTTCCATCAGTTTACCAATGTGCGTACTATGTTTCAGGTTGATTCGTCATCAACGATTAATTCAGGCTCTTATGGCCATCTTTTTCCTTTGATAAAATGCAGTAGTAGAAAGGCAAAATTGCCAGTGTTCTTTGTAGACTGGTCTTGCTGTGGTACTGGAAGCCACAGGACGGCCAAATAGAAAAGCCAATTTTCTTCAGGTTCAGCCTTCTTAGTTCTCAAGCAAGAAATGCTGAAGAACGCCGATTCAGTTAAGGCATGCGATCGGTGCCGTCTTGTAGATGCATCCTGAGCTGCTAGTTAGTTCACTCTGAATTTTCCTGAGAGCGACCGCTCGTGTGGCACCCTTCCTTCGGGAGCATGCGGTTCACTGTCAGTTGAAGAAAGTTGGTCCATGGCTTCGCCCGCTTCCAGGTAGCCATGACCGTAAAATGGTACGCGATTACTTAGACGAAGGAGAAGGGAAAAGTTTAGCCCAAAACTCTCTTCTCTGAATGAATCTCTTGCTTCAAACTGAAACGTGTACACGCAGATCGAATTCTAGCCTAATTTGATACGTATCAATTCATTTGAAGCCGTCCAACTGTCAGCTAAGTACGTCTTTGCCGGCAGAGAATCGAAAGCTTCGTGCCCTGCCTCAAGGGCTACGTACAAGAGAAGCAAAACTGCTGGCCTTCCTTGTGAGCTGCGACACTGCACTTCCTTGCGAGCCGTCCAATCAACAAGACATCATCCATCTGCGACCTTTCAGTCTGGCTGGCCTGCTCGTTCATTCTTCTCTGACAGTTACTTCTCTCTTTGATGCGCTGTGCTAACTGTTCCATTACCCAGCTAGATCCGCAACTAATCACACGCTCGAATCGAAGTGAAGCCTATAGAGATAGGTAGTGGCCATGCTTCCCTCTGGGTTGCCCCGAGACCAGGGAAGTCTACGCCATTTGCGTCTCTGGAATCCCCGGCCAAACACTGGCAACCAAGGTTTCAGAGCCACAAGTCTGGAGATCTGCCTCGAGATCCCTGCATGGCGGCACCCGCGCCACACGTCTGGACGGTTCCTGATGCGTGGGCATTCAATTGCAAGTTCTGAACCGATGCTGCTGCTACTATAGCTGCCGTGAGTTAGAGCTCGAAACAGCCTATAAATACTTTGGTTCCCCGAGACAACCACTTTGCAAGTTTGCATTGCATCCTCCTCCTCCTCTTCTAGGAGTTCTGTTGGTTTAATCACCTGTGCTTTTTAGTTCAGTACTCACTCTCTAGCTATCACTTGTACTGCGACGAGCGACCTCAGTGTGTGCTCGTAAGTACTAGACAAGTAATCTAATGAACCCTACTAGCCGGCGTCAACAACTTGTCTTCAGCCTAACTGATGAAGTTGCCTGCGTTGCAGGTTTTCCGAGGTTCATGGAACCAGAAGAATCTGCGGCGCCGCAACGTCGGGCACGCGTGCGACCAGAAGCCGACGGTGTTCGTCACTACCCGTCGTGCCACCACGGCGGCGAGGAGCCCGCCTTCAGAGTAAGTCCTCGTGTTGTCGATCGATCACCATGCAGTTCCCTCCTGCTTAATACTCCCGTACGTCATGGCGAAGAGCACCGGGCATGAACAGTTACGTGGCAGTGTAGGGTGACGACATGCTGGCGGCATACTCGCCCTTCCAACCGGTGTCAATCAGCTTGCCGGCGTCGCCTAGGGCTTTCGACGTCGCCAGGACTGGGGCGGATGAGCTGCAGCGTTACGCCGTCAGGGACGCGTCCACGAGGTTGCCGCCGCTCCCCCCGTCGGCCGCCGCGACCTCGCATCCTGCTGACAGGATCATGATCCGGTCCCAGCCGATGCCCACGGCGGCGGTGCACGCCAAGACCAGCGACGCCTCGCTGCCGCCGCGCGAGGACAGGATGAAGGCGCGCAGGGTCGACCACAGCTACGACTCGTTCAAGACGTGGTCCGGGAAGCTGGAGAAGCAGATCGCCACGCACCTCTTCGGCTCCAGGCCGTCTCATCAAGGGGAGGAGCCGGAACAGGAGGAGCAGCCCGAGGTGGACGGCGCCATGGCGGGCGACCACATGCCCGAAGTGCAGCGGTTCTTCGCTGCGCTGGAAGGCCCTGAACTCGACAAGCTGAGGGTACTGCACTTAGCTAGCAGTACAACTACAAACTCGCGCGCTGCTGTTGTTGCAAGTCACTTTTTGATGTTGCGGCTGTGGTTGCACGCGTGCACTTACCAAGTGTGTGTTGTTGTGTCGCCGTGGCTGCAGTCCTCGGAGGAGCTGATCCTGCCGTCCGACAAGACGTGGCCGTTCCTTCTCCGGTTCCCGGTGTCGGCGTTCGGCATGGTCCTGGGCATGAGCAGCCAGGCGATCCTCTGGAAGAGGGTGGCCATCTCGGCGTCGACCCGGTTCCTGCACATCACGGTCAAGATCAACCTGGTGCTGTGGTGCGTCTCGGTGGCGCTGATGTGCGTGGTGTCTGCGCTGTACGTGTGCAAGCTCGTGTTCTTCTTCGAGGCGGTGCGGCGCGAGTACTACCACCCGATCCGCGCCAACTTCTTCTTCGCGCCGTGGATCGCGTTCCTGTTCCTGGCCATCGGCGTGCCGGACGCGGTGGCGGAGACGCTGCCGCACTGGCTGTGGTACGTGCTGATGGCGCCGATCCTGTGTCTCGAGCTCAAGATCTACGGGCAGTGGATCTCCGGCGGGCAGAGGCGGCTGTCGCGGGTGGCCAACCCGTCCAACCACCTGTCCATCGTCGGGAACTTCGTCGGCGCGCTGCTCGGCGGCATCATGGGGCTCAAGGAGGGCCCCCTGTTCTTCTTCGCCGTCGGCCTCGCGCACTACGTGGTGCTGTTCGTGACGCTCTACCAGAGGCTGCCCACCAGCGAGACGCTGCCCAGAGACCTCCACCCGGTGTTCTTCCTGTTCGTGGCCACGCCCAGCGTCGCCTGCCTGGCCTGGGCGCGGATCACCGGCGAGTTCGACTACGGGTCCCGGATCGCCTACTTCATCGCCATGTTCCTCTACGCATCACTGGTGAGTGAATTGATTGGATCGAGTTGTAGTGATTAATCAACGTACTTAACTCTTATTCGATCGTCGTCTTCATCGATCGATCGCTGAATTATTCTTAAACATGGCTGCATGCAGGCTGTGCGCATCAACCTGTTCCGAGGTTTCCGTTTCTCGCTGGCGTGGTGGGCGTACACGTTCCCGATGACGAGCGCGGCGATCGCGTCCATCCGCTACTCGTCGGAGGTGAAGAACGTGTTCACGCAGTCGCTGTGCATCGGGCTCTCGGTGGCCGCGACGCTGACGGTGACGGCGCTCTTCTTCACGACGGTGTTTCACGCGGTGGTGCTCCGCGACCTCTTCCCCAACGACATCTCCATCGCCATCACGGAGCGCAAGTTGAAGCCCAGCGTCGCCAGGGAGATGATGAGGATGCCGGAGCACCGACGCCGCGGCAAGAGCAAGTCGCTCGTCCCCGCCCCTTCCGGCGGCAGCAGGGACCTGGAAGCCGGCGTTGCCACGTCGTATACCTAATCAAACCGGTCGACGTCTGATCCTCTAGCACGAGCTACGTGACGTGAGAATTACAGTACTTCCCAACAATGGTACCGTGTGATAAGCAATTGGATCCACGGAAGGCGGTGGATCCGTGGACACGAGAGGTTGGAAAGAGAAAAATAATTTGCGATTGGATCCTGTTTATGTTGTACGAAGCATACACGACATTGCCACGCGGTTAGGCCGAAATGCCACTGCGCTGAATGGGCCTGAAGCCCATTCATCAGTGGCCCGTGCAAAGAAAAAAAAAAGGAAAAAACAGAGGGAAGGGGAATTGTGCTGGGCCGAATCCAGGCCCAGCCGGTTAATTTTACCCCTGGAGATTGGTTAATCGCGAAAATAATCTTCCTGGCCCCCTGAAGCTGGCAATGCCTTTCATGGGGTACAGATCAGATGAACCATTTTGTTTGTGGGGAAGCCTCGAGTAATATAGTACGTACAGAAAATGGATTTGAAGGGGGGTACTACAGGGTGCAAAAGGGCCTAACAGAGGCCGGCATCCGCATGCAGGTGATTTGATCTTGGGAGGCAGGAGCACAGTTTCAAAACTGCTCTACAGTGCAGTCCTTTTGAATTCATCTCAATGATCAACAGATCGACGAGGAATAGAGTAGCACTGTTGAGAAATTCTACGATAATGCGTGGCTCCAAACGAGCAGCTACCTGGTCTGACGAAACCACTGTGTGTCCATACGGTACGTACTGTCGAGAAGCATGCTGGTCGTTGGCTACTAGTAGTTTTTTAACTGCCGCTGCAAAGTGAAAAGTACTCCCACATGTGTGACTTCAACTGCGTGATGGTCGGGATCCTAGTTCTCCATGTTGATTAATTGACGTCGTAAACTCATCTTGCGGCGATGGCTTACGAAGTGCTAACAAGCTTGAAGCATACTACTGGTACACCGCTCGCTGTAAACAGGGCTCTTCTTCCTCTACTAGGAGTAGCTACGTAGAGTAAACACCAGCAGCAGCAACCCTGTGTCATGGATCGGTGCCTCTCTGCCCTCTGTCTCGGCAACTGCTCGATCAGGATGGGAAGGAACAGAGCCATGGACTGATGGACCTTTGTATTTGTTATGGAGGCCCATGCGACCGCAAGTAATAGAGGAGACAGACGACGACGTGTAGCCGCTCACAGTAACGTTGAGACAAGGACCAGCAACCACCTAGCGGTCGAATGCAGATCATCGTTGCTCGTTACATGCATATATACCCAACTATACTTACTAATATTAGCTGCATTTTCTGTGTAGCAAGCGATACTGTTAACACACTGTCAAGTGAATGATTCACATGGTGCTATGTTACTGCATGTATTTGCTGCAAATGTTTTACTCCTCCTAGTATTAGGAGTAGTAGTAAGAAACTCGAAGAAAGCGAAAGAGTATATGTTCGTTATGCAGGCAGAGCGGGCGCAGCAGAGGAGGAGCAGCAGCAGCAGCAGCAGAAAGGCGGATCGAGAGTAAAGGAAGGTGGTTGAAGAGCCATTGGAAACATCCTGGATGTTTCCAGTGGAAATAATGAGGCCATCGAATTCAAATGTTGGAAAGCAGAAAGATCCTTCTGATTCCTCCTCTTGGATCTAGAGCTAGCCAGCTAGGGAATTCATGGCGATCAGCGTGGATCACTGGAATCATTCCAGTGTCTAGCGTCTGTGTGCGCATGTCAGCGACTCCTCTGACTTCATCGTCTCGCCAGCAGCACACATGGAGCGTCTTCCATGAAAGGAGTACTGCTACTCAGTAGGAGTAACTCTACTCTACGGAGAAGTACTCGTAGCTCCTGTTTCTGCAGCCTTCCCCTCTCAAGTGGAGGAGAAAATTCAGGCCCGCTACAGTACCGCAATTATGATAGTATTCAAACCGTTCGATCTGAAATCAACGATACAGATCTATTGCTACAGCACCATGAACACTGCGCGATGAAAGGTGGTTTCTGCAACCATGAACAGTTAAAATACTTTCTCCTGGAGTGTAAACGCCTGTAGCGCTCCTCTCGAAATACTGTACCGGATGCTGCAGTACTCTAAATTTTGTACTCCGCTTGAGAGGACCTCGATCCCCTTCCTTGTGTCTCCACTCCATCGTCTCTGCCTGTGACGCACCAGCATTTGCGACGAAGAAACCACGACAGCCGCTAGTGCGCAGTACCACCACCTGACCGCGCACCGGACGGTGAACAGCCGCACGATGACTCGCCGGCGACGTCTGTCCGACCGAACTGAACCAACCATCGCGCAGCTAGCTTCATGTGCGGCGTGCTGCTTTTTTCTTCGAGACGTCCATTCAGGCACGGCCAGGCCCCATGAGATAGATGATCGATCCCACCAGCATCGCACGTACGGATCCCGTGCGAGCTGACGTGAACTGAACATGTTACATGTCCGCTCATCGGCCACGGTGCCCGTACGTAGCGGCTCCGTGCGGCATCGGCACCATTTCAAACTCGCGACGCACTGGCGTGATTCCCTCGCTCGCTATATATAACAACACTCCGTCGCCGGTAGTGTGTTCCTCCTCCTCCTAGAGTTCACAAGGACCACCAGCTCACCACGAGTAGCTCAGCTGAGCTGAGCTCCTGAGCGTTACCACCGATCAGTAATGGACCAACACGGCGGCGACGGTGGCGGCCGGAGGAGCAGCAGCCGGCTCCGGGACCGCCTGGCGCGGATGTTCCGCCCGGGCACGCTGCTCCGCTCCACCTGCAACACCACCGCGTCCGCGTCCACCGGGACAGGGACGACATCCGCCAACAGCAGGCCCCCTCCTGCCTCCGCGTTCTCCTCCTCCAGCCGCGCGCTCCTCGCTGCGGACGCGGACTCGGTCTCGTTCCTCGCGTCCTCCCGCCGCGACCACGCCGCCGCCGTCGGCCGCACCGAGTCCTTCTCCACCGCCGTCGACCGCCTGCACCGCCGCGGCGCGGCTGTCGCGCCGGCCTCGCCGCCGTCCCGCTTCTCCGTCGACAACCAGCCTCCTCCTCCTCCTCCTCCTCTGCTAGAGACCAACAAGGAGAAGACTGACAAGAGCCCGCGCGACCGTCTCATGATCAGGAACGACAAGACGCCTAAGACGGTGAAGATGCTGTCCGACGACCCCTACGGTTTCAGCACCTCCGAGGACAACGACACCGACGACGACGTGTTCAGCAGCGACGCGGAGGATCTCGCCGGTGTCCGTGGCGGGGCGAAGAAGCTCGCTGCCGGGGAGACGACGTCGTTCTTCTCCTCGTCGAGAAGCTTCTCCTCCGACTCCTCCGAGTTCTACACCACCAAGAAGAACAAGACGACGAAAGCCAGCAAGATCACCGCCAGGACGTCGTTCCCTGCAGCACCAGCACCAGCACCGCCCAAGCCACCGCTGCCACCTTCATCCAGAGCGAAGTCGAAGGAGCAGCAGAGGCGGCACTGGCGCGTGGCGAGCAGCTGCGACACCTGCGGCGTGCGCGACGGGTTCCGGCCGGCGGTGGTCTCCGCGGCGGAGGAGCAGCTGCGCAAGGGCTTCGCGGTGGTGAAGCGGTCGCGGGACCCGTACGCCGACTTCAGGTCGTCCATGGTGGAGATGATCGTGGGGCGGCAGCTGTTCGGCGCGCCGGACCTGGAGCGCCTGCTGAGGTCGTACCTGTCGCTCAACGCGCCGCGACACCATCCCGTCATCCTCCAGGCCTTCTCCGACATCTGGGTCGTCCTCCATGGCGGCTAGCCACGTACTAGGAGTAGTTTCTTTCTAGTGATCGACCAATAATTAAGGAGAGAGATTATGAGCTCGAACCATTTTCCTTAATTTGTTAATCATGTCGTCACGGATGTACTCCCGCACGCGTTGATGATTAAGCATCTAATTAAGCTCTTCTTTGTCATATGTTCACGTACGACTGAGTTTCCTTAAACAAAAAGTTCATCATTTTGATGACCTCGAATAATTTGGAAGATGACCATCTCCTTTTTGTCGTGCTGCATTCTTGCTTGGTTCTGCAGAGGCTCACCAGCCATGGCTTGTGATGATACAGATGTGGATTTGGATTGACCGGAGAGCGTCATTTGTTTTCTACTCCTCCGTGCGTGTACTAGCTAGTAGTACTATAGTAACGATGATGTCAATCATTTGGACTTTGGAGACCATTATGATGACTAGCTTTACGCTCCAGCTAGATTTTTTTATTTTTTATTTTTTTGCACTTCCTTCCTGCTAGTACAGTTCCATTTGTGTCGGCAAGCAACTATTTGCTCATCAGTGCGTGCCTGTCAGTTTAAATTTGAAAAGGGCTAACCATGCATCCTGTTCAGAAATTAACTAAAATTACGTATAGCATCCTTGTATATGGAATATTCAAACTTGGACCCATACGTACAAAAACTTTGGGACCCCACATGTTTTGCATTCAAATTAAATTGCGAGACCGATACTCTCTCTGATGGAGCGAACAACTGATGAATTGAATTGATAGATGTAAGGTCTCAGGTCAGCACATATTGACATCGGCTGGCTGTCAAAAAGGCGCTTAATTTGTAAAAGCGTCTACTGCTGAAAGAGGAGGCATACGGCCAAACAAGCAAATCCGTAACGCCAGTGGAGTAGCAGTAGTATAGCTAGAATAGAGCCGGTCACAAGCTGTTAAATTTCAAAAGAGTCGCCATGAATTCAACTTGGAGAGCGTTACATGTATGGATGGATATTCCTGGGCAGATAAGCTTCGGCAAAAGAAGACAGGCACCGGGCACAACAGGTCAATGGGAAAGCACTGTAAGAAACGGAGGATGACAATGCTACTCGTAGAGGATTGCTAGCTCGTCACTAGCTTGGGATTTGCGCCCCTGAAGCGTTGTTTGCTGCACGAGCTAGCCTTTTCATCACCCATCACCTCTCAGCTGCTGGTACTAGTACTCTTTCCGTTTTAAAAATAAGTATAATTTTTGATTTTTGAAATCGAGTTTTACCATTCGTTATATTTAATTTTTAAAATAAAAAATAAAAAAATAAAAAAGTCAAGTTTAAAGTACTTTTAATAATAAATCGATTCACAATAAAATAAATATTTTTTAAAAAAACTTTTTTGAATAAAACAAATAGTTAAATGAAAAAGTTTAAAAATGTAAAACGACACTTATTTTAAAACGAAGAGAGTATGTGATATAAATAGTGTAATCACAGATCAAATTCAAATCAACTCGATCGCCATTACAAAAATGAAATCAAATCAGCAAAAAGGCGCAAGCAAAGGTGCTCCTAGATAGAGTGCTTTAGTAGCAATCCGTTGGGATTACGACGTGAGTAAAATACGTTGGGATGAGCAGGAGCCGCACGTTTCTCCAGGTGGTAGCAGTGAATTAGAATAATCCTATACTAACACTACTGATGCATGCAGTCTGAAAAAGGGTTAGCATGGGCTTTTGGCGCATCCTCCAAATCATGCGATTGGAGGTGTCTTGTTCGCTCGAGGCACTTGAGTCTTGTTTGAATTTGCCTGCGTGCTGGTTAAAAGTAGGACAATAATTAAACAGCTTCGTGTTTGTTTCTGCTTAGAAGGAACAATAATACGAGTAGCAGTGGAATAAGCTAAGAGAATGATGAGCTGAATGCTATGCCTGCTGGCTGTATGGATCGATCTCTGTTTCGTTTGGATGCTTTAGTGGTACGAACTGTACTAAGCGCCCAGGGCGTGGAAGGATGCAGATGCTGAAGTGTGGTGGCATTGTCATTTTTTGCCAGAAAAATCATGAGCTTTTGAACGATCGGATCCACTTTTTCCAGCATATTGCAACGTCGTCAGCTCGCTCGAGGTGGAGGCACGAAAAGGTGCATGCTCGCGATCAACGGTGATTTCACTTCTCGAGCAGAAAGGAAGCGTGCTGTTCATACCAAGGGGTTTGACAATGCTGTTGACTAGAAGGAGTCCTCTACTCTCAAGTGTTGGGAAAAGGAGCTTGTTTAATTATTACAAGATCCATGCATAAAGCTGGTAAGCACTGGTCTGCTAATTCTGTTGAAAAAGAAGAGTTTGTTGACAAGCGATGAAAAAGGTTGTGAGGAGGTGTGGTGCGGATCGGAAGTCTCCGAGGCATTCCATCATGCATGCATGCACGCACGGGTACACATGTGTCCTCCCGCCACCTTCTGCTGTCGGCCGGCCGATGGATGCCATGCACGAGAGCCACTCTTTCTTCTACAGAGACAGGGAGCTGAGTGAGTTGTCACCTCCGTTCAGGTCGAGTCGCTCATGAAAAGGCAGTGATCAAAGGACGATGATGGATGGATGCCTCGGTGATCACTCGACAAGTGCCGACTGCCGAGTCGAGTACGCCTGAATAACTGTGGCTCTAGCACCTGTGTTTGTCGTTACTAAGCTGGTCGATGGTTAATTAAGAGCAGTCGTGTTCTTGGACCGTGGTATACTGATTGTCTACTGTATTCGTTTCTGTACCATGTAGTACGTAAGAGTATTGCTGAGGTGCTGTTTGCTGTACACCCGCCAGTACATGCAGGCGTTCATACAAAACGTTTGCAGAGAGAGAGAGAGAGACCGGACGACAGGCAGGCGTGGCGCGGTGGTTCCGAACTCCGATCCTGCGGGTGGGAGGAGGAGCAAAGCAGCAAAAGTGGCGCGGTGGTTCCGAACTCCGATCCTGCGGGTGGGAGGAGGAGCAAAGCAGCAAAAGCGGAAGAGTTAATCGAAAATCCGGGGCACCTTTATCCGGTGATCTCTCCAGGGATTTGAGGATTCAGGATTTGTTTTGTGAGGCTTTGATAATTTGATATATTCGTGTCTATGATATGTGAGACTATCAATTTTTATAACAGTAAACCACAGTGTTAAATTGTCAAAATCTCTATAAAACGAGTCTTAAATCATCGAATAAATCCTGACTCTCCCTATAAATTGGGAAAAAAAAAAAAAAACTTCGGTCACGTTCTATCCCCACGATGCAGCGATCCAGCGCAGCCGCACTCCACCGGACGACGGGGCCTGAGAAAAAATCCGGACTTAAAAGCGGAAGCAGTTATTGCGGGAGTGGGCACCCGGTCCCAAAAGCTCGAAGCAGCACGCGCCGGCTATAGCTCCCGGTTGCAAAGATGCAGCAAGCTGCGATCGATGCGGGCAGGAAAGCTACGGGCTGCGTGTCTGGTCTGGAAACCGTGCGCCAACACGACTGAATCAAGGCGTCGTAGCAACGCCGGCGCCGGACGCGGACTGAATCGATCGGAATGCATGCCGCCGCGCAGCGAGCAGCGGAGGAGGCGGAGGAGGAGTCGGGGGCATGCGCGCGTCTCCGCAGACCGGGACACGGCGTTTCCGCGGATGATGCCTCCCGATCGATCCCTACCCTGTACGCATGCGGCCAACCGATACAAGGACGGCCTCCTGCACCGCCGGGCACCGATGCAAGTACGGGGCGATCAAAGAGGAGGATGAGGAAACAATTCCACGGGACCACGGTCCACGGAGCAGCAAGAGCAATGCGATCTGCAAGCACTGATGAATGCTGCCGACGCTCGAGCAGATGCTGAGCAATTCGGACGGAGCGGCGCCCGAGGCGCTTGCCTGCCTTCAATTCAATTCAACGGCGGCAGGCGGTGGACTCCATCGTCCATCCATGATCAGAGAGACAGACACAGAAGAGAGAGAGAGAGAGAGGCAGGCAGGTCTTCTTCATCGGCCCCCGCGCCATATCACTCGCGGCGTAACCGTACGAAGCGGGCGGGCCGTCCTCTGCTGCTCTGCTCCCTGTCCCCCCGTGCTGGTGCTATCGGAACGGAAGAGAAAGGGTCGACGGCCCACGGAGCTGAGAAACTATTGGCCCGTGTTTCCAGCCCACTGGTGTAGAATGCCCTTTAGGTGCTGTTTGGTTGAAGCAATTTGCAACGTAAATAGTTTACGGCGGTACCAATTAACGTTGTTTTATGTTTGGTTAATTCAATCTGTAATCAGTTCACGACGTGACCTGTTCCCAGCCTTAACAGCTTGGATACCGCTCGCGCACCACTGGGACCACGGGGGAGTGGAGAAGAAATGCAAGTTTCGTGGGCCGCCGTCACCTTCGTGCGGGCCGCTGCCGGTCCTCAAAGAAATTGCCTCCAACGAAGCTAATGGCTTCCAGCTTCCTCATCCTTCCTCCAACGAAGCTGCAGTTTAACGTCTCAATCTCCATGCGAGGAGTCGTCGGGCTTGAAGACACTTCACACTTCCGTGTGCGCTTGCATTTGTCGCCGTGCCAGGAGTCAGAACACTGTATCTACCAGACTGCCGTTGACACGTCTCGGCAAAGAACGCACTCAACTATACTTGGGTTGAGTGCACGTCTGCTATGGTTAGGTACAGCCACATGTGCGCAACACACAACAGTCCATCAGCTCGCTTAATAGTCCGGACTCCGAGGATGGTGTCTTGCTTAGACGCCTCGACCACCTTAACGCAAAGTCCGTTACTCGCACGGCTTGGCTTCATTTCAGATTATAAGATCGGATCATTTTATCATTTTAGTGAAAAGGGATCCGATAGAAATGTCACTGCACATGTCACTTTAAAGAGATCGGATCTGTGAGGAAGACAAGTCAGTTCATTTTAGAGAATTACTATTTCATAAAAGATATATGTGTTTTATTTTTTTTACTCCTACTGCTATAAGAGAAAAAAAAACCGTTGTACTAAGATATTTGTGCGCTGTGACGCAGCAAATATCTCTAGGAGATCAATTCCGTGGTCCTGCTCGCAAGTCGCGAACGAGGCTTGATGAAAAGCGAAGGGAGAGGCCACGTGGCGCATATCCGTTTCGAGATGAGGTTGTTTCAACGTGTGGCCACCTCGTTTCTTCCTTATTTATTCACACGTACTCCGTAGCAGAGTGCTCCGTAGGAGTAATTCACTGGAGTGGACGAGGCAAAAGTGCCCGGCACACGCCTCTCCTCTCCTAAAATTCCGGGAGAAAAAGAAAAAAAAAAAGACGACGACGACAGAAGCACACGCAACTACTCCCTCGTCCCGACCTTATCCGCGCCATGGCCGCCGCCGCCGTCGCGCACCTCTCCGTCCACGGCCGCCCCCGCCGCTCGCCGGACCTGCTCTCGACCTCCTCGTGCCGGCCACGGCCCTCTCTCCTCCGCTGCCGCGCGTTCAAGCAGGAGCCCCCCGTCGACCGCGACCCGTCGCCGACGCCGCCCGAGCCGCGGAAGCACAGGAAGGGCCCGCTCTACAAGCTCAAGGCCGCGATTCAGGGGCTAGCGGGCTCACGGACGGCGGCCGCGGAGGTCTATGGCGGGGAGTACCAGCGCCTCGTCGAGAAGGCCGAGGAGATTTTCTTCTCGGTCAGCCCCGTTTCCGCACCCGTAGATCGTGCGCATATTCTCTTTCTTATTATTCCGTGGTAAAAATTGGGTACAGAGCCTAATTCCTAATCGATCCAATTGACTGCTACGCATCCAAGCCACTATTATATCGACTCCAATTCATACTAATTACTAGCCCGTAGTGCTGAGAGTTTAGCGGTGCCCTTTTTTTAAGCTCACAGGGGTACAAGTAATAATTTCCTTCACCTTTTCAGGTCGCTACTCACCTAGGCAGATATTTGATCACTATGACGAGCAGCGGTGTTGTGGTTGGGGTTGGATTTCAGTTATCAGGTTTGTCACTTCACATGTAGTAATGCATCGCCTCTGCTTTAAACCTCCCTCTTTCTTTCTTCTTTTTTTTTTTTTTGTCATAGATCGTTTATGAGTATCATTTAAATCAATCTTCTTTTTCATGTAGGTGGAGATAGCCAGATGAACGAATTAATTTGGTATAGCTGGCTTGGTGGTGTAATTATCGGGACAATGATAGGTGCAAACAGTGTCCTAGAGGAGCACTGCAAAGCTGGACCTCGCAACGTCGTCATAACTGGAAGGTACTGCACTTCATTTTGTCTTTTGACTTGCCATGTAAATGTTTTCCACACCAAGAAAATGTTTGTTTTTTGGACTGATGAACATGCTATTGAAATGATGTTTTCTGGAGCATATCAATTCTTCACAGTTTGTTTCTCTCATTGTACCCATTGGTATAGGTGGCCCTTCTTGAGGATGACATTGACCTTATGCTGTTCAATTTTGCAGCACAAGAGGGTTAGGAAAAGCACTTGCTCGTGAGTTCCTTCTTTCTGGAGATCGTGTTGTAGTCACTTCTCGAAGGTGGGATTCATTATTGACTCTCAAACTTTGTCATTGCTGCATAAATTCCAATATATTTATTTGTTATGGAGTTTTATGCCTTGCCTTAGTTTTAATAATTTTCTTTTCTGAAGGCAGTCCTGAATCTGTCCTCCAGACCATAAAAGAACTCGAGGAGAACATAAAGGAGGGCTTGTCAGTTGCCAAAAAGAAAGAAAAGAAAATTTTATCGCATGCCAAGGTTGTTGGTATATCTTGTGATGTCTGCAAGCCAGAAGATGTAAAGAAGCTAGTGAGTTTTGCTATAGATGAACTTGGATCAGTGGATATTTGGGTAGGTGATCTTTTACCGCTGTATCTTAGCGTGCATTTTCTATCTCTTGAACCGAATAGCTACTTACAGTCAAACTGCCCGTGATTATGGAGTGGGTAACTTTTACATAAACTGGGAAACGTTCTTTACCATACATCGATGTTGATATAACCTTTGCGGTCTCCAAGTTTAGCTTCCATGTTCTCCTGCTTCATCCTATGATTACATCAGATCACATGCTAAGTATTTAACTGTTTCTTATTAAATCTTATCTGCAGATAAATAATGCTGGCACAAACAAAGGTTTTAGGCCTCTGGTAAACTTTTCAGATGAAGACATTACTCAGGTTTGTCTGTTGTAACTTTCAGTGCTTTCTTCTTTTCCTGTTGCCTTTTTGATGTGGTGTCTATACTTGTATCATTGATCAGAAGTCCTGGTCCAACTATGCCTTTAATAAACTTTTACTGCTGTTTACAGATTGTCTCCACAAACCTAGTTGGCTCTTTCCTGTGCACCAGAGAAGCCATGATTATGATGCAAGACCAAGAGAAAGGTGGCCATATATTTAACATGGATGGAGCTGGTTCTGGAGGATCAAGTACACCATTGACAGCTGTGTAAGCACCTTAATCTTTGTAAAGCACTCTCCTGTAAAGAATCTGTGCAGTTTCTATGTAGCTCGTATATGAAAAAAATTGTGTTGTATTTTTTCTTGTTAACTGATGAGTTCATGCAGTGTGTTGTACCTTGTGTGGTTATGGATTAACATAAATCTGATTCTGAGCTGGTAAATTGTAGTTACGGTTCAACAAAATGTGGACTAAAGCAGTTCCAAGCATCGCTGCTGAAGGAAAGCAGAAGATCAAAAGTTGGAGTTCACACTGCCTCTCCTGGAATGGTCCTCACTGACCTACTTCTAAGGTAACCTTTCAGTACTTATGAATTTTGAAGTTGGCCGAGTTATCAGATACCATGATTTGGCTGCGAAGTGTGATGCTTAAAATGAAATATGTGTCTGATACATGTTTATATTGTACTGCATGTTAGTATTCATGATGTCCAAACTGCAGGTGTCTCTGTTACAGCTGCAAAACAACATTTGCTTTAGTGGCAACTTAGGTTCTACTTGGGCACATTCCTTAAATAAATAAATGTATCCTATGTCCAATGCTCTAAGATTTTATTGATTGTCGTACACAAAAGCCTATGTTTCTTACCTCCATGCTGCACGGCATTATCAGGGTTTTGTAAAATTGTACTTCATGTGTGAAATTATTTCTATCAGTTATTGCCTGTTCGTTTGCTGTATTGCCGCATGCATGAAATGTTAGTCATTTATGTGTTTCCAGCCTCATATGTATGATTAGATTGATAGTTTTCTTGTTGCAAATGTATTGCATGAAATAATTATGCTTACTGACTTTTCTATTTATATTGCAGTGGTTCATCCCTCAGGAATAAACAGATGTTCAATTTGATATGCGAGCTTCCAGAAACGGTAGCAAGGACATTGGTTCCAAGGATGCGAGTTGTAAAAGGAAGTGGGAAGGCAATCAATTATCTGACACCGCCAAGAATTTTGCTTGCATTGGTTAGCGCATGGGTTCGACGGGGCCGGTGGTTTGATGAAGAGGTACACCTGTTCTTCTTTTTATAATTAATATTTATTTAGCACCATCAATGACTCAAGTACAAGCTGATATACGATTATTGCTATATGTTTGTGTTGCATAATGCTTTCCAATTAATTTATTTCAGGCATATGATTATTCATTTTTCTGTTACAGGGAAAAGCAGTTTATGCAGCTGAGGCTGATAGAATTCGCAACTGGGCTGAAAGCCGGGCGCGGTTCTCTTTCACAGATGCCATGGAGATGTATACGGAAAACACTTGGGTTTCTGTATTCTCGCTCTCTGTGGTCTGTGCTTTCATTATTCTTTCCAGCTCAAGTGGTCCTCTTCCAGGCACATGAAAATGATTCCCAGAGCTGATTCGGCAAGCTGGATGACCCCGTGCCCTCCGTTCTTTCACCAAACAAAGGGATACCGTACTTGAAAAGGAAGGGGGGCGGGGGGTGGGGAAGGTGAACCCACAAATGTAGATAGTTTCTGGGGAAATCAGCGTCTGCCGCCTCCCCATTAAAGGCTAAGCTAACCATGCGTTCAGAAAAAAAAAAAGGGTAAATAGCGTTGGATAATGGCCAGTGGGCATTCCACTGTGTTGTAAGCCCGTATGTAATGTCTGTGTTGTAAGAACATGTATACGAGGTTAGCAACAGAGCACGAATGGAGTCGGACTGTTCTTACCTCATGTACATGCATGTAATTATGATGGTTATTTTAAGAGGATTTTTATGGTCCCCAATAATGGTTAGGAGTATTTCCTTAAAACCATTTGTCAGTATCTTGATCCCACGTTCTAGATTTGTTCTCATCTTATCACAGCTAGTGTTTTCTTAGAACTGTTTGCTTGCAGGGTTGAGAAAATACTTCAATTCTCCCTTGTAGATTCATTAATTGATTTGTTTATTTTTGTATTTATAATTTTTTTTAATAAAACGAAGGATCAAATGTCGATCTCAAAAAAAAAGTTTTGAGGGAATACTTGTGATTAATGGCTCCTCCCTTTGAAACACTACTACGGAGTACTATATGATGAGGTTTGTTGGTTACATGAATGCACTCTGGTTCCTGAACTGAAACGCCGCTGCATTTGCATCTGCAAGCAGTACACTACAGGGAGCAAGAGTAAAGATACCCTGAACTGAAGAAGAGATTAGTCCTCCAATGTGGCAGAAGTGTAGTGCTAAATAGATGGTGCTTATAGATAAGAAAGGGGAAAAAAAAAGTTAGAAATGATTCCGTGCTGATTAGAACAGGCACTTTGAAGTTGGACGTCAGTTATTCGCCTTTCTCCGAGCACTCACTCTGAAGTTGCAGTTGCTGCTGGAGGTGGGAAACCTGTTGGAAGCTTCCTAGTACTAGGAGTACTTGTTGCTTTTCATCCTTCCAAGATCCCTGATTACCCCGTTCGATCCCTGATTACCTGTTAACGGCAAAACCAAACTGCGAGACAGACAAAGATGGCTCAAGCTCGGCTCACACGCATCCACCTCAGAGCAGACCGATTCAGGTCAGGTTTTGCTCGGTTTCGACGGCACACCGCTGGAGCGGAGCCCGGAGAAACGGAAGAAGCCGCAAACGCCGGAGCTGGAATACGGTGTACTCTACATCTCACAAACATAGATACCCCCTCGCTCGCTGCTAACTTGGGCTGCTGCTGCTTTGCTTCAAAGTTTTAAATTTTCTTGGGTCGCTGCTCTTGATTCTCTGGCATCCAACTGCACGAGTTGACTCTGACGGCCCGGCCGGTGATTTTGATATTTTTCTAGGAGGAGGACTGAACCGTGTGATTGCACCGCCGCTGTGTTTTCTATTGACCAGAATCCAGATGATGAGGCGGTTGCCAAGCCTATCTCGTCTTAGGTCAATGATATAAGGCCTCTTTCCCATGTGGCGACGACAGACACAGAGCTAGCGGTTCCCACCAGCATCAGCCTGTGAGCGCTCCCATTCTGCCAAGATCTTTTGATCTTTAATTCGCAGCTGGCCGGGTTTTCTTGCAAGGCATGCAAGCGCGCGCATTGTCACCGGGGCATAACCTTTTCTTGCATAGGATGCTCCTCGCACTAATCAGTGACCGATCCATCGGCTTCAGATTGAGTACGACCGCGATCAAAAGTCGCGATGCGTGACAGCAATGCTCCGGCGGTGATAAAACGAGCACTTGATCGATTACTGACCAGATAATTAGGACCAGATATGTTGTACTGTCAATCACGCCATGAAACCACATCACGATATGTTCCTCAGTCCATACTGCTCCCAAGCAGAAGCAGGCAGGCGGCCAGGCGAGGGAGCACGGCTGAGTGACGTGTCAACATGCAGCCGGAGACGACGAGCCGCAGCCGCACGTCACCCTCACCTCACCTCACACACCTGTAGTAGCAGGAACACCTGTCGCTAGGAAGACCGTACGATTACCATCACTGACAAAGCGGGCCCCGTCAGCGGTGAGGACCGGGAAACGGTGAATCCTGCACCGTAACGAGCGTGAATGACGAGGCATCCATCCCCTTCCGTTGCAGTCCAGTCCACCCCCAGCTTGTCTGCCTTTTCCTTCTCTTTTTACAGTGCTCGCCTTCCTCCGGCAGGCACCGCGCCGGTACGCTCCACTCGCCCACCTTCGCCTGCCACCGCGCGCTCGCCTTACCCTGCAAGGCCTGTACATCCCCCCACCCCCACCAACTGAGGCCATGTCGTCCCCGGCGCCGACCTCGCCGCCGTCCAACGGCACGGCCCCGCCACCCTCGCCGCCCGCATCGCCGCCGCCCCCGGCGGAGACGCCTCCCCCACCAGCGACGCC
>BCLF01000026.1:205699-269739 GCA_001602275.1 Zoysia japonica | reverse complement strand
ACCAGCGACGCCCTCCGCGCCGCCGCCGCGCGGGTCCGGCGGCGTCCCGGCGACCCCGTCAACCCCTCCTCCCGGCAGTCCCGGAACGCCCTCGCCCCCGTCCCCCACCACGAACCCGTCCCCCGCCACGCCCTCGCCCCCGTCCCCCGCCACGCCCTCCATCGCTCCTCCCGGGACACCCTCGCCGCCGTCCTCCGCGACGCCCTCCCAGCCGACGACCCCCTCGTCGTCGTCCGACTCCTCGGACCTCAAGAGCGGCGTGGTCGCGGGGATCGCGGTCGGCGTCGTCGTCGCGCTGCTGCTCGGCTGCGTCCTCTGCGTCTGCCTGGTCAAGAAGAAGAGGAAGAAGCGGCACCACCCGCCCCCGCCGCCACCGCCGCCTCCGCACCTCATGCACCGCTACTACGGACACCCGGCGCCCCCGCCGCCGCACAAAGGTGCTCTCCCGTCACGTCACGTCACGGTCACCTGTAATTCTGCCGCGTTCTGTGCAAATGTCAAAATTGTCTACGGAGTTTTCTCCCCGTTGCGACATAAAATTTTATTGCGTTGCGGGACTAAAATATGGAATTCACCGGAATTCGAGGGACAAACCAAGGTCATGGGTTCCATGTGTTGTTCATGGGGCTACTAAATTTAGTGTCAAACACTGGGGTGATGAGGATCTTCTTCTCTGTCTCCTGAGATAATTCAAGGGCATTGATAGCAGGGCACATGGTTTACGCTTTATTTTAGGGGGATTAATAAATTTGTTAGGCTTCGGTCCAAGCATGTGGGGGAAAATCCCGTGGAATTTTTTTTTCTCCATTTGATTCTGCATGTCAAATCCCATGGCATTTTTCTTTATTGTCTCTCCGTGATTGAATCCAAAGTCGTGACTGCGTTTGCTTATTTGCAATAGTTTCTTCTTCATGTGATTCTGCATTGTGAAATTCTCGTTGCAACTCATATCCATGATCATAAACTCAGAGTCGCGACTGTCGTTTTAACAAAACTTGTTCTGTTTCAGGGGATCAGTATGGCGGGACGGACCAGAATTGGCAGCATAATGCCCCTCCTCCACCGCCACCCAATATGCATACGCATCCCCCTCCACCTCCTCCTGCTCCTCATAATGCGCACAGCAGTGGCTCCGCTTCAAATAACTCGGGCAGCGAGGGCCGTCCTCCACTATCACCTGCCACTTCCTATGCCTTTTCAAGAAGCAGCACATTCACTTACGAGGAGTTGGCGGCGGCAACCGATGGCTTCTCTGATGCTAATCTGCTTGGGCAAGGTGGTTTTGGGTATGTTCACAAAGGAGTGCTACCGAATGGAAAAGAAGTTGCTGTTAAGCAATTGAGAGAAGGAAGTGGTCAGGGAGAACGTGAGTTCCAGGCAGAGGTTGAGATTATCAGCAGAGTGCACCACAGGCATCTTGTATCTTTGGTCGGCTATTGCATTTCTGGGGACAAAAGGTTGCTTGTCTATGAATATGTTCCTAACAAGACATTGGAATTCCACCTACATGGTATGCTCTCTTCCTGTATTTGCTCTATCATTAATCTTTGTCTCATTTAAGATCCTTCATAATATATGGTATTGCTAAAGTCAGCTAAGGAAATATTTTTGTGGCTTCATATATGATATATGTGAATCCACCCCCCCCCCCCCCCACCCTTTTTTTTTTTCTTTCCAAATTTCACCTGACGTACAAACTATCTATCTGCTACACCCGTTTGGTTTGCTGCGAGCATTTCTTGAGGCTTATTTTCACCTCTGTATCAGGGCGAGGCCGACCAACGATGGATTGGCAGACAAGACTAAAAATTGCTTTGGGTTCGGCTAAGGGGTTGGCGTATCTTCATGAAGACTGTGAGCTCACATCTGTAGCTATATAGTTACAGCTTTCAGCCTTTTTTTTTGTTTGCTTTCAGATGTATAAGCTATTCTATACTGACTTCGCTTCTTTTTTCCCTCATAGGCTATCCTAAGATAATTCATCGTGACATTAAGGCCGCAAATATTCTTCTTGATTTGAGATTTGAAGCTAAGGTGCTCTATAGTTCACCTTTTTTTTTTGTGACTTTCCTAAGTATTAACATGCTATACCTGTATGCTTGTTTTGTTCCTTGAATGAACTAGTAGATGAGAAACTTCTGACAGTTATCAAACTGTGCTGACCTTTTATGTCTAATTGAGATGGGTAAATTAAAGACGACATAATTGTGAGAGACAGATGTATAAGTATAACCAATTGTCATTAATGAGTTGCTATTAACCACGTCATTAAAGAGTTGATATTAGCCTACCATCCCATTGCTGATATAAAGCTACTATCATAAACAGATACATGAGTATTTTCTAAGCAAACCTTGTTCCTTGCAGGTGGCAGATTTTGGACTTGCAAAGTTGACTTCTGATGCTAATACACATGTTTCAACCAGGGTAATGGGCACATTTGGGTGAGCTCTATCTTCCAGTGTAACATTATCTCATTTTTTTTTAAATGGAAGATCCATCAGTATTATCTTTGTATCAAAATTACTCTGGTAACACCCATGCTCCTCATAGGTATCTTGCACCTGAGTATGCTTCTTCTGGCAAGCTCACCGAGAAATCAGATGTGTTTTCTTTCGGAGTAATGCTTCTGGAGCTAATAACTGGCCGTCGTCCTGTAAGCTCAAGACAATCACATATGGATGACAGCTTGGTTGACTGGGTGAGTTCGTTACTATTCTTCAGACTGTTCGTCATCTTGTATAACTTGTGATATTTGTTTCCAAGCATATATGCCTTCCTGTCTATCCTCAATCTATCTGAATTATCTCAAAAATTTTCCCTGCAGGCAAGGCCTCTAATGACAAAAATGCTCGAGGGTGGTAATCACGATGATTTGGTGGATCCCCGGTTAGGAAATGAGTACAATACCAACGAAATGGAAAAAATGATAGCCTGTGCTGCTGCATGTGTACGCCATTCTTCACGGCGGCGGCCTCGCATGAGTGAGGTACACAACTGAATCATTTTCCTTTATGTCTTTTTGTCAATGTAGGTACATTGCCTTCATGTTTCAACTTTGTCTGTTTGGTTCACTCTATCTTGTAAATAACTGAAAAAAATCAATCAAGTGTTAAAACAGCCCATAAGACTGCATGGTAGTCACTTGAGTTTCAGTATCAAAAACAGGGAGGTGTCAATACTGTTTCAGGCTTTCAGCATGGTAATACTGCATTGCTACCTCCTACAGTTGGTGAACTAAATTCTCGCAACCTGTATGCAATTAACAGGTTGTTCGGGCTTTGGAGGGCGATGTATCTTTGGATGATCTGAACGAAGGCGTCCGGCCTGGCCACAGCCGGGTGATGGGATCGTACAGCAGCTCGGACTACGACACTCAGCAGTACAACGAGGACCTGAAGAAGTTCAAGAAGATGGCGTTGGGCAGCAGCGGCATGCAGAGCAGCCAGCAGACGCCCACGAGCGACTACGGCCAAAACCCATCCGTGTCGAGCAGCGATCAGACGCAGGAGGCAGAGACGCGGAGCGTGAAGAAAGACGGAGACAGCCACTCTTCGTGAGATGGCACCGTCGGCGTCGTCGTTTTCTGGACGTCTCAACTACTGCATATTTGTAAATCCGCCAGCCTAGCTGATTGGCATTTTTTTTTGTTGCGACGGAGCTGATTGACATTTGATAAGTTGCTAACCTGTTTGCAACGAACTGAAATCGATAGAGTTTGATGTTGCAATTTAGTATTGGTTTTCTTTGTTTCTGACGCAACTCAGAGATTCGTGAAAAACTCGGTGTGAGTTACCCAAATTTGGATGTTACAGGCTCAAATCTGTTGTATGGGTGGGCATACGAAATTTACATGGGATTAGCAGGACGCGGAGCTCGTACTGGTATAGCAACGCGACACAGAAAGCATGCCGTCCGGTGCTGTCTGCATCAGTGATCTGTTGTCTATATGATGCGTGTGATTTGCAGCCTGTTTGTTGCAAGAGCAATGCATGGAAGAGAAGGGAGGCTGCTGTGTTGGGAGTTGGGACGTACTACAGCCACACAGGAACAGGCTGTTTCTGAGCGGATGTGATCTGTAGTTTGGCAGTTATCTCCGGCTAGATTATTCACGGCATTCAGCTGAATTTCAATCAATTTTGAAGCCTCCAGCCAACTCAAAATCGAATCGTTTGGACGAATTTGAGTTGGCCGCACATGTCGCCATCAAACAATCAAATCTGTTTTTGCAACAAAACGAAGCCAACCTGTAATAACAGACAGACAGAGACACAGACAAGCTGCAGAGATAATAGACCTCCCTTCCGCAAAATCCCCTCGTCTCGTCGCGGCGCGTGCCATCCCCACGTCGGTAGCCGCCTCCCAGATCCATGGCGACGCGCAGGCGAATGCTCCTCAAGGTCATCATCCTCGGCGACAGCGGGTGCAAATTTTTCTCCTTTTCCCCTTTTTCTTTTGTAAATCCTTTCCCGTTTCAGTTTCGCGAAATCTTTTCTGCTCCGCTTTCTGATTCCTTCGGCGCCTACCTCTTCCTCTTCGCAGGGTCGGGAAGACCTCGTTGATGAACCAGTAAGATCGAAGACGCGACCCTGTTTTTTTTCTCCCCTCGATTCGTTGATCTCTTCATCTCAATTTGGAGGCGGTCATTTGGTCTGTGATCGGTTTTGTCTGCAGGTACGTGAACAAGAAGTTCAGCAATCAGTACAAGGCCACCATCGGCGCCGATTTCCTCACCAAGGAGGTCCAGATCGACGACCGCCTCTTCACATTGCAGGTCTGGCCTTTTTCGCCATCCCAGGGATAGCCTCATTTCCCCCCTCTTCTGGTGACCGTCTGTGTCAAAAGGATTGATAGGGGTATCTCGGATATAGGAATGAATTTTGGAGCCTGATCTTGTGCATGTACTACGAATCAGTGCCGAATTGTGGAGTCTGCATTAGTTCTTATTTTGATCAGAAAATCTTTTGCTTTGGTTGCAAATCTTATCCTGTATTGTGCATGTATGTACTTGTGTTAGAACATTGCATACCCATGTATGTTAGTCTGTTAACCACACTGAAGTAGACTGTACCTGATAGTCATCTTTCAAGACTCTTGAGAGAGAAAGAGTTCTACTTTGCTATCTTACTTACTGCGGGCATTATCTAATATAGTTTCAAAAGTTAGTGTCTTTTCATCTATTTCTCAAAACTGTTTTCCTGTAATAATTACCCTACAGAACATTATTAGGTTGTGTATTTACTTTGCCCAAGTAATTTTTCAGATTTTTTTTCTGGCTTATAGATCATTTCCTATGTCATTAAGTTAACAGATAAATGGAGAATTCAATCATTTCAGGCTCAAATCTGCCCTCAGGCAGTATATTTAAATAAAGGGCAAGTGTGATTCAGTTCAGGCTGAAACATACATGAGCTGACATAATAATAATATATTATGATCTCTAGAATTGCAATTTGCTGTTGTAATTCAGCAATGACTTTGATACTTTTGGCTGCTTAGGAAACTAATGCTCTATGCTTCCTTCATTTGAACTGTACCTACATTTTTAGTTTCCCTTCTTAAATAAATTCAAGATAATAAATTCATTGACAGTTTCACTTACAACACGTGTTTCAATGAAGCATAGATATGGGACACAGCTGGGCAGGAACGATTTCAGAGTCTTGGTGTGGCATTTTATCGGGGAGCTGACTGCTGTGTTCTTGTATACGATGTCAATGTTACCAAGTCATTTGAAAAGCTCAACACCTGGCGTGAGGAATTCCTACTTCAAGTAAGTAATTTTCTTATTGTCGATTGAAACACATGTGCTTGATGATAGTTTGACCCATTATTCACAATGCAGGCTAGTCCATCAGATCCAGAGAATTTCCCGTTTGTTCTTCTTGGGAACAAGATAGATGTTGATGGTGGTAATAGCCGGACTGTGAGTATTTGCCACCATTAATGTTATTCACTCTTGTTTCCGCTGAACTTAATTTATCCTGTTATTAATCTTGTCTGATTTTCAGGTTTCTGAGAAAAAGGCTAAAGCTTGGTGTGCTTCAAAGGGAAATATCCCATATTTTGAGACGTCTGCTAAAGAAGGCTTCAATGTGGAAGCTGCTTTTGAGTTGATAGCAAGGAATGCTGTCAAGAATGAACCAGAAGAAGATATGTAAGTTCACCTAAAGTTATCTCTGTTTTCTCAGAAAAAAATTCTTGCCTATATACGTTTCTTGGAAGGGTGGGGGAGCACTCTAATATGAAATATACATACAATCTGCATATATGGTGTGATTGGTTGACAATTTGCTAATTTTCGTAGGTACCTTCCGGATACAATTGATGTTGGGGGTGCTGAAAGGCATCAACGTTCGTCAGGCTGTGAATGCTAAAAGATATGGAGCAAGTGGTTTCCTCGGTTGGTTGGTTCTTATAGGGTTGGTTGTTGGTTATGATTCTTTTTCCCCTGTATTTAGTTTGCAAAGCTGGTATTTGCTGCCATGGTCTACATACGGGTGATCATCATTTCATCCCTTATGTAGACAGAAAATTTGTGCGTAACTTTTGTTTCTTTGTATCGGCGTTAGATGGTAGAGTTTGGGAGTACATTGTAGTCCTGTAATGCTTACTGATTGTTTTGGTGCACATGTCCGAAAGAGTGTTCACTAGTATTGGGAATGATCAGAGCATGATGTAATCTGTCACTTTGCTCTAGTTTAAATCTATTTATTTTTTCTCTCCTTTTGATTGTATGTTCATGTCCTTTTTTTTTTCTCCAAAAATCTCTATCAAGGAGTAATGACCACTGGACCAGTGATGTCTAGATACAGGTCTCCATTTTTTGAGAACAAAATCTGCAGTGAGCAAGTTGGAAAAATACTTATTGCCATCGCCGTCAATCAGCAGCCTGTTTCCAGTCGTCTGTACCACATGGATGCATATCCGTCGTCGTCATCCAATCATACACCACATATCTCGGGAGGGACGCTTGTTTGGTTTGCCGCGAACGGAAAGGATCGTGTCGCTCTTGCATCTATCAGTGCATTGCGAGCATTTCTTTTGGATGAACACAACATGGATGTCTCGCCGTTTGTTGCAGTCTTGCTGGCCTCCTCTCCCTCTTCGTCCTCGCCGCCACCATCAGGAAGCCTTCTCCTCGTTCCCGGGGTCATGGCCAGCGTCTCCCTCCTTCGCCGCCAGGCCTTCCTCTTCTCGGTCACCTACCTCTTCTCGGATCCCTGCTGCACCGAAAACTCCGATCTTTGGCAGCGGCGCACGGCCCCGTGATGCTCCTGCGTCTCGGACGCGTGCCCACCGTGGTGGCCTCTTCGGCGGCCGCGGCGCAGGAGGCCATGAAGACCCGCGACCAGGCCTTCGCCAGCCGCGCGCCGGTGCGTATGGCCGAGCGCCTCCTCTACGGCCGCGACATGGTCTTCGCTCCCTACGGCGAGTTCTGGCGCCAGACGCGCCGCATCAGCGTGCTCCACCTCCTCAGCCCGCGCCGCGTCCAGTCGTTCCGCCGGGCCAGGGAGCAGGAGGCAGCCGCGCTGCTTTCCCGCGTCCGTCGTCGCGCCACCGGCATCGATGGCACCGTGAACCTGAGCGACCTCCTCATCTCCTACGCGTGCGGCATCACCTCGCGTGCTGCTTTCGGCGACGGCTACGAACTCGATGGCGATGACAGCGGAGGGAAGAAGCTGAGGCAGGTGTTCGCGGACTTCGAGGGGCTGCTGGGTGCTGGCACCGTGGGCGAATTCGTGCCGTGGCTGGCGTGGGTGGACACGCTCACGGGGCTGGACGCTAAGGCCAGGCGCACGTTCCGAGCGCTCGACGGTTTGCTCGAACGTGTCCTCGCCGACCACCGCAACCGTTATCCTGGTACACACGCTCAAGTTCCAGTTTCTCTCATGCCACATGTCGCATTTCAAATGACCACCAGTAAGAGCATGGTCATCTGCAGGACATGATGGCCGCCTCCATCGACTCGACCTACACCACAATGGAAAGGGCGATGGCGGAGCTCATCAACTATCCAGACGAGATGCGCAGGCTCCAAGACGAGATCCGGGCGGTGGTGGTGGCGGCCGGCGGCGACAACGAAATCGTTACCGAAGACCACCTTGGCAAGCTAGGTTACCTCAAGTGCGAGATCAAGGAGACGCTCCGGCTGCACGCGCCGGTGCCTCTCCTGGTGCCGCGGAAGACGGTGGAGGACACGGAGCTGCTCGGTTTCCATGTTCCGGCGCGAACACGGGTCGTCATCAACGCGTGGGCCATCGGACGAGACCCCGCGACGTGGGAGCGCGCCGACGAGTTCGTCCCGGAGCGGTTCGCCGGCGAGCCAGTAGAGTACGTGTTGGGGCAGGACTTCAGGTTCGTGCCGTTCGTCGCCGGCAGGAGAGGGTGTCGTGGGGTCGGGTTTGCTGTGCCGAGCATCCATCTAGCGCTGGCAAACCTGCTGTACCACTTCGACTGGGAGCTGCCGGCCGGCGGTGCGACGGCGATCGGCATGAGCGAGCTGTTCGGACTGTCCGTCAGGCTCAAGGCGACACTGCACTTGATTGCCAAGCCATGGTCTCCGTCTCCATAGGTTGACCTCCATAATCTCCATTGCTGTACTTTGTTCTGTGTATGTTTGAGAATTGAGCCCAATACTGTACGCAAGGTACTCATGGCTACAGCTACGTATATTGCACGAGATACCATTGCAGCATGAACATGCCTGGCCAGACACACGAACAAAATATCTACAGGAATTCTGGATAGGAGAAATAAATCTTATCTTCGCGCGATTGCATGAACTGGGGAAGACGTGTCGCAAGTTTTTTCTTTCCGTCAATCGACAACGCTCCGGCTGCTTGCCCTGCGGTGCCCTGCGCGCCGCCGGCCGACACGGAGATCCTCGGGCACCGCGTCCCGGCGGGCACGTTCGTCGTGTTCAGCGCGTGGGCCATCATCCGGGACCCCGTAACGTGGGAGCTGGGAGGACGCCGATCGAGGATTTCGTGCTGCCGGAGAGGTTGCTGGGCCGCGGCGTCGACTACAAGGGGCAGAACTTTGAGCTGGTGCCGTTCGGCGTCGGGAGTAGGGGGTGCCCCCGGGGTTGGCTTCGACGAGCAAGCCGTGGAGATGGCGCAGGCCAGCTTGCTGTATCTTTTTGATTAGGAGGCGACATCTGGCGCCACGCAGCTCCGGCCGCGCGAAGACGATGACGCTCCATGAACGCACTTTTCTCCATCTCCTTGCAGTAGCGTGTATTGATAACGGTCCAAGATTCAGTAAGACAAATTACGGAGGCTCCAAGAGATACGGTGGAAGTTAAAGCCAGAGGTAGTCTGTGGTTCAGTCAATGCAGACAGCATCACATCAAAGCGACGATCAAATTAAGTCATGTCACGCGTGCAAATAAAAAACAACAAGTATATAATAACGAAAGACAAATTCACAGGAGGATAATAGTAACACAACAACAACAACAAGAAGAAGAAGAAGAGAAACAATTCGATCGAGCCAACAGATCGTTGACAGTGATGTGGAGTAGAAAAAACAAGTCACAGTAATTAAACAATAAACAAGGAACGATATTTATCATCTTCTCAGACGCCTTGGATTCTGCAGCTAGCTAGTAGTAGAGTACTCCAGCATCTAATGTGAACGGCATGCATGCATGGATTGATTGAGATGGCAATGCAACGATCTGATGGATACGAAAATATATCATGGCGTCTCTGGGGCGTCTTTGAGGTCGTACTGCTGGAGGATGACGCCGCACTCCGGGAGCGGCTCCTTGCGGAGGAAGGCGATGGGGTTGCCGTAGCGCAAGCCGTTCTGCTTGATGCCGTTGTTCTTGGTGAGCGGGATGCGCGCGCGGTCGCGGAACTTGTCGATCTCGGAGCAAGCGGGGTCGGGGCTCTTCACCAGCATCACCTCGCAGATGTCCTCCTGGAAGTCCTGGTCCACCTCCATCTTGTACCACCCGTACGCGTCCGTCGTCGCGTCCGCCTTCAGGCTCTCCGGTCCGTTCAGGAACGGCCGGCACTCCAGCTTCACGGCGGCGCCGGGCGCGGGGGTCGACACGTTCGTCTTGAACCCGGCGCGGCAGGGATCGCAGTACACCTCGCCGGTCACTGTGAAACCCTCGGCGAGCCCGGCGGCGAGGGCCGCGGTGGCAACCAGGGCGACAACAATGGACGTCGTCTTCATGGCGTGCGATTGGGCGATTGGTGCGTCGGTGTCACAAGGGCAATGGCGAGCCGCCATTATTTATGCAGGGGCGGGCCATTGTGGAAGCGAACGGCGGAGCTCGTTTCCAGGCGCGGGAACACCATGCGTTGGTCGATCGCTTTGACCATTGCGTGCTCCACGCCTCCACCAATGCCGCTCCACCGTCCGTGGCAACTGCCGCCTGCCTGTAATAGTCATGACCCAACGAGCACGTAACGACACGACAAGCAGAGTGATGGCAAATATGGAGTACCACAGTCAGTGGTCCGCGGCAGCAAAATACTTAATTTGCTGAATGAAACTAACAAAAGCATTCGGCAATTCATGATGAACCATCATACATGACACTGAAAGCATAATCCTCTTCATTGCTATAGATGCTCAGTTTTGCCAGCGTCGCAATTGAAACAATTGCAAGCAGGAAAACCTTATGTTTTTTTTTCTTCCCATTTCCTCTCGAATCAACCGCAGCTTACAGATGTTGATCCAGAAAAACGATACAAATACAAAGACTCAACTAGTCAAATCAAAGGTTACTCTTCTGGTCTTCGATTTTCTGAACTGACCTTCTGAACCACTGCTTCCAAGAAGCATCTCCTTGTTGTTCAATCCATGACAAGAAACAACTGTCCAAGAGGCAGAACAGGTTCTCATAAAGAAGCTGATATCGCACAGGAATGAAGCGGAAGTTGGCAATTTGCACAGCAGGCCAGACTAACTCCCCTAATGCTAGAGCAGGAATAAAATCCCTTTTCACATCATCCTTCACCTGCTCGACACTCCTTCCTGAAGCAAGACCCACATATGAGAAGAACAAAACAAGATCTAATGGTCCAAATAGGAAACCATCCGCTCCAACTTTTGAGGCAACAAATCTGAACGTATTAGGCTGATATCTCCTCCGAATGAAGCGGTCCAGGTACTCATACCTAAAGAAACAACAGACTTAGCGACAAAAATAAAGGCAAGTCATACGATAGCTTAGCAAAACTTCAACTTTCATCAATTGTAAATATCTAAATCAAGAAAGCACATACCCTGCAGTATCTTAGACAGCATCCGCACATGAAAAATTGCAACCAATAAGCAACCGGTTATTATTAGTAGTACATCATTGTTATGTATTGATAGAAAAAAATATGTATCAATAGAAATAGTTACATCCATGGGCTCCCCCTGATTACACAGTAACCAACAACAATAATAAATATCTCAATAAGCATTCAGTACTAGAAAGTAACAATGTGCTCAAGATCATACACTAAGAACTAATTAAATTCCCAGTAATAATATGATGCCCCATAAGACATAAGTATGATTGCCAAAAAAAAAAAATCGAGAACATCCATGCAGGATTGAGATTGCAAGTATTCACTTTAACTTTATTCTTTTTTATTGTATACATTTTTATTTATCCAACATGTTTGTTGTCCTCTATTTGTCATTTATATGTGGAGTGTGGTGACAGTGCCAGACTGAGAGGGAGGGAGTATGTTTGCAAGTTTTCCATTGCTAATAGCACAACTCTGGGAACTCACTAAACAACTACCATAAAGAAAAACAGAATATTTACCCATATATAGGGCGCCGTTTTCTCGAGCGCTCCCGCAGCCACGTCTCCCTTTTTCTCCCCTCCGTTCGATTCCCAACGGTGGCCACGCGGCCAGTGCGATTTTCTCTTGCCGTCTCCCCCTCCGTTCTTATCTGCTCGTTCCTGCTCTCTCTCTCTCTCTCTCTCTCCGCGTCGGCATTCTGCTATCTCCGCCGGCTCAGACCCGCTCCTGCTCCCTCTCTGTCTTCCGGCAGGTGGCCGCGTCGGCTGGCCTCGAGCGGCCGCAAGGCTCCTCGTCGCTTTCTTCGGCCGCCTCCTTGTCCTCTCTCTCTCTCTCTCTGGCACAAGGAGAATGGCGAGGACCGCCTGGTCATGCACCAGGTCAAGCCCCTCAAGATCTGCACCAATCATCTCAGTATCCTCTTCCCTTCATTTCTATTTGCCGCTTTCCTATCCCGTTCAGTATGGATTCATGTTCGTCCTGAACTGTTGGTTGATTGCGAGTGTCGGGATCGATGCCGTGCTCTATTGTGCAGTGGTCTTGACCACGAAGATGCAGGAGCACGTCGGCAGCGACAGGTCTTGCGTGTGGCATGCTTCGGACTTTCTGGTGGCGAGGTCAGGGAGGAAGATGTTTGCCATCCGTTCTCCCTAACAGATTGGCGTGCAATCAACAGGTTGAGCCTCACTATCTTTACATTGACTCTTGAAATCTTATATATAGTCCTCTTGAACTGGCTACAGGCCACTCAAGTAATTTCTGCTGCTCAAAACGTGCTCATGTGTAAACATATTAATTGTTAACATCTATGTTCTGCAGTTGGCTCTGTAGTTTGTGGACACGGGGAAGTTTCAGAGGCGATCGTGGTTGTCCTAAATTATTTCTTCTCATTACCTATTACGCTTCCTTGGTTGTCTAACTAAATTTTGATGCATCATGACATTTAGGTTGTGGGACCTAAAACAACTCGGTGAGTTTCAGTTTTCACTCACACTTTGTTGGAAAACAAATGCAGTGATTAATTAGCTTGCTCTGATGTTCTGCAGTTCACTTATTGCTTGCTGCCAATTCCATTCTCAATTTTTTATGATTGGCATTGCCACTTGATTTTTAAATCTTGGCTAACATCTGGTTTCTTTTCTTTGTTAAATCTAATTTTGTTGAGTATTATTTGTATTTAAGTTTCAATAATATTTTTCATTCTTTTTCAGGTCCTACATATCTTGCCTATCCTGTAGCTGTTCACACACGCTTTGAACATTCATTAGGTGTTTATTCGCTGGCTTGGAAGGTTGTGGACAATCTTAAAATGCATCAGGTCTGTGCCATTTTAACTTGATCGACATAGTGATAATTAATAACTCGATTTTTAAGGTGCTATTAGTCTGGATTGCTTAAAGGGTGCCTTTTGTTGTCTGTAATTGCAGGTCAAACATTTCTGTATGAAAAGAGACAGTATCTAATTTGATGTTTGGGTGCAAAGCAACAAAGTTTTTATTGAGGCTTTAACCAGCATTGGCTTAGGTCTGAAGAAAGCATTAAAGATAATATTAATGTCAATACAATGGATAATGGTGACGAAGGCTCGTGAATTTTTTTTGTAATCACTCTTATAATGTTTACTTTCATGCTTTGTTATGGTATAAGCTCTGATCAAGTCAGAATCTATTTTGTAACCTGAAATATCTGATGTGTAAAGTATATTGTTGTCATTTTATTAAGTCAGCTGTAGCATGCTGTTAATGGCTGAATATCTATGTAAGTTGTGTTTTCTCTCTGAATTTTTGTAATCTCTCCTTCTGTTCTGTAATCTCTTCTGGTGTTCTGGAACCTGAAATGTCTTCTCCTGTTCTGTTAATCTCTTGGCCACAACAATTTACCATTAACTCACTCTGTATTTGAAAATGTCTTGTAGGAGGAGGCTTCTAAGGTCAAGGCTGCTGGAAATGTCTTATCATCAGCTTAAGATATGAACTATGACTATGTGACAACAATAACTCTCAGTTATGTAAGAAGCTTGGGTAATTTTCCAACACTGATCCTTTTTTCTACCTATTATTTGAAGCGAGCACTAAATTCTACTTAAATGCTTTTTATTAGAGCTCTTTCAAAGCACGAACTAAATTACCTTTATCGTTATGCTACACATCTATCAAGATTTTAACATATATGGGTGAACTTACTAGCTATTCTTTTTAACATATTATTTTAGGCAGTGACTGACCTTAGCGGAAGGCCTCTTTTGCAAGGGACGGTCCACAAGTTATTTCCATATGGTGCACAAATTAGGATCGGCGACAGTAATAGAGAGTAATTTTGTTAAACTGCCTCTGTGTTTTACATATGGAGTGTGTTCGTGTTCAGATAAATCTCAATGTAACATTTCTCAGTCTTTAATTGTTGTGCTATAGATTCAGTATTGTTGACATTTCTTTATTGGCCTAATTTCTACTAATCAACCGCTTTCCTCTTAACGTTTCTTGCTATCTTAGTATGCAGCCAACTCGCTTTTAATTCAATTGTTTTCCTTTTAATGTCTTTCTTATATATCATTTTCCTTTAAACGACGCGCAAGGGCGCGCTGTATTACACTAGCATCATAAGACGATGTCCTTAAAAGTGGAAGGGAACAGACCAGTAATGTCCAACTGGTCCAACAAAAGCAAATCCAAATGAACTTGTGATGCCCACCCGCTTCCAATCAATTTTCAACTCTTTTTCTTTATCCTGCAAAACAAACAGAATTCTTTCAATAGTGAAATGAAGAATTAAAAACCCTTTTAACAAACTGTTTCGTTGATCATCGATCCTTTAGCTCTCACCATAATGATTATATTTACCAAAAAGATAACCAAAATAAGTCCAGACACAACTCATTCGAAGGTTGGCTACTTGGCTTGCAAAATAGAAACAAACCATTCTTAGTTGAAACAAGCCAATTGTGTTAACCAACATACAGAATAACAACAGAGCTTCCAAATTCTGATTCGAAACAGTCAGAAAATCAAGATATCTAAGTTGGCTGTTTTCAAAGCTGAACAAACAAGCAAGCGTATCCAAAGCTAAAATATCAGATAGACCATTAGACGGCAAACCTTTGCTATTTAAGAAAAATGTACTAACATTTAAACTGCACAGGCAGGCAACAGACCATGGGAAATAACCAATAATCAAACAGTTAATGAAAATCTGCATTGTCAGCATATTAAACGGTCTAAGCTACTTGTAATAGCAACTTGTAATTCCGTTCCCAAAAACACTTCTGGTATCAAAAGAGGAGAAATTAAAGCTCCTATACTACTCAACAATCCACTATTACCCTGAACCCAGATGAAATGAAGCACCAGAGAAAAGTTACATTCGATATCATTGACCAATCACTGCCTAGCTCATTTTTACCAACAAACTTCCTGTGTCTTATCAGAGGTAGTATATTGAGGACATCCAATTGATCCAAAGGATTGTATTTACAAAATATATTTCAACATTTTACACATAACAACCTTGACAGCAATTCTTATGCGTTTAATCTCACTTCCTAGCAGTAGTTCCCCATCCAACCTTCTGATTCCTTCATAGAGGAAGCCTCACAAGCAGAAGAAAAAAAAACCACAAATTCAACCACCATCAGCGCCTCACAAGTAGATAGCCTGCCACTATGTCATTATCGAGTCTCTGTTTCTAGTTACCAATCATCGACTACGCGATAAAAATGTCATTTTTTTTCGCTAGATCGTACCATACACAAAGTTCCATAGCGCAGCGAAAATTCAAGTCGAGCGCAAGTAAAGGAATAGCGAACAAATATTGGCGAATCCGTGCACGAACCGCCGGAGGAAAAGAAGCGGCGGGGACAGGCTGATTGCCGATTGGGGCTACCTCGGGGTTGCTGGCCCGGCGGTCGGGGCGGGCGGAGTAGTGGGTGACGGACTGTGCGCCGATGTCGCCGAGGGCCCATAGGACCCCGGAGCTGACGACCTGGGTGCGCACGGGGTGCGAGGCCAGGCACTGCTGGTACCATCGCCATAGCCGCCGCATCTCCAGCCAGCGGATCAGGATCGTCGGCAGTCAGTACGGCAGCAGTCGACCGAGCAGTTGCGCTCTCCACCGTTGATCGATCACGCCGCGTGCGCGATCGTGCGTCCGGCGCTCAGCCAGGGTTAAGATTTCGTTTGATCGGAACCCGCTTCACGAAAACCGCGAAACCTGGGAAAAAAGCACGGCTGAAAACTGCTCCAAATTAAAAAATTAAAATTTGAATGGCTGCAGTAAACTGGTAGGTTTTTTCGATTTATCGGTCTGTTTTTCCTGTTTATCAGCCTGTCTCTTCGATTTTATCAGTTTTTAAATTTCAAATTTA
The DNA here is from genome assembly GCA_001602275.1 of Zoysia japonica. Classification (NCBI taxonomy): domain Eukaryota; kingdom Viridiplantae; phylum Streptophyta; class Magnoliopsida; order Poales; family Poaceae; genus Zoysia; species Zoysia japonica. The sequence continues at coordinate 253,617 of BCLF01000026.1, read as the reverse complement.
AAACCTATCAGTTTCAATGATTTATCGGCTAGTTTTATCAGTATATAGGTCGGTTTACTGATTTTGAAATTCCAAAATTTTTTTAATTTTCAAATTTTTAAAAAAATTTAAACCGAAATCCAATCGTCCGATAAAACTAAACCGGATCAATTTTACCAAAAATAGTAAAAACCAACTGGTTTTGATCGGTTTTATAAACTCTGCATTTGGTTTGTTCGGTTGAGTGGGAATGGAGTTGTTTTTGATTGGTTTTTTCAAAAATTCAAAGAAGTTTTTTCAAATTTACAAAAATTTTCTAAAGTTGTTCTATTAGTTTTGTCTCATCGAGCTCTTCATGTAGGTGCATTACCTCTGAGTTCCTCAGAGCTCTGAGTTTTGAATGTTTAGTCTCCTAATTTGAATTTGAATTTAATTTTGAACGGTTAATCTTCAGGAATTCAATTCAAGGAAGCTCCTAAAGTTTTTCAAAATTGTTCTGTTATTTTCATCTAATTTGTGTAGGTTACCTCCGAATTGCTCCCAGTTCTCGGTTTGGAATGATTAATCTCATAATTTAAACTTTGAATTTAATTTTGAACGTCTTCAGGAACTTTCGAGAGGAGAGAGAACTTTCGAGAAAGAAGAGGGGAAGCACCGATTTGTTATACTTTTAGCTCCGTTTGATGAATACTGTACATAATTTATACTTTCTGTTTTTTTTTATTTGACGTAAGAGAGATAAAGATAAAAATGTATCGAAAATAGAAAAAAATGTATTGAGATGTGAAGATGACAAATAAATTAAAAAAATTTAGCTAGAATGATAAATAATATGGGACGGGGAGAGTTATATTCAGTAATGACTTTTATGTTTTATCTGGATGAATCCCATCTTATTTTGAGGAGTCATCAACAAACTAAACTTACTCCACTTTTTTAATTCATGTCTTTATTTCTTACTTGTTTGTTTTCTGTTCAGATTTTTTTTCATTGATCAGAATAGGTCCATCACACATGATACGGAGTACCTTGAAATGCCAGTTGCTCTCATGAATCGAAGTTCCTCCTATTGTCCTCGAACGACAGAATCAGAGTTTGTGTCAGCCCTACCCACTGTGGCACTAGAGTGAATCATACGTGAGATTATAAATAAAATTTATTTTTTTAAAAAAATAAAAAATTGATTTTATCTATTTATTTATTGTTTGGACAGGTTTGAATGTGATGTGACGAGGAGGTAAAAAAATCTGCTTATCCCACTGTGGTCCTGTTTTGAACGCGCGTGTCGCGGGTACCCAGCTTGTTCGCACCTGCAGCCGCCGTGAACACGACGCCAGGTTCATTAAAAAAAAGGCTTCAACTGATAGAAATGGCACATGCAAGGAAAACAAAATCTGATTGGCAGAGCACAAGAAATCAGTGCTGCAAATTTTCACTGGTTGATCTTGATCAGGTCATGAACAACCTAACTGAGCATGTGCATTATTAGGGGGGTCCAAAACGAAGAAGAAGGCGAGTTAACTCTCCAATCCCAATTCAATCTGCTGCCTGCCTGCCTCAGGTGTAACTGCAAGCATTCTGTCTGAACCTGACCGGCTTGGAGCTGCCGGGATCGACAACAACCGCGCACTTCACATGCTTCGCGTGTGACACCCTCACAAGCCTGCCGATCACATATCCTTTGGTTCTGAGTGCGAGCTCCAGCGTCAATGGCACGGCGGCGCCTCCGGAGCTGGACAAATCGAGCGTGGCGCCGGCGCCGTAGAGAGGCGTATTGTCGCCGTGCAGAACGACAGAGGCGACGCGGTGGCTAGTCCTCGGCTGGTAGAACTTCTCAAGCTGCAGAGCGAGAGGAAGCTGATTAAGGATTACCGGATGGCCAAGGTGCTGGAGAAGCTTCCCGTCAAGCTGCAGAGCAGGATGTCGTTTCGTTACCTGACCGTTGGCGATCAAAATCTCAGAGTACATGAGCCGGCTCGAGCTTGAAGAGACGTGGATGCCGAACATGGTGGAAGGGTTGTGGACGTTTATGTTCAGCGAGCAGTTCAGTGTGACTAGCTTCGTGGGCACCCCGGTGCGGTCGGTGCCTTCTCCGACGCAGAAATCGTGAACTGTCAAGCTCTGCATTTTTTTTAAACAGAACCACCATGATTGTGAACACTTGAAGATCATGCTTCATTCTAGAAATGTTTGTGCATTTCTTTGTGTTCTTGACACAGATAACAGATGGTAGTTACCTCGACAATGACACCGGGCTCGTAGCGCCGAGCGACGCCCCAGACGATGAGGCACACCAGGGTGAACACCAGAACCGAGACTGAGAGCCAGAAGGGGGCGACGCAGAACTTGTCCAGCACATCCTCCTCCTCTTCCTCCTCCTTAACAATCTCGTCACAAGCGGCGGCGGCTTCCTCGTCGATGGCATCGACCTCGCGCCACTCCTTGCCGGAGCAGAACCGTCTCCGGCCGCCGGCCCTGCTGCCTGGCGAGGACGAGGAGCGGAGGAACCCGGAGTATCGGGTGGGCGAGGAGATCCTGGAGTGCCGGCCGGTGGAGGGGTGCGAGGGGGACTCGAGGGGGCTGTTGTTGTACAGGGGCGTCGTGTGCGACGTCGACGACTTGTCGCCGTCGTCGTGGGAGTCGCGCGACGGGCTCTGCACGTAGTACGCCGGCCGTTTCGGGGTCTTGGGAGTCCGCGGCGGCGACGTCGTAGCCAGGCTCGTCTCGTCGGAGTCCGACGTCGCGTGCTTCATCCTGCGACCGAGCTACCAAGTCCCAGACTCCCAGTTGTTGATGAAACGAGAACAGGAACAGGAACCTGAAATTTTTGCGAAGCATCAGAACTCTATGAAGAAATGCGCCACGTGTAGCACCAGTTCAGCAGTGGCGATAGGTGGCACTGCTACTAGGAAAGCGGTGGAGCTTAATCCTGCCACATGTCGCTCAGGAGGAACAAGCCCTGCCTTCCTCAGGATTGTAACACCAGAATTTCTGGGGCAGAACAGAAGGTGCAGACAGACAGAATTCACGGATCACATACAGTATGCTGACAGACTTTCCGGATGCAGATTATTTTGAAACGAGAAACTAAGCATGCAAAAAATAAAAAACACATGGAAATGGAAAGGAATTAAATCCTTCCATGAAAAAAATAACAAAATTAAGCGGTAGCATGATTCAGCCAAGAACCTGACGGACCGATCGTTTACGACTGAACCTTGGATGGCTGCACCTGACGATTCAAGAAAGAAGCGCGCTGTCGGAGGAAGAAAAAGAACATTAGATGATCCTCCTCTACACCGTCGAAGTCGAAGTCGAATGGATGCTCATCTATCGATCGCTCGACACAAGAACACGAGCGTCTGAAATCTGGCACAGGGAGAAGCGGAGAGAAAGATCTGGCGAGATTTGGATGAGTGGCGCGCACCTTGTTCGATCGATCTCTGGATCGATGGAGTCTTCGTCACGCGAAGAAGAGGAAACGGCGGCAGCGAGGGAGGAGTGAGAGAGAACCCGGGGGAGACGACGAGGAAAAGGAGGAGGAGCTTGATGTCACGTGGTCGGGGTGCATGGATAGATGGAAGGAACGCCTTGACCATGCAGGCCACGTTGTTGCTTGTCCGGTGCAGGGGGCCGAGCAAACCGGTACTTTGGCGCCGTGAGGCGGAGGGACTAGGTCCGGTCACTCCCCGCGCGACGTGCTGCTCCATCATCTACCTAGGAGTATCATTCTTCGCACGATCGATTTTGATTTTACTTATTCAGAAAAAAATTCAAATTTGCCATACCTGCGAACACTCCACACAGGTAGGCAATCAAGAACACGAGACAGACAGAGAACCAGAACTAGAAGACGACCGGTGTCAGCAGCGGCTTGCCGGAAGCATGCGCCGCGGTGGTACTGGTGGGTAGTTGCCGCGAAGGTTTCGGTGCGTCGGGCGCGGGATTGGTGAGTCAGAGTGTCCGTTTGAAGAGTGACGACGCCAGGGACTCCTGATGGAAGCGGCCGGTCGGAGAGGATTCCTCGGCAGCCTGCAGCAGCGATGGCTTTATTATTTTCTTTTCTTTTCTGAAACTGTGGAAGTAACCATGTTCTAAACATTCATGAATTGGCGCCACCATGCCATGTTTTTGCCCTTTTAATAATCCATACAATTTACACAAACCGGTCATTTCTTGGCGAAGACAGAACTCACCTGTTAATTTCTTACACAACTAAAAGTCGAACACTATAACGACGTACAACTGAGAGCACGAATTTTGAATAAGTGATGTTCAGACTGAAGTTACATCTTCAGGATGGCAAGAGCCTCCTCGATAGTAAGGTAACCACTACACTATACGTGCTCACCCAGCGAGGTTAATGTATGCACATCTCCAGAGCAGCCTCCTCGACGAGCAGCAGCAGAATGTCCTCTCCGGCATCTCTGACGAAGCATTCCGTCTCCTCCATGCAGACCCAGTCATCCCAGCCCATGTCCCACACGCCGTTGATGGAAGCGTCCGTGCACCTCAGGTCCCTCTCCAGCTTCGCGTGCAGACTATCAGTCATGCCACCGGCGGCCGCGCCGTAGCTCTCCAGCCTTCTGATCCCGTTACTGATGTCTGTCAGCAACGCCTCCAGCGAGAGGTATGCTGCCGCTCTCTGTTTACACCCCTGAAAACCGGCGTAACACAGTTTGTTACGCTGATCATGTTTCCGTTCCAGTTGCTCAGACGCTGCGTCCAGATAAAGTTCACGGTTTTTCATTTCAGGTTTGGTGGTTCCTGCCTTGGGTTGGTTAGTAAGATGACTGTACGAGCTGACGCCTGTCATTTCTGCAGCTCGGCTAAGGAATGATTGATCACTTAGGAGAAGCAAACTGATCTCGTCTCTTATCTCCGCTTCCTTTCTTGGTATCATGGCTGTTGATGGGCGACTGACATCTTCAGCAGCTGAACTGATACTGTCACCACGGCTGGTAGATATAAAAGACTCGCTGGATTCGCTAAAGTCGTTCCTAACATCTGCAGTGGAAGTGAAAAGGAGATTTTGATTTAGTGTGAAAACATATCTAAGTTTTAAACTAGCAGTTGATTGAAGTGGAATAGTGGAGCATTAATATTATGTTACAAACTCAATGATAGCAAGTGTCGCAAAAAATGACCGATGCAAATGCATTTCGAATAACGGACAATCTGATGTTCCTTACCGTCCACAGAAGATTCTACATCCCAATCAACATTTTGAACACTTTCGTAGCTAGATGTCGCACTATGCTCTGTAGATAGACCATCACTTTCATCCAGGATATGATTGATCTCCCTTTGTAGCTGATAGGCCTACATAAGAGAAAAAAAAGAGAGCATATAAACAAAGGCATATGTATGTTTTTTGAGGCTCCGAATGAAAAGGCTGAAACTTCTAAAGATCAGGTCAATTACTTGATTTTCTGAGCTTAGGATGCTAAGGATGCAAGCTATGATTTCAGTTGCACAATTTTTTGCGATCTACGTTTATCACTTAGCAGGCTTGAAGGTGGTGTATTATGTGAGAATGAACCAAAAAAAAAAAAACTTCACCAAGCCATAAGCCTATAACCATGGATACATAGGTGCATACCACTATTTCATCAACAGCTGATCTCTTGAAGATTCTCCTGGTTGTTGTCTTCTGTCTGGAATTACTATGTGCCTTCTGTAAGATGGGCTTCATTGAGCCGTTGCTACTTGATGCAGCCAATATCTTATCTGCCTTTTGTAGTATTTTAGCATTGCGGGATGCTGAACTTGTGTTTTCTTTCACATGCGTCTTCCCTTCTCTGTTCCTTTCAGTTAAATGAGATTTTTGTTTCTCCCTGGTTCTCCTGTCGATCTCAGTGGTCCCCTTAATCTGCTGTTTTCTGCATGTTGGAGAGACAACCTTGACTTCTTTCGGGGATTTTGCACGAGCATGTTCCATGTTCTTCTCTTTGTGAATTGATTTCATTGATCCAAGCTCATTAATCTCCGGGGTATCATATGAAGGACTGATGACTTTCCATGAACTAGTATAATTCATCCTAGCATTATAAAGTTCTGGTGGCAGGTTTCCTGATACATGCATTTCTGAATCAAACCTGGAGTCATCTCCTGATAATTGCGGCAGAAGCCTCTTTGCTCTGGGCATCTCAGTATCGAACAATGCTCTTGGTGAACTTACTGGTTTAATCTTCTCGTCTTTCATGATAGAACGATCATTTTGTGAGGGCAATCCATCAAGGCCCATGAGCTTGGCTATCAAACTTGGGGTAGGCTTGTCAGTCTGCACAGGTGCACAAAATGGAAACGATCTTGACACCACTTTCTTCTGCTGCGTAGTCTTGGACTCCGAAAAATTGTTTGGCGAGTACCGTGTTGACTGGCTCATAGAGGCTCGCTCATTGCTGGACGACATCTTCTTGTGGAGGCTATCCTTGACTCGATTCTTCAACTCATCAGTAGAATTGCTTAACTGCCTGTGCAACCCATCGCTGACAGTTCTAGCCGGTGCCTTCTTTGCATTTGATGGTCTCAGGAGGACTTCACGGATAATGGTATCGATGTCCGGAGATTTTTCACCGGTTTCTGGTCTTATCTTCTTGTTTGAATGCCTCATGCTCTGTGATGCAGCTTGGAATCTCTCCAGCATCGAAAGGGACTCCTGAAGGTCCATGGCGCCTCTTAGGAGGTCCTCAGCAAAATGCTTGGAGAGTGAGGGAACCATCAGGTAACCTCTCTGCAATGACATGGATCTCTCCTCCCTGTAGCTTTGCGACCAGCTCCGCTCCCGGCCTTGGCAGCTTTGACAAACTGAAGGTTGCAGTGTAACAACACAAGGGGCAAGACATTGGGCTGTTTCAGGACAGCTGCCATCTTTGCTTCTGGAGGGAAGGCTCTTTGAAAGGGATCTGCAAACCACTGACCTGAAACTGTCTTGATGCATATTGTATTTTCTGGGAGAAACAGAAGATAGAGGAACATGACACAATGAAACGGTCAGATAATAATAAGCAAAATTTTCCAAGTGAGTAAACATGACATAGTCTATCCTAGAAAATATAAGAGTAAGCATGATCTTCCTGTCAAGCAAGGAGGGGCAAGCTTACATTATCTTGATACCACAACTTATGCAAGGGGGATGACAGCTTAGAGCTCCTTCCTATGCAGGAAAATGGCTATTGTCTGAGCTCTACAGTAGGTTTTTTTTTTATAACTAAGCTCTACAGCCTCGAGAAGAATAAGAAGTGGAAACTGCAGTCTGCAAGTTACAAGAGATCTATTAATACTATTAGTCTGAGAGGCAGAAGGTGGATATAAAAAATGTGATGTCGTGTGACATAACTATCATATTGCAAATTTCTTTCTTTTGCAAGAAACAGCGACAGCTGAAATAATTTAAGAGGTGAGGACTAGCAGGTGAGGAAATTGATTTCCAGGAAAGCAACAGGGACAATTTTTCTCCGCGGAACATGTGTGCATTCACTAGCCACCTGATGATGGCCTTTTACTGATGATCTATGTTTGCTCCATGTTCGCATTCACACATCACGTGGGTCTATGTCAAAAGACTACGAACTCACAGGCGATGTCCACCTTTTTCCACACGGAAAGGTGAGAGAAATAAGATGGAGGAGGGGGGGTGGTTACTGGTTGGATGCCATGAATCTCTAGCAAAGAAGCCTCTTGCTAGTATCAAACTGGACAAATCCTAACCTAATACAGTTTCTATTGTGAATTGTCTAGAAAAATACAGTTTTTTTTAACTCTTCTGAACTACAGAAAATATGAGCACTAAAATCACCACTCTTGATTTCTTTCTTGGTCTTTTCCGAACTCTGAATAAACAAAGAAACCCATGCCGCGTTCTTCTTCCTGGCTCAGGCCTCTACAACCACCAAACAGTTCTAAAGCAAACAACTCTCAAGGTTTTAAAGAAACGCTTGCAAGAAGATGAGGGCAGAACTTGGAACACGAAATTCCATCCCCCCTAAACCCAGTCCGGAACACAGAAGAAGGTGTAACGAAGAGAAAGCAGGAAGGGGGAAAAGATTGCACCTTGGCCTCTCCGAAAAAGAAGAGAAGAAGAACAAGTGCAAAACTGTCTGCTTTGCCTCTGCCGGAACGCAAGCCTGCAGCTCCTCCTCCGGCTGCCTTCGAGGTTACCCGCAATTAGGAGTAGGTAGAAGAAGCCTCCCCAAGATCTGTGCAAGGAAGGAGGAGACCAATGAAGGAAGCGAAGCTACTGCTACACTAGTAGCCTACTACTGCAACTGCAGCTGCATGTGGCCTTGTGCAGTGAGAGACATTGACATTGCGGGGTGCCGGTGCCACCACGGTACAGTGCTAAGCTAGCGGCCGCGAAAGCTCAGCTTCGGAATCCCCATCAGGATCCCCATACGACCGTGCCCGTCCGTCTTTTGATGGTGGAGAGGAGGGAGAAGGGAAGTGGGGACACACAGGTCAGCCGCACTGCTCATTCACTTTGACCAGAGGATGGCGGCAAAGCGGGGCCGAGGTGTCATTCACATCTGATGAAAGCGTGTGAGGCTGGGTAGTTGGCCGCTGGTCCAACAAGTGGGATCGGAGGATTGATTACTGTTATCAGCAGTCCTGCTGGGTTAGGATCTCGTTCTAAGCACTGGTACTACTACTAATTATGGTGATTGATCAGAGGTGCAGAGAGCTTTCACCGTGAATCGCATTGCGCTTTGTTTACGCACAACGCTGTCGTCAAACAAATGAGACGATCATGTGCTGCAACACGAATTTCGGAGCGAAGGTGACACTGATGATCTCGACGCCTAAGCCAGGCCATCGTCACAACTAGAAAGACGAGAACCATTCCCTCATCTCCCATGCGAACCGGCCAGTGCCCTCTACGTTGGAATTGAGAATGAGGTAGGAAAATGAAAGTCGAAAGAAAATTTTTTGACCATCCATCTCATTAAATCTCAACTATCAATTCATTACTCAATCTCAATCCTACTTTCTATTTCCTACCGTCCAAACGCCGCCTCAGCGCGACTGACACCGACAGCCGCGCAACCAGCCCTTGTGACCGGTGTCATCCTCCACCCTGCGCCGTGGTGCTGTGGTCATGCTGCATCACCTCTCTTCCTCATCGACATGGCGGAGCACGCCTCACGGTGCAGCCGGCGGCAGCCTCTACCGCTGCTGCTACTGCGTAGTCTCAACCGGCCGGGCCGGGCGTCCTCTGTTGACGAAGAAATACTACACAGAATGGAAGCAGAAAGACCAGAATCATCCCCTGATTTCCGAATTAACCGGCGTCCTCAACGTCGACAGCCACCCATCCACTTGGGAGCCATGGTGTGTGTTCTCTTGACCTACTTGTCCCGCAGCGATGGCTCCTGCTAAACAGCAAAATACCTTGCGGCTGCAAGAGCTCGCACGGGCAAAACCAATCTAACACTCCTATACAACATGAGTGTTTGATTACTCCAACACGATCGAGTGTACTCTTGAACATTGTTTTCACTGCATACGAACTGCGATAATGAAGACTTGGTAATTGCTTGATTCAGAGGTGCAGGGAGGCGGATCAGATGTGGGACCAACGCAATTCGCTGCGCATTCTTGAAATATGGGGACCAAAGAGAGGACTCCGTCCATGTTTACGTACACAGTCAGTAACAAAATTACTACTGCTAGCTCTTTCTCGTGAGAGAACTGGATTTTTCATACTACTCTTCTTCCTGTAGGAATTCTTGCTGCTTCCTCCATGCAGGTGTACTCCAGGCAAGATCGACGATCATGTCTCTGAAGCTCAATTTATGAAGTCGAGCATGCATACCAGATACTAGTCCAATCCAGAGTTTAAAAAACCGCTACAGCGTCAGTTTTTAAAACCGTAAAAAATCGATCGATTAACCGTTAAAACCGAGCGGTTTATCGTTTTTGCTACAGTGCCAGTAACAAGTTTCGAGCGAAAATCGGTTTACAAGTTTTTTAACCCTGGTCCGATCATGAGCCTCCTATGGCCAGGTTTCACTTACCGTTCGGTTTTTAGTTCAAATTTCAATTTTCAAATTTATGGACGGTTTTGTCGGTTTGGAAACGTAAACCGAGCGGTTTTTGAATGGTTTTCGCAGTTAACCGAGCGGTTTTTTTAAATCGCTGAGCGCGAAAACCGAACAGTTTTTGTTGAAAACCAAATGGTTTTTCGGTAAACCGGTCGATTTTTTTAAAAACAGATAAATTAGTAAAAAATAAGAAAAGAGATAAAAAAAAGTGCTGGAAAATTAGGTATGACCTATTCTAATTTCTTTTTAATATCAACATTCACAACATACTTCATCCACAAGTAATAAGACACATATTCATCCATATCAAATTCAAAGTTTCAAACACAAAAAATTCATACATATAGTTCATCCACAACAAATTCAAAGTCTATACATAGTTTTCAAAGCACACTTTACTTTGAGATTATATTCTAATCAAAATATGCATTATCACACTCTTCACTTGAGAAGAGTTGAATTCCTCTGGTAACTAACAATTTCACTTTGAATTCATTCCATAATTGTCCTCTTCAAGCGATAGTTGTCTCCCATTATGAGTACAACATGTTATAAAACTTTAGATTTTGCCATTAGTAGACCTATGTGGTGAGAGGTTCTGTGTTACGATCACCGTACGGATAATTGTAATAGTCATTACATTAGCTGTATGATGTATCACTGTTTGTCGCGGAATAGTAGGTGTCGTAGTAATGCTGCCTCCCCCATGTAGTTTGTGCCAAAACGTGCTGCATTCCATCTTACCAACTCACCACCAATAACATTGGTCATCATAGAGTGCAATTGATTATGATTATACAACCAACGGAAAATCTTGCGAGCAGACTGTATCATAGCTTTGTGCTCCGAGAACTCACTAATATCGCACAATATTGTCTGGACTTACATCACTGCATACCTTCTTCATTTTCTGCACAAGAACGTTTCATTGTTCAAAATAACAGTGTACAAATAAAACAAATACTGATATACAATAAATATATGTCTCGTACCTTGAATATAAAGTTCGTAGATTGGCTTTACCCAGTAACATCACATGAGTTGTGAAAAAATATAACACCATTACAGTAGATCATGAAGTTTATTAAGCTCATACCTGTAGAGCCAGTCCATTACAGTAGATCATGAAGTTTATCAAACTCATCTCTATAGAGCCAGTCCAAAAGTCACACATAATCGTGACACCGTACATCACCCACTCCATCTTGAATTTATCAAATTCCTTCTTATTGTTTTGCTCGTTAGCATCAAGATATGTCATCTATTTCTCTCCCAGTTAGACTAGGCAGATCCTCACCTGCAAACATTATGATACATCACATAAATATAGTAAGATATAACGAAACATGTAATAAAATAAAACGAAAGTTTCATACATCATTTCTGTGTCTCCTTGATAGCACTAACAAAGTATATACTATCGGCTTTTCTAACAGAGATGGCTTCTGTATGAAAAAAATTTTACCATGCGCGTTCAGTGGTCGTCTTTGCTAGCTTGCTCTTCGCACTCCATAGATCTGTACGATCCTAGTTTGAATCCGTTCTTTATTTGACCTCTGTGACTCAAACCTCCTCATCATACCAAACAATCCAGACCCACCACCACTCTGCGACGAACCAGAAGCACCTTACGATGAACCAGTATCGGCACCACCACTCTCAAACTGACTACCATACGAACGTTGACGCTTTCAGAATTCCTCCTCCTCTTTAGATAACCTCATGGCAGCCTGCATCTCCTCATCGTCTTTCTCATTAACATTTTTCTCACCTGCAACCTGGTGCTGTCTGAGGGTCTGTCTAGCTCGGTACTTCCTCCGCTCGACGGTTCTATCAAGCTCCCGACGAAAATAGTCTCGCACATCGGCGGAAACATGAGGACACCCAACTACGCTAGTTTCACGATGTGTCAAATGTTGCTGGAATCGTGTGGCACCACTCTCTCTCTTCACAGACTTACAATATTTACAACAGAACTCGAGATACACGTTCTCCCCGTGCTCTCAAACCAAATCGAGCTGATCTGCCAGCTTAGAAGTAACAATATCTGAAAAATGATCAACTATATTCTAAAGTTGCTAACAAATCGACCAATATTTGAACAAAAAACAGAAATGCAACCATCTCACCTTCTCTGCCACGGAAACCGCTCAAATTGAGCGATTTACCTCTGACGCCGGCTTACCGTCGAAGGTGCTCGGCTAGCCGTCTTTTTTCGCCTGGCTAACCGCTGAAGCCGGATAGCTCGAGAAGCTGTAGGCGCGTGTGCGGCTAGCCGTGGTTACCGTTCAGCTAGCCGTTATTCTCTTTCGGTTCCCGACTTCGATGCGGCGGATGGCGCGGTAGGGCGGCGGATATGCGGGCGCAAGTCGCGGACGGAGAAAAGGGAAGGACTCTGCTGATCGTAGACCGTGACTCCGGATAAGGTTTGCTTATATATTCTCCATTCAATTTTTTTCGAATTTTTTCGGCACCACAATCAAAATATTTTTAAAAACTGATTCAACCATGAAGTTGCATTTTTCATCTATTTTTTTACATATTTTTTAATTTTAAAAATGTATCAAAATTTTAAAATTTAAAAAAAATTGAATTCGAAAACCGATGAACTGCTCAAACCGGATCGCAGCGGGTTAGACAGTTTTCACGAAAACTATGTGGTTTACCGCGGTTTTAGGAACCTTGCCCATGGCCACCCACAGCTAGTAATGCGGTTTAGTAAAGGCCCCTTTAGAACGCACTATTTTCGTAGAAATTATACAGAAATTTTATAAAAATCAGTTCAATTTCACGTAAAAAATTGCAGAAATATGAAAAATTTACTTTGGAGGCCTAAGATCTTAACTGCCTGTCGGAGTACTCCTACTACAGCTGTAGCGAAACAGAAATGTTCTTAAATGCATTGAAGAGAAATGCTGCTACTACTTTTATGCACATCTGAATATATTTCTTTTTTGTAAAATAAAGGATGTTCTCTCGACCAGGTACCTACTCAGTACACGGTACCACCTGTTTATGATAGTATGCCAGGACAACTGTAATATTTCAAAGTATAGAACTATTTCAAAGTGATTCTTGTGTCTTTGATGGAGTCATGCTCTGCATTTCAAGGAATTGCAACTCTCTCCTACGTTTATGAGGAAAAAAAGAAATACAAACCACACAATATTAAAAAAAAACCCCTCCTATTTTAAGGCCCCGATTAGTACAAATTCTTAGAAAACAGCTTCTATAAAAAATAGCTTTTTAAAAAATTAGATTCTCTACACGAAGCATTTTTCAAACCGTTCGACAAAACGGCTTTTATTATGGTCTCAACTTATAAATAAGTGAGGAATTTATGAAAAACATCATTTTTAATGCTTTTAGCTCTTAATACAAATTAGAGAAGTGCTTTTTGAGAAAAAAAATATAGAAACACTTTTTTAAAACTGTTCGGTGGACTTCTTTCAGAATCCAGAGCAGAAGCACTTTGAGAATACATACCAAACAAATATTAAAATATTAACACCATCATCTTTTAACATCAATTTTTATTATTTATCTTGTTAAAAAAAAGCTTCTAACATCAATATTTTAAAATCAGAGGAGTAGTCGTTAATAAAACAATGCCATTGAATAGTAACAAAAATTAATCCCTTATGACTATATTAGAATACTAACAATTGTTGCAATCAACTGTCGTTTATTTCTTGCACGTACACGCGCAGAAAATTTACCCGGTTTCAAATTCCAAAAAACCGAAAAGAACCGGTCCTGGCGCAGCCAGCCACCTGCCCCAGCCGGTATCCCACCCGTTAGCATTCAAATTTTGTCACCGACCGGTAAGGGCAGCCGAGTCGAGACGACGGACGGCTTAGATCAAGCCGCTTCCCGGGTCACCATCCTCCACCGTCCATCTCACACCCGCTCTTCCACTTGAGCAACGTCTACGAATCGAGGACCGCCGCAGCAGTAGCGTCTGGAAGATTAGACGCCACGCCACCCAAATTTGAAACCTCCCAGGCGGAGCCGTCGAGCGAGGAGACCTCTTGCTGCGGCGCGGCGGTGGGGGGCTGGAGCGGAGGCCCCGCGGGATTGAAGATTGGATGAGCCGCGTGGTCGCTGGAGGTGCTCTCTGCTGGCGTCGGCTCTGCCGGACGGTGAGATCCCGCGGCGTTTTTCCCGTTCTGTTTTGGGACGGATTCGGCGGTTGATTTAGGATTCGTTTGTTGATAAGTGGGAATTATGCGGGTGGCGGAGTCGCTTCGGTGGAAGTGGAACCGCGAGATCTTGCTGCACTTTATGGTATTTCCTGATGTTGTCGAGTCGCATTAGGATCAGATTCGTGCAAGATCTGGGTCAAGAACTTGTGTGCCTACGTTGCGTTCATCCGCTGCGCTGTCTAGAAGGCGAGCGAAGGGTTCCACTGGGTCAAGAACTTCCTGTTGAAATGACATCATTTTCATCTTTGTTGTTCCAGCCTAGACTCGCTTCTTGGGGCTTGACAATATAATGAGTGTTATGCCCCTACGAGACTCTTGCTACAGAGTGGGGGATTGATCAATCATTCAGTCTTCGCTCGCCATGACAAGTGATAAGGGTAAGGCTTCAAAGAAGTCTGGGCAGGCCTCTGGACTTCCGCCAGCTCCTTGTGAAGGGGAAGCCAGCCAAGAACCACAGAGGCAAAGATCGCTTAACGGGTAAATACCATTTCGTAAAGGTTTTTCTTTTTTCTGAGGAAATACAGGGTGTGTTGTGCTAAGTTTCTTATTGTTCTCTGTCCTTTTAACTTTGTTAGGAGGACTACTGGTCCAACAAGGCGTTCAACTAAGGGGAATTGGACGCCTGAAGAGGTACGTCACACACGAGTCTCATACTGTGTTTATCAGTAGAATACTACTCTATTTACGTCTATGTAGATTGTTGATTATCTCTAAGGTCTTTTACACTGTAACAACAGATCCACTGGAAAATGCTTTTTTTTTTTGCCTTAGAAAAAAGTTCAAGTCTGATATGACCAGATGTAGCATGTCTGTTTGTGTTGGCTCCATACTTCTGTATCCTCTTGTGGTAGCTCAGCATGGCCGTTTCTTCTGTCACCTAATATTATCTGATTTACTCGTACATAATGACTCGGTCGTTCAACTGTGCTGTTTCAACCTTTGGTTCTCTAAACACTGGCAAATACCTATTTATTTCTGTAAGCAAAACATTTGATGCAACATCTGCCTCTTCGGTGGGAGGCTTAAGTTGGCTCTTTTTTATTTATTTTTGGTAATGTAGTATTTCGAGGTTAAATATTAAACACTAGCATATGAGACGCTAAAGCAGCATGTGTCCTTTATATTTCTTTATATGCGTTCTGGTGCCTAAACGAAATCTCTAAACCATTTTTGCAATATGCCGAAAATTTCTTACTTACTTTGTCTCCTCACTGTGAATGTGTGTTATTCGAATGTAGGATGCTATATTGTCCAGAGCAGTTCAGACTTACCAAGGAAAAAATTGGAAAAAGATAGGTATTTTCTACAAAACAATGCTATATGCGAAGGACAATGCAGTAGTTTAATTTATGTAATATGCAGTAGTTCATATGCCCAAGTCTTGATACAAAACCTTTTACCTTTCCAGCGGAATGTTTCCCCGACAGAACTGATGTGCAATGTTTGCACCGGTGGCAAAAGGTTCTAAATCCTGAATTAGTGAAGGGACCATGGTCCAAAGAAGTAAGCACACTCTTACTTGTTTTGATTCTGGCTTTGCCATAAGTATGTTGGTTAAGATTGTATTGCCATTGATTGAATATTTATAGCCATGCTAATATGTTCTCTGTTTTTAGGAAGATGAAATCATTGTTCAGATGGTAAATAAATATGGACCAAAGAAATGGTCTACCATTGCTCAAGCTCTACCAGGACGCATAGGAAAGCAATGCAGGGAACGGTATGGCATTGAATTTTTAATTCTTTTCATCAAACTTACACCTAAAGATAGTTCAATTCCTTTGCAACTGCAGTGTGTATGTGCATTCTAAGAAAGTTGTATAAGTTTTGTTATTGCAAGTATGTGCTGTTAAATATTAGCTTTGTTATACTCACTTAACTTTCATTATGTCTATGCAATACTTTCTGATGACTGTAGACACTGTACCAATGAACTACATAATCTGATTCAGGTGGCACAATCATCTTAACCCATCCATAAACAAGGAGGCATGGACTCAAGAAGAGGAAATCACTCTCATTCGTGCTCATCAAATGTATGGAAACAAATGGGCTGAGTTGACAAAATTTTTACCTGGAAGGTAACTAAATGCTTTTCTTAATATCAGCTGCCCTTCTGGTAAATCTTTATATATGATGGCATGACTTTGTTTTTCTTACCAACCATGGGCTATCTTATTCTTGATTAATTATTAAACTACTAAGTAAAAAAGTTGGAAAAAATTATCCTCTTATGTATCAAGTAACAGATGTTTTACAGAGTAGATCAAACATACTCTATGCTAAGTATGCTTAACTGACAGACTGAGTTTCTTAAATCTTTTAGACTATAATCTCCTATAGATTGGTAAACAGTAGCCTAGGATTGGACTTGTTCTCTGCATATGGTTGAACTTTGGGACTTCATAATTGATTGAAACTTGTAATTTGTACCAGGACGGATAATGCCATTAAAAATCACTGGAACAGTTCGGTAAAGAAAAAGATTGATTCATACATGTCTTCAGGCTTACTTGCTCAAGACCCTTGTCTCCCTCTGATTGAATGTCCTGAGCGTTGTGACTCCTCATCTGTGATGAACCAACAAAATATTGAAGATAGCGGTTACACTGCAGTTGGAGATGTGGATAATTCATCATGCGGTAGTCAATCATCATTGCCTGAGGTCTATTGCTCTCAAATGCAGAACACCAATGCAACATTGATCAGTGATTTACATGTAAATGTGGATGCCATCCAGAGAGATGCACAAAACTCTTCCATGTGTCAGGTGGCATGTTATACTTCCACAGAGGCTGTAGCATCTGTTGTGCCTGATGTACATTATCCTGTTTCTTCTACAGATTTTGATCCAAGTAAGCAACTGGAAGATGACTTTCATCAAAGAATGAGTTTGCAGATAGATAGAGACGAAGTACCAAATAATGCTATGTTTGAGGGGAATCAAGCTCTTTGTGGCACTGCAAATCAAGAAAGGTCTTTGGTACCCTTAGATATCACACAGGAAATGCATCTGTCAATGTTACCAAATGTTTCTTCTGAGCAAAAACTGCATTCAATCTCTAACTGTCTGGAATCTGACCTTTGGCATGGTATTTCGTTACAAAGTCTTGTTTCAGGAGCTGATAATGTTGATGCTGATCTCCAACCAGACATGTCAATATCTCCCTCTTTAATAGGTTTGGATAGTTTGTCTGATGCACCCAAATATAGAACTGACCGCAGAGAGGTGACAGATTCCCAAGAAGAGGTGATTACACACTCAAATAACTCTATTGGTGATGCTGAGCAGTCTGTTAGACCTGTTAGCAGTGATGACAGACGAGGGACTTCCATGATGGTGGAAAGCTTAACAGAATGTGGTGACCAAGAGTTGTTAGATGTCGAAGAACCTGTGGCCAATACTGAAAAAGAGCAATCGCCACAAGAAATTGAGAATGTGCCAGATGAAAAGACAGATGCTGGTGCCCTATTCTACAGACCTCCCAAGTTTCCAAGTTTGGATGATCCATTTGTCAGCTGCGATCTTGTATCATCTGGTGACCTGCAAGATTTTAGCCCATTTGGCATGAGACAGCTGATGCGATCAACCATGGACAGTGTCCCCACTCCTTTAAGACTATGGAGCTACACACATGACGAAAACCCCAGTGGTCTTCCTGCTGCTGAAAGTTTTGGATGCACCCCTGCAATAATGAAGAAAAGACACAGAGATCTGTTGTCTCCCGCCTCAGATAAAAGAATCGAGAAGAAATCTGGGACAGGAAAGGATTGTCCGATGTCTTTAGCATCCAATATGATTATTGCAACATGTTCCAAGAATGCCACACCATCCTGTAAGAAAGTAATTAGTTCTAAATCAAAGCCTGCAGAACTAATTGTTGAAAAATCATCGCCATGCATCAATGCGAGTTACGAATATGTGAACATGTAAGATATTGCGGTCTCACTCATATTTCTTTACTTTTATCATCAGTTTCCTTTTTGCTTAGATATTCAGTTCATTTTTTATACGAATTAAGTTGTTAGCAGTATCAATGAGCAGAATTATAATTATTAGCAGTAGAGTTGGAAATCTTCTGAGCAATTATTCTGGAACCTTGTGAATAGTCACCCTTTCATGTTCATGCTCCGTTTGTTCATGGTGGGAAACTCCATTACCATGCACAGCCTACATAATTCACCTACTATACAATTCGCAAGTTATCACTATGCATATATTGAAAATTAGAAGGTACTTGACGTGATTGCATCTTTCTGATGTGAGTTAATAATTACTTAAATGGAACTGACATGTTCTATTTTGGTTTCAAATTTTGAAGAGCATTTGAATAATACTGATGAAAAATGCATTTGAGTTTGTACAGATTCATACATCACAGACATACATGCTTAATATACTAATGAAAATAGAATCTTGACAATTTGTTCCATTGCAAATTTGTCTTCTGATTCACTGTGTTTGTAGATTGGCCGATACCCCAGGTATCAAAAGAGGCCTGGAATCTCCTTCAGCCTGGAAGTCCCCTTTATTTATGCAATTCCAGGTAAATTTAGCTCTTTTATTCATTTTAGTTTCTTGCAGCCATTTCCACAATTACATAAAATGTTTCAGCATCATATAATCCAGTAACACATGTTCTTAGTCCTAAGGGAATTTTGGTCCGAATTTGAATAAACTGTAAATTTGCTAAAGCAACTTCCTAACTTCCAGACATCCAGCAAAACTTATGAGCCAGCAGCTCTAGTCTAACCCAATATGTTTGGGACAAAGACTACTGACAAGGCTCAGCACCCCTCAACTCCAATTCTAGTTCCGCCCCTAGTGCAACACGTAGTGTTTATCTGTTTTTTTTTAGCTGACTTATTTGTGTTCATATGTTTGTACCAGGGTTCTTACTTATTTAGCCCAGGAGATAGAACATTTGATGCACTAGGATTAGCGGAGCATATAAATGTGCACTCTACAGTAATGGCAGAAGCCCGTGATGTGCTAGCAAGCGGTAACAGGGTCTCTAGTGAGGAAAACAAAGAGAATATTGATGGCAAGAAGGAACCGGGAACAAGCAAATTGCAGACCAAAATCATAGTGCGTGTTTCTCATTGCTAATTGAGCAGTATATATTGCTTGAACCCAAATATCAAACATTTAAAGTTCACTTAATATTGCAGGCCGAGGCGAGAGTCCTGGATTTCAACGAATGCAGCACACCTGCAAGAACAGCAGATAAGAAACCTGGGAGCAATCTGGGGAGATCCGTGAGCTCGCCCATTCTTTCGTCTCGCAACCTGAAAAGTTTTCGATAGGTAGACTTGAGATACATCAGACATGGGTCTAATAATACATTTCTTCTGTGTACATGCGTGTTCCTAGATCTCATTGTTATTTATATTACAGTGTATTACCAGCCTTATGCTGCGTATAGCTACAGCAGGATCCGTTGACTGTTTTTACTCCTGTAATTCATTATATCAATCCTTCTTTTTCTAAACGGTTTTAAACGGTGTTAAAACCTTTTTAAACTGTAAACGAAAGTTGACCGTTTAAGCCATTTAAACTGTTTAATTCTATTTTAAGCTTAATTAAACCGGTTTAAACTGAAAAAAAAACTTAAACAGTGGGTCACCATTTAACATTTAACGGTTTAGGATTTCATGGATATCAATTTAAGTTGCGTTAACTACGTTCGACTGTTCGAGGCCTTGGGCGTTTAGTCGTTTACGGTGATGCGTCCACGCGGGTGCAGCCTCCCGTGCCCATATCACTGTTGATGTCTTCTCCGTTGTTAAAAGTTTGTATTCAGTCCTTCAATTTGTAGAAATGATTGCGTGCAACCTCGTATGATGACGATACGACATGATCGTTTTAAAATCAAGAAACAACATGATCTGGGCACGTCGAACTTGGCATGGGGATCATAGCTTCATAGTAAGAACCAATCAACAACGACATCATTCTAGTATGTTGATACGCCCCGAACAATTGAGCACATAACTATCAGCATTCTACTTGCATGAACGAGTTGCAAGTTGGAATTGGCCCAAAAAGAAATTACAAAATGATTGGTTCTTAACCAAGCGACATGGAGTACAAACATTACTCGCTAACAAGCATCATAAACACCTATCCCTACTGAAAAAAAGCAGTGGGGTTTCCCTCCATGATCACTACAATGCTCAGTCCAGCTGTACTTTCTCCAATTCACCAATCATTTCCTCAAACTGTAAGATATCAAAGATAAGAAAATATCAGATTAGATGATAACAAATGGACTAGGAATGCTAGGGTTGGAACAAATTACAGAAACACGGATCCTCAAATACCTTCAAAATTTGTCTCAAAAAATAGTCCCCGTGGCGCTTAGTTGGTTTAGACTCCACAACATGAATGATATCCTGCATCATTTCAAACAACATATATAATTAGTTCTACTAAATCCCACCAGTCAACATATTTAAGTTGGTTTTAATGCCAGCCAAGTTTGCAGTTGGAACATAAAAAATGAGTGGTGGGATTATTATTACAATGAGCAGTGCATCATGTAAATGAAAATGCACACAAAATATTACATTTTGGATAGGCACAGAGAGTTTTAAATTTGAAATGCAAATCAAGTTATGCATACCCCAAAAGGTCATAACAACTCAAACTAGCGTAGCTCAAAAAACAACTCAAACTAGCTCAATGAATTAGTGAAGTTGATATGGGCGAAGGAAATTACAGGTTACAGGTATTACCTCAACAATATAGAAATCAAAATCAGCACTGGAAACTATCTTCCCATCACTGTCAACTGCATGCATTTTGTGCTTGTATGTCATCAGAATTGACCTGTCCAAATAATTGAGATAATTAATGATACATGACGACAACAATTTTGAAGGAGAAGAATATAATTTTAGTGCTTGACAAAAACCTTAGTGTTGCTTCATCAACTTCCATATAATGGGCCAGTTTGCTAATGGTTATTGTCGAATATAGTTTCAGATAACTTCGGATCCCCGAAAGCAACTGCTGCTGCTTCACTTCATAGAGAAACAATTTCAACTGAAGACGGTATGCATCCTGTGCCGTGTCAAAGAAAAGTAACTTATTTTAATTTTTAATTAAGAAAGACAATGAGCTACTGCAAATATTACTGTATACAGCAATGAACCAGAAAGTCCCTAAAAGGCTAAAACCAAAACATACGCATGGGTCAATGGTAGAGCAATATTCTGGCTGTGGCAGGAAAACAGTACCTGATTATAGTTTGTAAGTGGCTGATCCAGAACAGGAGGCGATGGAGTAATGAACTTTGGGCAAGCATATGAAAACAGTTCGTCATAAGCAGCATACGCTTCATCATCATACCTCTGCATCTTTGTCATTTTGTCACCATACTTTTCTTTCAGCTGGGCGCTAACATTTTCATCTATAAGCTTGTTCTGTGGGCATAGAGACAGGCAAACTGCCAAAAGCGCATACATCTGCTCATTTTTCTTCAGTATCTGATCATACTGGGGAGACTTCTGATGGTACTGCTTGTACTTGAGGATATATAGCAGAATTTTGTTGAATTCACGAATGGCATCAACATACCTAGATTCATGCGTAAACATTACATATTACCAGGCCAGAGGATTCACACATCAGGCAGTTCCATGACATAATCCGTAAAGAACAAAATTCTTCTAGCTAGGTTTCTGAATATAAAGGGATGAAGATAAGCAGGCTCCTCACCTGCGCATCATCAGATTTGCAAAGCCATAGTGATAGATGGTGGAGATGTGACTCCCAATGACAATGGTGTAGACCCCCTGCTGGTTGAGGTCGATGGGTGCGAGGCACTTGAGTCCAGTGTGGTAGTCCCCGAGGAGGCAGTGTATCCTTAGCAGCCCAATCATGCTGTAGTAGCCAAGCATCTTGAGCACGTTGCTCCCACCCTGGTAGTCGTAGCCATCATTGGCGGTGAACTGCTCCAGGCCCTCCTTCTCCCTCTCCAGGATCTGAGTGATCATAGACTTCTCCACCAACGCTTGGAGGTAATTGAGGACCCCGTACACATTCCAGGCCTGCACATAAGTTTTTTTTTTCTCTTCTGTATCAGCAGATATACAGTGCAGGATCCGTAGCATTTCTATCTATAGTGAAGCATTCAACGCAAGGAGGCAAGTAGCATTGACCTTGTCGAACTGGTTGAGCTGCTGCAGCTCGTCCTCGGTCTTGTTCTTGAGCTTGGCGCGGTACTGGCAGAAGCTCTGGAACTGGTATACGAACTCGTCGACCATGTCCCATAGCCACTGGTTGGGCAGCTGCATGTTGACGACGCCGTGTAGAACAACGCTGAAGAGGTCGCAGTAGTTCGTCCACGACTCGGCGCGGTGGGCGGCCGTGAGCGGGGAGAGCCGCGCGTGCGCGTGGCGGTACCAGAGCTCGCGGTAGAGGAGGAGGAATACGTGGTCGCCGTCGCAGTAAGGGGCGACCGCCTCGGCGGACGGCCACGGCGCGTCGCGGAAGAGGCGGTCGGAGAGGCGCTGGAAGCCTCCCTCGTACATCTGGTGGATCTCGTAGACGTTCTTGTCGCGGATGTGGCGGTAGAGGTGGACGACGAAGGTCTTGACCGAGTCCGGGACGTAGTTGGGGTCGTAGGCGTCGACAGCGCCGGCAGAACGCGGGGCCGGCACCGGCGGCCCGCCGTCCTCCCGGTCGTAGAGGGCGGCCATGGTGGCAGGGAGCAGGGGCTAGGGTTCGGCGGCGCGCGGAGCGGAGGGATGGGACTGACTGGGAGGACGATGATGCTGTTGTTCTGATGGGCTTAAGCGGGCTGCGGATCTGCGGAAATGGGCTGTTAGATTGATGGGCTCATGGGACATGAGATTTATGATGGACTCATGGGCCGTAAAGTGTATGATGGACTTATGGGCCGTGTGGTTTATCACCCGCCGGCGCGCCGGCAAGCAAATTGTCAGTGTTAATGACAGCTCACGCCGGAGACGACACACGCCGGCAGATCAATCTAACAACTGCTATTTGTAACTGAAATAAAATTCGCACGTTCTGCAGAGCGCTGGCAGATCAATCTAACAACTGCTAATTCTGCAGCACCCAAAGGACAAAAAAAAAAAAAAGGGCGATTGGCGAGCCGCCCGCCTGCAGCTGCAGGGAAAGGAACGCGGCGGGCGGCCAATCTCCTGCTGCTCGCCCGCCTCCGATCCAATCCGGCCAGTGGCCGCCGCCGCCGCCTTCCCCTCGGCGGAGACCATGGCGGGCGCCATGGTGAACCGGGCCACCACCGACCACCTCATCGGCCCCGACTGGGCCATGAACATGGAGATCTGCGACATCTGCAACCGCGACCCTGGGTATGGATCCTCTCTCTCCACCGATCCTAACCCTGACGCCCATCCGCGGATCACTCCTGCGAGATCTCTCTTTGCCGTGCTGCCCAAAAATCGTTGCCCTGAGCTTGCGGTGCGCTTCAAGCTGGACGATTCCTGCCACGCCACCGGGTTTGCTCGGAGCTGGATGCCATGTCATTTTATGCCCTGGAACTCCACGATCCTGCCTCCTGGGAATGGTAGCTTGAACGACCGGGATGAGTTCAAACGGCTGCCAATCTGAAACATGGAATCGTGTAGCTGAATCTGGCTGGTTCGGCCCTTTTCGTTCTCATTTCCCCAAAGTTTGTGCTACCTCTGCTCGTAGAGACTCTTATCGTAGTTGCCTAATTGTTGGATTAGTGCTTCGTCATCCTTGATTCTTGTCATTGCTTGATTAGGTCCACTGGCCGTTCGCAACATGGCATTCTAGAGGAGAACTGGCGGCCTTCGGGTCCTATGCAGTTGTTTCAATAGCCACATAACCTTAATCGTAGTCTCATTTGCTATATCTCTTCATGTATTGAAGGATGATGACCAAAGGGTCATTTTACAGTAAACAAAAGATAATTGCCTAGCTGTAGTCACTACTCATAAACCTGGTGAAAGTACTTTCTTCCTAGGTAGCAGTTTTTGTACCACAAAGTGAAATGTTTGGATTACTAATCAGTCAAATTGATTTTTATTGATTTTGTGCTATGATTCTGCTGCCCAGTGATCGAATGGTCCACATCACTCAAACAAAACATCTTGACATATAGGCTTATAACTTACTCCCTCTATATTTTAAGTGCTGTTGTTGGGACAACAATTCTATTTCAGAAAATGAACTAGAGCTGTTTTCCTAACAACAATTTAAGACCAGTGGGGGTACATTAATTTACTCGTGCACATTTGTATTCTCTCTCTTTTTTAAAAAAAATGTTGTTTCTATTGGCAATATATCATATTTATTGACGGTTCATGCCCATGCTGGTAACAGGCAATCAAAAGATGTTGTGAAGGCACTAAAAAAGAGGCTCAGTCATAAAAATCCAAAAGTTCAACTGCTTGCACTAACTGTAAGTGTATTTGACACCTGTCCTTAATTGCAGTGCGTTATCTTAAGTAATCCTTGAAGAAATGAATCATTTTCTGCTATTTCTATAAAGTCAAACGTATTACCTGGTCCCTTTTAGTTTATACATTTGCATTTTTTTTCTATTGTGCCTACTGCCTAGTTATGCTCCAATTCGTTGTGTATCATCTATCTTTTGTGTAATGGGATAATCTGTCATTCTCATGTAACCATACTTATGTACCGTGCACCGGGCCAGCACAAATGAGCGCGTTGAAAATCTTGCAGACATGTTTGTCCTGTTTGTTAGCCTTCAACTAGTACATGTTCATTTAACTATAATTTATAAGTGTTTCTTTTTTCCCATATCCATACCAAACAAATAAAAAAAGGCATCACTACCTAATTAGGACTATTTATTTTGACTTGTTGGAGTTCAAAATATCTCTTATTTGTTATGGTATTGATGATGATGTACTGTCCTGCTGATGATATTTCTCAATTTCAGTTGTTGGAAACTGTTATTAAACACTGTGGAGATATACTCCACATGCATGTTGCAGAGAGAGATGTATTGCATGAGATGGTGAAATTAGTGAAGAAAAAGGTCTGGTATACTACATGCTTGTTGAACTATCTTATTGTTTTAATGGTCTGTTGCCGTGTGATGACATCTTTTTTCATGGTAGTCTGATCCACGTGTCAAAGAGAAGGTATTGGTGCTAATAGATACATGGCAAGAATCTTTTGGGGGATCACGTGCAAGATATCCACAATACTATGCGGCATACCATGAGTTGGCGGTATATTTTTAAAACCTAGCTAATTATGTTTGGTTCTAATATTTTGACGTGGCTTAATTTTCATATCGTCATGAAACATTACCAAGAATGTTGATCTTAGGATTGGTTCTTGAAATTTCCCTAGGGATGAAATTTGTTGGTTCTGTTTTAACTATGGACCTTAACCTTTTTAATTGATGTGGTTGTGATCTATATTTATGTCTTGCAGCGTGCTGGAGCTGAATTTCCCAAGAGACCTGACAGACCTGCACCATTATTTAACGGGCAGTCTCAAGCAGCAAAAAGTATACGTAGTCCTGATCAACAGGATGAAGCTGAATCTTCAGCTGCAAATGACTTTCCTGCTTTGAGGTGTGCTTTGTTTCTTTGTTGAGAATTGAAATGGCTTTATATGTTCTCCACACTGAAAGAGCTTTTTGCTTATTGTTTTCAGTCTCTTACTGTAATAATAATAATATACCTGTTATCTGACTGTAAGAAATTATAACTATTTTTTTTTTCTTCTGGTGCCTCTAATGGGCAGTGGCCTACTGGGCATATTTGACGATAATACACCTGCCTTTTCTTAGCCAATTTTCGTGAATAAATTTGTACTGAATTAATGCTTGTATTTTCAGTGTGTCAGAGATTCAGAATGCTCGTGGTATCATGGATGTACTAGCAGAGATGCTGAATGCTTTAGACCCTGGTAACAGAGAGGTACCAAGAGTACCCTAGCCCGCCTTTCTTTATTGATGAAGCTTGCTGATGGAATTTTAACCAGTGGTGCAGCATGTCATTGAATTTTTTTTCAGGATTTATAAAAAATCATCCATCTTGTTTCATTTTAATATTTATGAGCTGGTCAGTTTTATCTTTAGATATGATCATATGACACCGTTGTAGCTGTATTTTCTACTGTGGGAATTTTTCATACACAAATATTGTGCATGATTTTTTTTATTTATTTCTGATCTGAGGCGCCTAGGGCCTCCAGGACAGATGTTATCAATTAGATACCCTTTGTCTATTGGATCTCGAAGGAATCACTTGAAATGGCATTACCTGCTATGTATTTTCACAAGTGTGTTATGGTGAAGACTGGTACCAAAGAATGCAAAAAATGAATTTTAACTTCCATATTCAGTCTTTTGGTGCTTACAAACACCCTTCCGTAGTTATAATTACATGCTGGCCACATTTGTATTTTAGTATTTTACTCCAACCTATTTTGATTAGACTGAAAAACAAAAATAAATGAGATTCTAATTTAAATGGTATTATCTGGTTGGTCTCTTCCAATATTCATGTATCCATCTATATACTTAATAGCGACCTCTTGATTTGTTAAAATTATTGATTATATTTTTCACATACTCTGCACATAGGGACTAAGGCAGGACGTTATTGTGGAGCTTGTCGATCAGTGTCGCACTTACAAACAGAGAGTGGTGCAGCTAGTTAATTCTACCTCGTGAGTGGGTGATTTCTTTAATCTCATTTTTACATTTTGAATATTGCTTGGTCAACTCCAGCACATTACTTTTTAAACTGGCAAATAACCTCCAAAGCTGGTTTCATCAGTGTTCTTTTTCTCCCAGTGATAACATGTGTTAGGTTGTACAGTGTAACTATGGTAACGCTGATCACCAGACACAGTAGCCCACCAGAAACATTACCTGAAGGCTGAAACTTAAGTGTTGCTTGGCACATTTTTCAGGGACGAAGAACTTATGTCACTGGGGCTTGCACTGAATGATGATTTGCAGCGTGTCCTAGCAAAGCATGATGCAATAGCAGCAGGAATTGCAATTCGAGTGGAGAAAAAACCGAAGTCTCTGCAAGCACTTGTAGATACTGAGGATTCTAGAAACCAAGAAGTGACTAACAAAGAGAAAGCACTTGTGGATATTGAAGATCCCACAACCCAGGATCCTAAACAAGAGGCAAATCAGAGGTTCTAGTCCCATCAGTTTTGCAAATTCTTAGTTCTCCATAATGTTTACAACTATGTTAATGCATGCTTGAGTGATTCTTTTTTATATTAAAAGAATGCCGAAATCAAGTTCAGATCATGTGCTTGATCATTGTTCTAGATTCAGTAATTCTATCATGTATTGACCTTTCTAGGCAGGCATCTTATGCACTGAACTATTAATAATGCTATAAAATACATTCATACAGCAAATTTCACTACTTAATACTTGTTTCATATGACTAATTTTCATCTCTTTGTAATCTGTTTTGTAACAGTACAAATGACCAGTCTCCTTTTGAGCAATTAGCTCTTCCGGCACCACCAGTGGCAAATGGCACCACAACGTCTGCACCAAAAGCTGATCCTGGCATTGATCTTCTTAACTGGGATGATACCCCAACTACAGCAGCAAATTCTCTCGCACTTGTTCCAGTTACTGATCCACTTACTGATTCTACTTCATCAAATCACAATGCACTTGCTATTGTCGACATGTTTTCACAAAATAATACTACCAACAGCAACACTGCACCAGCTGGCCCCTTCGGTCTCAATTCAAGTTCCACTGTTCCAGGGTCTCAGCCATACAACACTCTAACTCAGCAACCTTTACAGTCACAACAGCCCCAGCAGGCAGTACCCTATGCAAATGGGATTGCTGTAAACCCTGGAACATCTTACAATCACGCATCCCAGTTTAATAACATTTGTTCTGGGTGGAATAGTCAAGCTGCCAATCCTGTGACATCTGCAACACAGCAATCATTGAACTACAGTATGACTTTTCTCTCCTGTTAATTTCTTTTTAAATTACTAGTTCACTATCAGTAATTCCTCTTTTCTTTGTGAAGTGTTGTGTTTTCCTGTATCATCACATCTGTCTTTTATTCAAAACATCTTTACACTATGTATCCTCTGTTTGAAGAAAATGTGACCAGCGTAACTATATTTTGTAGATGAACAAAGTGGAGATCTTCCACTGCCTCCTTGGGAAGCTCAGGTAGCACCAAGCAATGAAGTGCCAATTGGCCAATTGGGAATTCATCCTCTCCCAATGCCAGCAGGTCAGATAGGTGGCATGCAGCAGATGCAACTGCAGGGTAACAACATGGGAACCCCACAAACCCAGCCAATGTACAGCAATCAACCTGGAGTTGTGGGGTTGCCTCAAATGATGCAATCTGGGCAAACACAGATGCAGCCTGGCTTTGGGAACCAAACGGCAATGCAACCTGGCATGGCTGTACCACAGATGCAGCCAGGCTTGGGGAGCCAATATGGCTCGCTACCGCCAAATTCCATGCCAGGCATGCCATATGCCGGAATGCAAGCTCCCCAAATGCAGCAAGCAGTGATGATGTATCCTCAACAAATGTTTTCCGCCCAGTATGGAGCAATGACTCAACAGCAGCAAATCTATGGTAGTCGGTTGGCAGGGTATATGCAGCATCCTGCGGTGGCTGCTGCGCACTACTACAGTCAAGGGGCGGCATCATATGGTGGATACCCTGGTACGAGCGACCTGTCTCAGAAGATGTATGGGCTTTCAATGCAGAACAGCTCGTATATGGGTATGAATTCGCCCTATCCTGGTGCAAACCAGGCAACCGCCACCCCTTCACCTTCACCTTCAGCTTCCATGGGACAACCCATCAAGGCAGCGAAGCCAGAAGACAAGTTTTTCGGTGATCTCCTTAGCATTGCCAAGAAACGATGATTGAATGGTGGTCTAATACATACATCATCTCCGATATTTTTGTAAAATCTCCATGAGGGCTGTTTGATGATCTTAATTACACGTAGCATTGTGGAATGTATAAATTTCTTTCCTTGTAACTGCTGGCCCTATTGATTTCATTTGATTCTTACAAGCCGTGTGTAGTGCTGATCACGCCAGACAGGAAAAGCTGGTAAATGATGATTCAATAAAGAGGTGTGCATGCAGTACCTTTTTTGCGTACTAATCTGATCCTGACCTGATGAGTTTCTTCTTCATTTCCGTCGCGGGATTAACTTGTAGTGGTAACAAAGATGTTTCTATCAGGCTAGCAGACCAGCAGGCCTATGATTGTCTGTTGTAGTATTCGGTTAGACGTATCTTTCATGCTTGGTCTTGGGTATCGATCGTGGCGGCCATACTAGACGTCGTATACATATACAGTACCCGTACCGTTTGGCTCTTGGCCATTAGAGTAGCTTTTATTTTCCCTGAAGTGGGTTGCATTGGCAGGTGTTTATTTTGTAATTTCGGTAATATCACGCTTGTACTAGTTCTGTAAACTCCACTTCTTGCTTAAATGAAAGAGCAGTGCTCCTGCTCAGTTTGTTCAAAAAAAAAAAAACAGTACCCGTACCGTACGTGCCGCGAAAATAATACAGTATGATTCATCAATCAATGCTGATGGGCGGCGACGCCTCTGGCCTGGTGCGAGTACTTGCGTTACCTTCTTTCAATCGGGAGTCGAGAAGGAAGTGGCTGCATGCTGACTCCGCACATCTCTCGCTAATACGTACAGCCACAGTAAATTACTACAATGGCTGCCGCTGTATTTGTACGTATTATTTGGCTGCATGCCAAAGAATATGTCCAAATACATTTAGTAGCTAGACGCCCCAATAGGTACGTCGTATCATGCAATGCGTCCATGGTGAAACATGCATGTTATGTGTACTGCATACCACAGGATCTCTCACACACACGTATAGCGTATGATGATTTGAATTTTACAAACTGCGGAATATATATTTTTTTCACTCATGGCGTATAGTATTGGGTGAAGCTGGACGATTCGCATGTCAATGTAAGTACACTGAAAAGTGAAAACATGCATGCACTCTCTGCAAGCTTGCTGCCCTTTGCCCATGAACCGGCCCATGCATCTGCATGGAACCACGGACCAAACAAAAACCAATGCATGCCATCACGACCTCACCAGCCTGCAGGACCCGACCTAATGTCACGCGATCGCCTTCATTCGGCTTTTGAGTTCCTACCTACGTACAGTAACCACCAAATTAACTACAGTATCAACTTAAATAAATTCTTAAATAAGCTTGCGTTCTTAATTAGCTTAAGCTAGCTAAGCTTGTTTGTACGCGTGAACGCATGATACCGTCCTTGACCATATATATACCTGTCATATCATCAAGTCAAATTAATTAGTACCGTTTCTATATAACTTGTGTCCCACTGCACGGTCGACTCTATATTTATCAACTCGATTGCCCATTATTCGTACTTAGGACATTATGTTTACAAGCTCCGGTGTTGCAATGATCGTCGTGTATTACTGTATTGCAATGACCCATGATCAATCCTTTTCATCTCGACCACCACTAAGTGAATTTTAAAATATATATCACCAGCTGGTGTATACTAGTTCCACTCCTACGGTCCTACCTGATTTTTTAAAATAAAGAGTTGTTTCCAGATCTTTCTCCCTCGACACTCCACGAATAACTCTAGCTGGATCTGAGAACCTCATTCTGTTTTTCTAGTCTCCGGATGGGACGTCGCCGTTACGAAGTAATTGATTCCTAGGTTTTTTCCACCTAGGCGTAATGCTTTACGTGTACATGTGGTGGAAAGCTCAAACCTTTTTTTGATTCACTTGATGGTTGATAGGGAAACAGAGTAATTTGAACTTTGTTCGTACCGTTGTAAAAACAAGTACGAAGTGAAAGATGTCAATTCAAAACTAACAGTATAAGCTCTTGTATATCGATCATCACAATCGGTGGAAACAAATGCACAAAAAGAGGGTGACACATCCAAAATAGGAGTACTTTGTATGAACCTGGTAATAAAATTTAGATATGTGCGCATTATAGGACTAGCTACTATTGTTGAAAATGCAATCCAATATACAAAGTTCTATATTTGGTATACCGGCTTTGCGACATATTTTAGAAAATAAGGAGATGCTCCTATATCTAGAGAGATATAGCCAATGACGACATGGATCTTTTAATAAATTCACGATAGACTACGCAATTTTGTTACACACTAATGGACCACACGGGCATCACTAGGGATATACTGCATTCACTCGACCCATTGTTGAGGATGCAAAGCATTTTGTGGCGTGTCACTAGGGGCGGCTACAGAGCATCAACTTAGCGCGCCATTGGGATACATAGCATTGCTCAACAAATACTAGTTGTAAAGGCTTGGTGGTGCTGTGGAATAAATGGAAGACGTTTACCATTTTGAAATTATTTCTAATTAAATAAAACCTTTGAAAAATATATTCTTGATTCTAAAAAAAATAAAAAGTAAATATTATCACATATGAGAGAGAAACCCTAATACGAAGTACTATTTAGTTTTCTGTCATTACTTAATTAATTGTAAGCATAAATGAATAAATAAACAGCCAAAATCTGGAACCCTACAGTACACACTTAGGTATGTCGATATTATTTCTTTCCTCTTTATTTCTGGCTTTTATTAATTGATGTGGTGGTACAATTAAAACTTGGTTTAAAGTGCACTCTGAGTGTGAGCGTTGCAAAATATAAGAACGGCAGCAAACGAGCACCGTTATTTTGTCCATTTGCTTGCCACAGTTCTCTGTCCTTGAATGCTCCAAAGCCCCCACAGCCACGTCACTTTCAATTGCTTGGCTGGCGCGGGCCCCGCCACTTGTCTGGCCGGTTTAGCTAGGGTTAACCCGCCGCTCTTCTCTGGTTAGTGGTTAGGGTTAGGATTAGCGTTAGGGCATAGGGTGGCGTGCGACTGTGGCGGCGTGGGTGGAGTAAACAAAGCGAGTGCGATGTGCCTATGGATTGGATTGAGCGGTGTGGCATCTGATGCGCCCCTGCCCGACCCATTTCTGGTTCCAGATTCTCTGCGCACTTAGTTCTGCTATCGTATGTGTTGCTGTAGGTAAAAGGGTGCGTTTGGTAGGTCTCAATTCTCCGAAGAATCATAAATGTTTTAGTTTTCATTTCAAAAATGTTTCTAATCGAACATAATCACGTTAGAAACCGTTTAGCAAATTTTTAGTGATTCAGATTCAGTAAATATTTTAAGAATAAAAAAATAAATTTAAAAACTTTGGAAACTTGAAAGAATTTTTTAAAATTGCCGAAAATTATTAACTGTTCAAAAAAAATATTTTTGAAGATTCACATGGGGGACAAACATGAAACTGCTACCGTTTCACATGTGAAACTCGGTTTTGGGTGTTCCAGAGATGCAACGTAAAAACTTGAAAAGTTTCTATGGTTTCAGGGTTGAAACGTTTTGCTTTTTCATTCGTTTGGTGCCCCTTCAACCGTTTAACGCATGAAACTGAAATGTTTCACACTCCCAAACGCACCCTAAGTCTTTACATGTTTCTTGGTACTCAAACAAAAACTATTTAATTTGAGATCTTCCATGTGTGTGGATTGGTCAAAAAGTATTTACATTATCAATTTAAAAAATCATCTACTTGGTAGGAGTATGCTTTTTATTTGTAGGTGAGATATCTCTTCCAAAGAGAATATATGATAATCAAATTTTTCAACAAAGAATTTCAATTTGATCACAATTGCAAACTGATCCCTACATATAAAAGCAATTTAAACCGTAGTACATTATTAGCTACCTACTATAATCAAATACCGTGTCGCAGTTGTAGTCTGCTAGTATCAATTTCAAATGTAGAGGTCGATGTGGAAAAAAGTAAGCCTAATATACATTGCACACGAAGAGGACTCGTTAGCATAGCAACAGGCACAAAGATACCCTCATGATTAAGACGATCGAACAAATTCATACGAATAGTTATGTATCATAAAAGGATTATTTTTTTGACTTTGATATATGCCTATGAATCGAAGTGACATATAGTAGATTTTCACCTTGATTCAGGGAAAAGATAGTTTTAGATACTCATACTTGCAATTCATAAAATGTAGACCCATATGCTATTAATATCAACATATTCTCATGTTTTGAATATCAACACGCTAGGAAACAAATCTTGACTGACATTATCAATGAATTTTTTTTGTGTTTTTCAATGATTCTAAGCATATTTTATCGTACAATAAATCAAAACTATTTGCATGAAAAATCATTGTCACTCTTACCCCCACACACTTACAATTTACAGTTCATGCATTTTTTTTTAGCGATGATACAGTTCATGCGTGTTAATAGACTCCACATTGTTGGTCTGGCACAAACAAATTCCTCTACGAGTTTGGTAAGGTTTTACGTGACATCTTGAAAAAGCCTGGCAAATTAAGATGACCCATCCACGCGCCATGTCAACCCATGTTTCATCTGAACAGAACCTCACCAACCCAAACACACGTCAAATCACACAACAGAAGAGCTGTAGATCAAACAAAAAAGTTTGTTTGACTATTTGAAACAACTGATATTGGTATGTGATCTCCACAATAACAAAATATCTCTCACACACAGGAAAGAGATGAGGTAGTGGCACAAACACTTAGCCTCAGATTTACTGCGCAAGAAGCACCTGGAACAGAATCAGTGAGTATCATCAAAAAGACGGTATACCACTGGCGTATGGATTAGTAAACGACAAACCTCTCGATAGATCTGTCGGCGTTCTCAACCGCTAGCACAATACAAAATACGATCAAAGAGACGGTGTACCACTGTATTTGATGTGACTTAGTCTACGGAAGACTCAATGAAATTTTTTTATCTGGTTCGAGCTACCTCGAACGGTGTAAGACCCTACGTCTAAGGAGTGGTTTATATCAGTGGGTGAGTACAAAAAGTCGGACTCTCTCTTTGGGAGAGGGCCCGACGTCTGAGTTGTGGTGTGCTCGATGCACGCGTTCGTGAGGTTGCTCGCGAACGCAAACGGTTGCACGCGAGAGTTCAAGGCCGGAACCTCACACCCCGCTATGAGGTTATAAAATTGTGAGCCCTATGCGGTTTTACTGTCTCGCTGACAGGTGGGTTCTTCATTGACGTCGTCATCACTCGTCACGCCCGTGCAGAGGCGTGGCGCGTCGCGTCGCACGTCGCGCCGAGTACTGTAGTGTCAGTTCGGTACTGTAGCGTCAGCCACAGTGTCATCGGGTCTCGTCCGTAGACTTCCGCGGCCCGCCCACGTCGCGATGGACTAGGCCCGTCTCGTCGAAACCGCTGGCGGTGGGCCGCCGAAATAAATACGACATAAATGCCACACCTACCCTAGGGGTTGGTCACCGGAGGTCGGGCTTCGGAGATCGACCTCATCGTACGTCTTAGCTCTGGATGCGGTTAAGACTTGGCTTTCGTAGATCGTTGCCCCGAGGGTCGAATCGCGCGTTCGTGCTTCGTCGTCCGACCTCAAAACTTCTCGAAGTCTTAACCCACGTATACGAGTATAGGTCGGCGAGTACTCGAGACAAGACTCATGTCAGTGATTTGCAAGAGGAACTCTTTTCATATGTGAGTAAATAGTAAACTTTTTTCTACAGACCGATATGTTATTAATTTATAATAAAAACTCATTTCATATGTAAGTAAATGATAAATTTCTCTACAGACCCACTTGCCAGTCATTTGCAAGTGGAGCTCGTTCTAAGAGCATCCATGCCCACACAACCTCTCCCCGCAATTGATTAGCATCTCTGACCCCTCCGGCCGTCCTCCCTTTCTTTTTCCTCTCTCTCTTTCTCTCGGTCTCTCCACACATCGCTCCCCCAAAACCCTAACCCGGCGCGCCTTTCCCCTCTCCTGCTTCACAAATTCGCGTCGCAGCCGCCACCGCTTCGCCGGGGAGCCGTCTCCGCCTCGCCGCGATCTGGTCCGTGGAGGTCTGGGCGCCACCTGCCGTGGAACATCGGGTAAGCTGCCCACTGCTTTCCTGTCGCTTTCGTCGCCTACTTTT
Source organism: Zoysia japonica (assembly GCA_001602275.1). NCBI lineage: Eukaryota > Viridiplantae > Streptophyta > Magnoliopsida > Poales > Poaceae > Zoysia > Zoysia japonica. The sequence continues at coordinate 218,363 of BCLF01000026.1, read as the reverse complement.
CATTTCCCATTCCATCCGTGGCCCGATTTGATCTGCGTGCTCCCGTTTCTTCGATCTTTTTGGCCTTTTTTTCCTCCATGGATTTGGTGAGGACGAGACCTCTTCGTGCCGTCGTACCTAGATTTTGGTAGCGCTCGTACCAAATCTCCTTGGTTTCTTCGTCGCATGTTAGGTACAAGGATTAGATTTACGCCGACGAGTAAAAAAACTGTATTTTTTGTTAGGTTTTGATCTGGACTCCATTGATTGCGCCTATTCCTTCCGGTTTATCGACCCGGCGAAGAAAAATTTCTCCTTTCTAATCTAGGCGAACAGTAGTGGTGGTCCAGGACCAGGAGGACGGGGCTCCTTATTTCGGAGATATGCATGTTCTTAGTGCTCCAGTCTTCCGATCCGGCGAAAAAAATCCAAACTTTGTTCAGATTTAACATTTCATGGATCTCGCGAGACGCTGTCAGGTCCGATCAGTGGTGCGTTCGTTTCCTGCCAAGCTTTGGGGTCCGCGCCGTCACTGTACTGCCACTGTTACTGTTTCCTTTGCTTGGTCGCCGCTTTGCTTCGTGTGGGGGCTTTCGTGCCAGGGCCCGCTGTGGTGGGCCCTCTCGGGACCCGAGCCGTAGCTTACTGAGCCCGCATGGAAGCCATGCCCCTCGCCTATATTTCATGTCGCGAGAAAAGCGGGCTTCCCGTGGATTCCTGCAGGCCATACGAGTCGACTAGCGTGTCAGAGTTAATTCGCCTGCATGTGTTTCCTTCTATACACATGCACATGGATGTTCATTATGTTTGTCAATCCCTGCCGTGGTTTAGCTAGGTGGTTTGCTTTGTCTGTTTTAACTATATTTGGTACACGCCGGAGAACTGATTAACTTTCTAGGTTGTATTAGTTACTTGCTTTATTGGGATACATATATTGTAACACCTTGTGCTGTGTCATATTCCATGAGCTAGGTATACGCTTGCGTGCATGGGCTGTTCTTTTGTATGTACTTTGGCTTTCTTTCTTTTGTAACTTCGTTTCAGTCTCGCTGTCTTTCTGTTTCCATGATGACTATGAACGACGATATGATGTACAGGTATGATGAGCCATGCAACGTTTGTCGTGTGTGCAGGCATGTTTGGGGGCCAGTGCTCTTCCTTCCAGTTCAAGATCGTAGGACTGACGTGCCAAGGTCTTAGTGCTCTGCTTGTAGCTAATGGAACGGTCCGCTGCAAGAATTAGAGCACTGGAGGCACTGAGAAGTCAAGATGCAGTTGCTGAACCTGGTGATACGGCGGTAAAGCAACAGTGTAATCATTTCTCCATAAGGTAAGCTTTTCTGTGTACAGATAGGTTCCTGTATCACCTTATTACTATACTAATTTAACTAGCATGATGGCATGCAGTAGTACAGGAATGTCTAGCGGTTGGGTATAGTTTTGTCATAGTTTCGCTGAATCTTCATTGAACAAGTATTACTATCTGTTTTCTGTGAGAGAATCCACGGACACTTTCACTGGCGTGCATTTAGACATTTGGCTGAGCTTGTAAGGTAGAGTGTTACGCACACAAATACATTATTGACATTTGGTTTAAATGTGTATTGCACACAGGGTTTAAAAACAGTGAACTGCTCGATTTTTAGTTTGGTCAAAAACCGAGTGATTTATTAGTAAAACTGATTGGTTTTCTTTCTTTCTTTTTTTGCTACAGTATATAGTGTTGGTTTTTAATGAAAACCGGCCAGTTATTGAAACTGAGCCGGATCAATTTCACCAATTTTCATGAAAACCGATTGGTTTGGAACAGTTTTCAAAATCCTAAATGTGTATTGCACACAGGGTTTAAAACATGCACACAAATACATTATTGACATTTGGCTTAAATGTGTATTGCACACAGGGTTTAAAAACCGTGAACTGCTCTGTTTTCAGTTTGGTCAAAAACCGAGTGGTTTATCGGTAAAACTGATTGGTTTTCTTTCTTTCTTTTTTTGCTACAGTATATAGTGTTGGTTTTTAGTGAAAACAGGCCAGTTATTGAAACAGAGCCGGACCGATTTCACCGGTTTTCATGAAAACCGATTGGTTTGGAACAGTTTTGAAAACCCTAAATGTGTATTGCACACAGGGTTTAAAAAACTCACACACAAATACATTATTGACAGTTGGCTTAAATGTGTATTGCATACTGGGTTTAAAAACCGTGAACTGCTCGGTTTTTGGTTTGGTCAAAAACCGAGTGGTTTATCGGTAAAACTAACTGATTATCAATATTGTTGCTACAATATATAGTGTTGGTTTTTAGTGAAAACCGGTTAGTTATTGTAACCAAGCCGGACCGATTTCACTGGTTTTCATGAAAACTGACTGGTTTTGAACAGTTTTGAAAACCCTGATTGCCCACGCAAATATGTTGTCTAACAAAACATTTTTTTTTATTTCTGCAGAGTTCCCATTATTAGTGCTCATTCAACAAACATGAGCATACTCTATTTATTTTGTTTTCCACCAACAAGAGGGCATGCATACTTAGATTATAGGAAATCTGTTTATTTTGTACTTGTATATGTTTATGCAGTAGTAACTAGTTCCTGCTTATTAGAGTAAGAGTGCTTCCTAGCGTCACATCAGTTATCGCACAAATGTGTGCTTGTTAACAAGGGACCTGCTCCTTTTGACATCCAGATTTCTTGTTTGAAGCTGAGCATGCATATGCTTGAATTTGAGTAGAGATGTTCATTTTCTATTTTTTTAGCACTTTATTTTTGTTAGGGTAAACAATCATACTACGATATGTTCACTGTTATGCATCATTTTTATGCCTTGTATTTTTTTCAGGGAGTATGTTGCTCTGCTTCAGAAGAAGGATTCAAAGCTTTACTTCTTGTCTCCGAGTTTCTGTAAACAGCAACACCAAGATGAGCACCACAACTTGTGTCCAGTCTCAGCGAAGAAGTTTCGACGATGGAATTGCTCAGGTTGCTTGGATAAAGTGAAAATTGCAGATAGAGCTACATCTATAGATGTTTCACCAGAACAGAATGGCACTAGTAGTGGGTGCTCCATTTCATTTATTCGAACTGTATGGCCTACAAGTGTTTGTTACACAAGGCAATTTCCTTGCACACAGCGATTGTCTCAAGGGAACGAAGCTGGTCAACCAGCTTTGAGTACCCAGGAATGCAATTCAAAATGCAATTCTCCCTCTGGCAGCAACGGAGCACTTACTGAGATGAATGTTGATCTGGCGACGAAAGGTATGTTTGAAATAGATGTCTTCTAGCAAGTCTCTTCTTATACAATATCCTAACACAACGGTATATTCTCAGAGTCACAGGAGGCGCCCGATAACCTTGATGTGATGGAAAATATGTTGAATGATGCTTCCATGGATGTTTCTGTTTTACCTGAAATCACTCAGATTGTATCAAACACAGCAGAAAATGGCACAAAAGGTATCCTTGAATTTTAATCTAGTAACTTTTATTTGAATACAATAGTACGCTAATACGTACAATGACATATCCTCAGAGTCACAGGAGCCTCCCAATAATCTTGATGTTATGAAAAATATACCAAATGATGCTTCTCTATATGCTTCTACTTCACCTGATAGTGCTCAGAAGATTTCAAGTGCAACAGAAAACGGCACAAAAGGTATCCTTGAACTTGGTCAAGCCATATATAATGAACTTTCTTTGTAGACATTGTAAAATAGGCTAATGTGAAAAAGCTAAGTGTTTGTGTCCTCTACATTAATGAAATTTATGTACCGCACATTCTCGAAAAAATAAGCTAATGTGCTGTTATGTCTAAAGGAAATATGTGTATTGCACATTCTTGAGAAATAAGCTAATGTGGCATGATATTTTAATGAAATATATATATTACACATTCTAGAAAAAAATAAGTTAATGTGTCACTATATCTTCAGATTTACATGGTTCTCCGGACAATCTTGATGTGATGGCAAATGTCTCTAAAGATGTTCCCGTGGATGACTCACCGGAGGCTCCTCAGATTATATCAAGCAAAGAAAATGGCACACAAAAATTGCGTGGTCCAAAATCTTGTGAAATGCTAAATGATGACGAATATGAAAGAAGCACTGATGTTCTGGATGGTGACTGCAGTGTGCTCAATGTTGCTAAACCAACTGAGCACAAAGTCCGTAAACCTACATCTGGGCATAAGGGCAGTCAACTCCGCAATAGGTGTCCACATCAAGCATCTTCAAAAAGAAATGCTGGATCTAGCAGTAAGAAGAAACAGAACAAACCCACTTACCCCTCTGACATTTCAGATCGCAAATTTTGTCAAAGAAAGCCTAAAAGGATGCGACGATTGTCAGAACTGATAGAAACTGACCAGATTGGGGGTACAAACTCCATTGATGTTCATCATGCAAGAACCAATGATCTCTGTGAGAATGATAAATGCAAATTTTCATTGGAGGTAGATAAGGATACTGACGCTGCTGTTAGCATCCAGAGAGCTGAAGAAATCCAATCAAGAACTGTCCAGAACAAAACCAAGCTCAGAGTTGATGATGTTGATGATCAGTCTTCTCTTATGAACTGGCTGAAAAGAACTCATAAGAAAGTAAGGACTGAGAAGAATGACCCAGGACATAGGGATGTTGATTCTACTGTTGTTTCAACCTCTGCTCCAGGTATACTTGCTTCTGAAAAATTGCATCATCATTTTGTACCTTCAGATGGAGATCAGATCGAGGAAGAAGTTCCAGAAACTACAAATGCCAAGCTTGGAAACGAAAACATGCAGAATAATTGCCGGGTGACGAATGTGTGGAAGACACATGATCTTTGCCAAAATGAACCCAGCAACTCTAAACAGAGGTCTTTGTTGAATGGAAAAACAACGATCCTCTTAAAGAGGAAGGTACCACCAACTGACAACGCCAAGTATGGTGGAACAAAAGCTAAGAATAGAATTGTGAAGAAAAATAGTCTCAAGACAGATGATAAATGTCAAATGGCATCTGAAAACTCTGAGAAAGGTCTGAAAAAGGTACAGTAGATACTGGCTCTTTTTACAATGTGCTCAATTTTGGGGTATATTTTCAGTAGATAAATTATATCACTAGTGGATCCTGTAGAACTAAAGAATATGATATTACATTTATACCCGTGCTTTGACATTCTTATGGTTAATCAACAGGTTTTGTAACATTTATGCTAAAAACATAAACTTCATGTCTGTAAATTGTTATATGTTCTATTACCTTGACATCATGGATATTACTAACTGCGCTCATTTATGTTTTCTTTCATTATCTCAGGTTTCTGGTAAATGTGATACCCATAATGTTTCGGGCATACATGAGAAGAAAATGGCCACGGATAAGAAGAAACGGAAGCTACAGATTCTTGATAAACAAACTGAGATAGATGACATCCCAATGGACATCGTTGAACTTCTCGCCAGACATCAGCATGAGAGACAGCTGATGACCGATGCTGGTTCCTTGGAAAACAGTCACAGTCAGCCCAAGATAACTCAAGATTCTGATCAAATAGCTGCCAAGAATGGTTCAGTCGATGCATCGACGGTGCTTGACAATAATTTCCAGGAGTCTTCAATATCCCAAAGGAGGCAGAAGATACTGATTCATGCATCGTCCAGCACGGAGACTGCCACTGTGCATCCTCTAGAGGAGTTAGACGTACAGATGTCAGTACAAGGTCATACAGTATCTGGCACAGAGATTCCTAAAGGTCAGATGCAGAACTCATTACCTGCTCACGCAGCCTCCATCACTGAGGCTTTTCATGTGCCTCCTCCACAGCTACGCATTCCTGATATTTTAATGTGCACCGAGGAACAGCAGACACATTCACACATGGACAAAGAAGTCACAATTGCGTGTATCTCACCCACATTTCCGCGTCATCAAGATATTGCAGAAGTACCCACTCAGAGCTTGGGCACCAATAGAACAAAGAAGCTAATGTGGGATTCTTTCAAGATGGCTTCACGGAATCCATCTGCGCCATCTTATGGTGCTCAATTCAGATCTGGATTTCGAGAAGTGGGTTCAGCCCCAGCTCTTGTGTATGATGCATCTAATAATTATCCAACTTACTCGCCAGGGGTAGAGTACTACACAAAGAAAGCAGTCAACCAGGTCCCACTGAGAAATCAAGCCATGGAAACTGGTAGGCTGTATGATCAAAGAACCAGTGGGCCATCAGGCCTGTATCCAAGGGAACCCATGCCTGCGACGCATCTCCTGAGACTGATGGATTCATCAACTGCATCAGGCTTTACTAACAAGAATCGGATTGAATTCGAAGCTTCTGGTTCATCACGGCACATGCCGCATCAGTATAATGCATCTCTGAGCACATCATATGGGAGTCTCCTGATTGAAAAGTTTCCTATAACAGTGGAAGAATTATCACGTCGTCAGGTACAGAAAAATTTGCATAGACCTCTTCGTCCGCTTCCTAGAGTTGGTGTGCTTGGTTCTATGCTGCAGCAGGACATTGCAAAGTGGTCTGAACACTGTGGGACACACACTGGATATAGTCCGGGAGTGTCTAAAGTGGTAGCGCCATTTGATGCAAACAGAAGAGAAAATTGTGCGGCGTTGAACTCGGTAATGTTTTCAGCAAGATGGAATGCCCTGCAGTTGGGTTCTGTTAGCTCTGCTGCAAGTCCTGAGTATTCATCAGCAAGGTATTGTGAACCACAGTATTGGGCCAGAGGCAGGGAGAAGGTGGTTCATCCCTTGGATAAGCTTGTCAGAAAGGATATCTGCCAGACTAACAGTAATCCAGCTGATTTTACTATAATTTGTGATAAGAATGAATATATGATTAGCCTTTGAGGCAAAGTATCATGCACAATTCTGATAATCTTAAATTCATACATTCCATTTTGTTGGTGAGTTTTGAAAGAGGAAGGTTTGTTGAAACATGTACAAGGTAAACACAAACATACTCCCTTTGCTTGTCGCCAAAGAAGTGTGTTGAACATTTGCTTACTTTAGTGGGATTGCGCTTGCAGATCTTTTTGTGATATAACAGATGCGCTGTTGTCCTGGATGGAGGGCTAACAGTTACATTGGCCGGGTGCAGCCTTCTTTGCTTATGTGTGTGTGGTGTAATAGGCAAAGAAGTGATCTGCAGTAACTGAAGGAACCTGTATGTAAACTTGTGAGCATACAATGGTCTGCCTGTTTTGTAAGTACTATAGGTGTTGTACAATTGAAGTTGTTGTGGTTGTACTACAATGTTACAGTTCGGACAACCTGGGCTGTGATGTGTTGTAAAACAGCGAAGTGGCTGTTTTATAGTCTTAAAAGGCTTCTCAGTTTTATTTAACGTTTATAAGCTGTCTATTGAGATGTTTATCAGTTTTATTTGCCGGTGACACCGACGTCCCGAGCCTGTCCCACGAATCCCCAATTCACGCATCAAGGATTCAGAGACCGCGGCTGCGACGGCTGGTTCCTCCGCCATTACAGGTGAAAGCCTGGAAGGCAGAGCTTCCCCCACGAAATGGGTTCTTCGACGGAATGATGGGGTGCGCATGTGATCAGTAGAATAGCCATGGACAGAGTTTCAGAGGTTACAGGTGAAGGGCACAACGAACTCGGTTGTTATGTACTTGTATGTACACTTTGCAAGTCGTGCAAATCATTCCAGCAAACAAATTAGCCATATACCGCTCGTAATTGCACATATTAGTCGCCATTGTTTCAGCTCCTGTGTACCCACTTGCACAGTACTCTGCGGCTCGTCAAGTTAACCCCCATGCCTGCATATGAAGACATGTCACTCAGGACTGCAAAACTGCAGAATTTTCTTTCTTTCGTTCAGGAACGGAGATACTACCGCACTACACGGCCCTCACCTGAATCCTGCCTTCAGATGTCCCGACGACCAGGACGTCGCCGTCGCCGTCGACGGCCATGCACTGGACGCGGCAGCTGGGGCCGCCTGCCTGGAGCGTGCCTATCCTGGTGAGCTTCTCCCTGGACCAGATCTCCACGGCGCCGTTCCTGGAGCCGAGGTACACGAGGTCCGCGCTCACCACCAGCGACCGCGCCTCCATTGACGAAGGTATGGAGCCCACGAGGTTGTAGTTGGAGCTGTTCCACACCTGCATCATCTTTTTTCATCAGAGAGCTCGCCTTGATTTCAGTAGCCAACCATGAGTACGGAAAGTAACTAATAGTACCTTGACCGATGCACCGTCGAGAGAAGTGCTTCCGGTGTAGAGCAGGCCGTCATGAACCTGCAGGGAGTAGATCGGGTTCGCCTTGCCCAGGATCCTCTTGTTGCCGGACTGGATTACGCCCAGCGTGCCACTCGCAAGGTCGATTTCCTGAATGCTGCTGTCGCTGCAGCCGCAGAAGAGCTTGCCGTGCAGGAGCGCCATGGACCTGACGGACTTGTTGGGGTTCAGGAGCTTCGAGCTGCCGTTCCAGGTTAGCAGCTGCACGTACGTACGTGATCAGTATAATGTTGTACCACACGACCAGCATCGTCGGTCGACCAAGGATCTTGACGGATACCTTAACGCCTGCACCCTGCGGCACGAAGCAAGCCATGGCGTTGGCGACGACCAGACTCTGCACCGGGTCTCTCGTGTCATGGACCTCGGCGCACCGGAGGACGCTGTCCCGGAGCTGCCACACCTGTTCAGACATGGTGCTTTTTATATGTTAGGTCAATACTCTCAATTTTTCCATCCGAAAATGCTCCTAAAACTATCAATACAAACCCTTATGGTTTTGTCCAGTGATCCACTGAAGATTTTCTCCTCTGCTTGTAGGACTGCTAAGCTGGTTATCGCTTTTGCGTGTTCCTGAGACTCGTGGACAAGGCGAAGGATGTTTTCACTTCCCTCCCAGACCTGGAGATTCAATCTCATAAATTCAGAAGCCGCGGGAAAATGTTAATAGTATAAATTCTGGTGACTTATTATGGAGAGAGCGACCTTTAGCGTTCCATCAGAGTGGCCGGAGAAGATATAACTCTTGAAATAAACAATAGAAGTCACTTCACCACTTAAGCTGCAATCGACCAGATTAATCTCCTTGTGATTCCACATATCCTGCACGAAAGGCAATCGGTACTCTCTCAGTAAACGTAAAACTAGTAGTACAGAAACTGCAGATGATGACGGCAGCTGATCAGTGAGTGAGCTAGTATTACAACGCTGGACTCCTGGCCATCTGATAGCAGCTTGAGCATCTCGAAGGCGAGGCCAGACGATTTCTTCAGCTCCCTCAAGGTCTTGAGCACATCCTTGATGTACGTAGCGATGTCGTGCATCCCCTCTGATTTAATTTTTTTTTTTTCCATTCATGAAATCAATCAGAGAAGAGCAATAATGTTCGATGTTTCAATGAAAGAAAAGGACGCGCGAGCGCATGAACCAACCGCGGTCGTTCATGAAGCTCCTCAACGCCACCATGGCGAGGACCCTGTCGCTGCCGTGCTTGGCGGACCTGAGGACGACAACGAACTGCCGCAGCAGGCAGTGCCTCGCCGCCCCGAGCACGCCGGTGTCAGGGAGGAGGGAGAGCATGTGCACGAGCCATGTCGCGCACACGAGGCTCGTCGTGAACAGCTCGGCGTTCTGCTTGCTCTTGAGGCATTCAGAAAGAGCCTCGAAGACCAGCCCGAACTCGTGGCTCACCAACACGTTGGCTGTCTTCCTCTCCCATTCGGGGAGAGACTTGGCTTCTTCCTGCAAAGTTCAGCAGCGACATGGAGTAGTTTCAGATTGACTGAAGCTTTGCCTGTGTGCTCCAACGTTCAAACGTACCGTTTCGTCCTCGGCGTCTCCGCGAACACTGTCCTGCGACTGCCGGTGTCTTTCTTTCACTCTGGCCAGCTTCAGCATGGATGATCGGGCGAGGGGCCTCCCCGACGATGAGAACTTTCCGGGGAGGTTCATGATGGTCTCGGCGGCGAGGAGCTGGCTCCGAGGGAAGTCAGCGTTTTTGAGGCACTGAATGAGGCTGTCCATCGCTTCCTCGCGGTACATGCTTATCTTCCTCGGCTCCACCTTGAGAATACAGAATGGAGACTCTCATCTTCTTGCTCGGAAATTTCAGAATTCAGGGTGTCAGAAATATGCTCACCAAGAGATCAAGCTGAAGGAGCAGTCCTGCAACGACAGGGCTCTGCTCCGGTGGCGTGGACTGCAGGTAAACGAGAAGCGTGTGCATCGTGCTGAAGGAGCCCCCCTCCTTGATCGTCCTCAGAACACGCTCCGCCGCTGATCGCCTAACGAAACAATTCAAATAGCACATGATGAAATCAATTCTTCAGTGTACTAATAGTAGTGAAGAGAATAAAAGGCATTTTGGCGGGATTACCTTTTCAGCTTCAGGAGCTCGTAGAGTAGCCGCACGATGTCGAACTTGTCCGCGTCGCCGACGGTATGGAAAGCGTCGAGCACGGCGCCGAGGGACGCCTTGTCGACGATGCTGTTCCGGCAGCGTCCATCTTCCCCGATGCATCTCAGCAGGATTCGCACGGCTGCCAGCCTCTCGTCCACCAGGTCGGCTTCCAGGCTCGCGACCAGGCTCCTTATGAACCGCTCCGACAGCAGGGCAGCCCTCGGCACCGGCGCCGTGGAGCTGTCCGTGTCGCCTTCCACGAGGATCTGGCTGAGTAGAATCACCGACGCGGCCTTGGGCTTCACGCACATCTTGAGCGGGTCCTCGTCGCCGCGCCGGATGGCGGAGGCGAGGGCGTCGGCCATATCCATCTCGGCGAGCTGCTCCGGCGTCGGCGACAGGAGGTAGATGAGCACCACGGCCTCGACCAGGCCTTTCTTGAACAGGGCGACCAGGCAGTCCACGTCAGAGTCGACCCTGCTCAGCGTCTGCACCACTGCGTCGTCCCGGGAGGCGAGCTCGGCGAGGAGGAAAACGGCCACCTGCAACACATGCGCGCTGACGGAGTTGAAGAGGATCTCCACAAAGCCGTTGATCACGGCGGGCCTGGCTAAGGTGGCGAGCACGGATTGCTCGGTGCCGGCCTCGCGCCACTGCCGCTCGATCTTGAGCACGGACTTCTCGGAGTCGGCCAGGTCATCTGACATGCAGAGGCAGGACACCGCGGCGCGGAGCTCGGCCACGGCGCCCTCGAGGGAGGCAAGCGCGATGACGCTGGTGGGCGACGGCGCGCTGGCCTGGCTACTGGTGGCGTCGGACGCCGGCGAGTTGATCTTGAACGGCGCGGCGGGGCTCTCCATTACCGTTCCCGCCGTGGGAGATGCACGAGTGGGCGTGGCGGCCGGGGAGGGGGAGAGCTGCTCGTCGCGCCAGGCGGCGATGAGGCGCTTGAGGACGTAGTTGGTCTTGGGCAGCTGCCCGCCGTGCAGGCGCTGGCGGGTGATGGGGCAGGTGGCGTTGCCGCGGTCGATCCACTCCTGGATGGCGCGGCGCTCGTAGGTCTGCCCGGTCTCGAGCGTCACCGGGTCGTCGAACACCTGCCTGGTGATCGGGCACACGAAGTCTTTGGGAGTCGCCAGAGGCGGCGGCGGTGGCGGCACCGGCATCGGGGAGCTGTATTAAAACCGGGCTCGTCTCGGTATCATCTGCGCCAGGTAAGAAATCGGGAGATCGATAGGTAAAGGCTCTCTCGCTTACCTCGCTGGCTCCGGAGACAACACACCACCGGCCTCACCGGATGTGCGTGGCTTGGACAGAGGCGAAGACGACGCCGAGCCATTTTCCTAGAGGACAAACCAGCGGCATTGGTAACTCAAATCTAACTAGTAGGGGACGAGGAAGTGAATTGTTCAGCTCTGGGCGTCGTGCGCGACAGAGCTCGGAGGAGAGGTCCAGAGAGCAGTCATACCTCTTTGGCAGCGTAGAGGTAGAGCTCGGAGGAAGAGTCCTCCGTGCTGTCATCAGACGGCGCGGCCGGCGACTCCCTCAGTCTTGACGCCGGACTTCCTCTGCTCGTCGGCGGCGACTGGTGTTGCTGCTGAATTATGAAGTGCGGAGCCACGCGCTGCGGGTACAGACTCGGCGGCCTCATGAGATCCCTCCGGCCCTTGAATCCACCACCACCCAGGTCCCCCGGGTACAAATCGCCGCCGGTCTCGTTCGCCTCCGCCCACATTGGCTGCACGAATGATCCACAGGAAACGCGCGAGATCGTCAAATTTTCTGAAGACAGACCATCACGCTTGAACAGAACAGATTGTAGTGCGTCGCATTACGTTGTACCGTGCGTCATTCTCCGAGCTGAAGCTTTCATCGGTCTCTGCCATGGCGTCCTCTTCGCCGCCGTTCCCTTCGCCGTCTCCGACGCTGAACACGAGCTCCGGAGGAGGAGGGGGCGGTGAGGAGACCGTCAACGAAGCGTCGCCGGCGTCGAGTATCTTCTTCAGGTACAGCGCGTACTCTATGCAGTTGACGTCGAGCACCTTCTCGTACTCCCGCTCCAGCACCCTGACCTCCTGCGCCTGGGCGCCGCTCATCATCGACAGCACCCTCATCGCGGACAGCGCCGCGGTCTCCACCGACATGTCTTCGCCCGCGTTCGCCACGGCCGCGGCGGCCGAGGCGCGGCGCGCGGCGAAGTGGCGCATGACGGGGAGCAGCCGGGGCGCGAACAGCGCCTCGAATGCCGCGGGCGCGATCTCGTGGCGCGCGAGCGCTGGGTCGAGCGCGAAGAGGTCG
>BCLF01000026.1:124592-205389 GCA_001602275.1 Zoysia japonica | reverse complement strand
GCCCCTGCGGCGCGCGGCGCACGCGAGCGCGAGGAGAAGGCAGGAGAGCGGGGTGGTCGCGGGCAGCGACAGCAGCAGGCGCTCCGCGGCGCGGAGCGACGACGGCGACGGCGACGCGGAGGCGGCCGTATCGAGAGCGTCCGATACGAGGGACCGCGCCTGGAGCGTGGCCGCGGCGTGCTGCTGCTGCCCCCCGCCTCCGTCAGCGGCCGCCGCGGCAGAGAGGAGGTGGCGCCGGAGCACGGGGTCGGCGATGAGCTCCGCGAGGAAGGCCGAGATGTGCGCCACGATGGCGGAGTAGGTGGGTGCCGGCCAGGCCATATTCTCCCCCACGGTGACGCGCCCTGGCTGCAATCGCGCGGATTTGTTTCGACGACCTCCTGTTGCTTGGTAGGAGTACTACTACTGCCTTGGTCGAAGTTGGACTTGGCAAACGCGAAGCATGCGGTGCGACGCGGAAAGGTGCTGCGTGGTCAACGCGGGTAAGAGCAGGGCAAGAATTCCGTTTAAATTATGGTGGGAAAAGAGGCGGACTGGGCCGGCAGCGCAGCGGCGCGACGCATGGAGAGAGACGGGCGATGGAAGAGAGTTTGGAGCGGCTCGCCGCGGCGGTAGCGAAGCGCGCTTGGAAGAACAGGCGCACTTTGGTTGTTCTAACGTCGGCACGCAGCTAGAACGCCTCCAATCACATCGAGACCAAGGAAGAACCACGATTACAGTTTGGAAAGAAAAAAATCTCTAAACAGTAACTAACGTTTCTTGGTCAACAGAAGCGAAATTGAATTTTGATTTTATGACGGGAGAATTTTAATATTTAAAAACTGTATGTCTTTTTTACAGGCTGGCCTGGTCCTCAAAAAAAAAAAAATAGGCCCATGGACCATAAAGCTCAAACCGGGCGGCCTGCCTGCTGGGGCCTGCGACGGTTCAGCCCAACCGACTGCACGGGCTCCTATGGTGTTAATTTTGGGCCAATCTTGTTCTCAAGAAAAAAAAAAAGGGCCAGTCATTCGTGCAGCCAGCCATGAAAACAAGAGGAGTTTTTTTTTTCTATTTACAAAATTATTTATTTTAAGAGACTCACATAATTAAAAAATCAGTAGGATCGATGGCCTCACTACTGTTAAGTACGAGGACGGTATCACGCAGGCCATGAAAACATATGTTATATTGAACTGGTATACAGTGCTTCTTATATTATAGTATTACACGCATGCATACCATCAAGAGCAATCAGCCTAGCTCTGATTGATGCACCATCGACAGATTGACGGCTCCTGATGATATGTGATAACATCATCTCATGAACTTCTATACAAACGTATACATATACGGGTCGACACGTGTGTGTATGACCACACGAATAACGGAGGACTGACGACGAAGCAACCAAACAATCAAGAAAAGCTTATTAGCAGGCATGCATGCACCAGCTGGTATATACTACCATGCAGCCATATGCAAGCAAATGCATGCTAACAAGGAGTAAAATTCATGGTGTATGTGTGCACAGGCACAAACGCATGAGAACAAGGCAGCAGCGCCGGCCGGCCTGATCTATCGCCAGATGATGCCACCGCCGAGCGGCGGAGGAGCCGTCGCCGTCGCCGCCGCCGCCGCCGTCCAGAAGTCGGAGACGGCGTTGTCGTCGGCCAGGTGCGACGTGCAGGACACCGGCACCAAGCACAGACCTCTGCTCCTCAAATCCTTCGTCTTGTTGGCATCGTCACCGCAATTATTCTCCACATCCTGCAGCTGATCAGCCTGCAGTCCTGCTCCAGCTGCAGCGCCATCTGCACTTCGCTGGTCTAGCAGCTTCAATTCATTAGGGGAAAAACCATGTCATTAATTCCATCATATGTACTGGCAAATCACAGGTGCACTAAAAGAGGTTAAGATTCAGATGAGTAATAACAAATCATGGTCCTAGTTAGAATGCAAGTACAGCAGCGCGTGCGAAAAGGTTAGCTGCAACCATGCATCTAAGATCTAACTGCAGGCGTGCATTTCACTATCATTCAATCACATGCGCCATAACCCAGCTGGCCGCCGGCCCATACTAGTCTGCCAGAACCCCACACATACGCCACCAGTAACATTACAATAAGCTACTTTTTTGTTTATAAGTCGTTTTGGGTTCATGTATAGAAATTAAGAATAATAGAAAATGTATTAGTAAGCGCGAACAACTTATAATTTAGTAAAACAAGGCAAGCACGAAGTGACTTATATTTTGAACTAGAGAGAGTAGCTTATCGCGATGCTTAATTATTACAATGGTGACAATTGGTGGTTTACTGCTTCAACCAGCTGGAGCTGGAAGTATCTCGATCTCTGGGTATCATACATCAAAAACGACATTTTGGCATATCCGGTGGCAGACTACATAATTTAAAAACGGAGGTAGTATAAATGGTGCAGATAGAAAGTAGTAGTAGTGCATGGTTGCGGGCAGGGATTTGAACTTAAGAAAAAACAATTGGCAGTTTGGACAAAACTACTGCTGGAAAGCTTCAAATCTTCCATCTATCCTATGAACTGTACCTGGCTTTGCTAAAGCTAACTTTGTACACCTAAATTAAAGTAGATGGGCCTCTACCAAAGTGTACGCCAAAATTTGTTTTTTGGGGGCACATTTGCACGTGCGTCCGCATCTTAACACGTACTAGCACATACGTGACCTACGAGAGAGAGAGAGAGACTTACAGCAACTTGCTGATACTGGCGTTGCATGGATGAACAATCCGCGTTCCCGCCATGGCCCAAATATGGGTAGCTGAGAGCCTAAATTAACATAAGTGCCAAATTAAACAAAAATACAAGCACAGAATTAATGAAAGTCGACTTGATCGGCATGTGCAACTCAGAAACTGCAATTGTGCATAAGACAGATTTTTTTGCATGCCGCGTAATGCCCTGAAACACACGACAGAACAAGGCACTGGTGCATCTGTACGACCACACATGCAACTTGCTGCTGTCCATGCATGCATGCAACTTTAACGGCGTGCTCTTACTCCCAGTCCCACACGCCCTCTTTTTGTTTTAATTCACCTGATGTAAATAACAGTTTAGGTCCCTATAAGTTCCTTCTTGGAAAAACGGTCGCTGTAATTACACATACCCATGCATTGGCCTCACATTCTCTGCTCATATCAATATTTATCAAATTATGAATCCCCACTAAAGTTTACCTATATACGGACTAGTAGGTTATGCATGAAAAAGTTATACCTTATGTTAAGTTGTGCTAACTGCTAGATTCAGTTCCGACGATGTCGTTTCAAAACTAAACAAAAATTATTTATAGCAACAACAATTTAAGGACATAGAGAGTACTGGCAACATCATCAGAACTGATTTTATGTGTGATGATTCAGAAAGGAGACATCGATGAATAATAGAAATATAGACCAGCTTCGACCTCAATTTGACTTAGGAGGAATCGAATGTAGCCAATGGTCTCCTGCAACACGGAGGCGGTGTCAGTCTGCAAAAAGATTACAGTATGCGTCAGTCCGAGACTTGTTTACTTTCACGGATCGATCCATGCACGTACGGCTACAAAAGCGAAGAGACTGCATCGATCGGCTGATGAAAAGAACAAAAGCCAAGCTAGGGACCAAGGGTGGGAGCATGGGCACGACAGATGCAAAGAAATAGTAACTCCTGCTCTGCTAAGGGCGTCCACAATGGGGGGAGAAAACTCTGTACTAAGCAATAAATGATGGGTAAAAACCATTGTAGAACTCAGCAGTAAGAAAATTTTGACATGCATGCTGCAGTTCAGTTCTGCCGCGGAGACAAAGAACGTAGCTTTCCGATCTGTCTTTACTTTTTACTACACTTTTAACATGCAGCGTTCCTTGTATAATACTACTACTAAAAGTACTGTGCAGCAGTTAGATTAGTTGTTGTACCTTGCCAAATGGGGATACAATCTGGTGAAGTGCTGTTATTCTATCCCCAAGCCTCTCCTTTCTCACCTGGAATAAGCATTACTAGTTTTCATAAGAAGCATATTCTTCTAGTATCTCGTAGTAATGCTACAAGTTCATCGCAATTGGCTATTCCTTTAATGTGTGTGTATCTGCATGCATAGTTTGTTGTTTTACATCAAAACATGCATGCATGAATATGAGTTCTAATTTATAGGCTCAAGCATGTACTGTTTCAGATCAAGACAAGGTATATCTATCTGAAACTAAAGAGAGTTCTCATTTAGTAGCATGTTGTAAGTAACATGTTTTTTTTTTTTTGTGTTTGCAGTGCGCTCATATATAGCTATAAATATATTTGTGATGTGTCTCACGGGGGAGATGAGCGAGAGCCAGGTTCGTCCTAGTATCATGAATTGGAGAGCATAGTCGAGAGACGAAGAAACCTTTAGAGTAGATTGTGCAGAAGAAGATGTCTGAACCCTAGCCTTCTTGGGAGCGGAACTGGTTGGGTTGCTATTACTCTTGAACAACAAAAAAGCAAAGTATATCAAGAAATATAAGCACGTTAAGGATATATGCACAATTAATTTCTGAAGTTAGCTAGCTACATATACAGATATACTTGTATAGGAGATATATAGTTGCTCATGAAGAAATATGCCGATGAAACATGAAACATGTATCATGAACGAAATCAAACAAAAATGAAAACTTTGGAGCTTCAGAAGGTGCAGATAGGTTTAATAAAGGGAACATATACGGATGCTCATTCGAAGATAAATAACCAACCCGAAATTTATTCGACATAATGTGCAGTGCAGTATGTTTTTCAGAGATTAACTCACCTCAGAAGAGTTGTCAGATTGATGATTTTTCAACTGGTCTGGTGCCGGCGCCGTGCTGTTTGAGAAGTCCAGCATGTTGATGCCGCCGAGGTTTGTGGTGATGCAAGACCTAGGGGAGGACGACGCCAAGAGCATCTGGCTCATGACCGCCTGAGACTTGTTGGTCTGGATCTCCTGACCACCATGGCCGCCGTCATAGAAATTGTAAGCCTGAGGCAAAGGCCCCTCCTCTAAACCTTTTGACAGTAGAGCTGTGGCAGCGCTATATCTCTCATGATCTCCGACCAATCCCCCTCTGTATAATTAATTTGGTAATTGATTGAACAAGAAGAACATTTGAGTGAGTATATAGTTTTGTGAAATTTAAATTAAGATAAAATTGACAGCGAAAGAGGAAAGGAGAGAGAGAGAGAGGTCGTTACAGCAGCAGCTGACTCCATGATTCTGGCATGGTGCTCTCCTGCACAGCATCGTCATGCAGATCACTTGCCAGAGAAGTAGCAGCGCCGGCGCCGTTCACCTGAGGACCTAGCAGACCACCGGTTGCTGAAGGGATTTGGAGGAGCTGATGCTGCGGGAGGAGCATGGAAGAAGATAAGGGAGGCATCTTGGTGGTGGAGACGACCCCTCCTTGCTCCTCGGCGGCACATGGCATCAAGCTGCTCATCATATTCTTGCTGTCTGCTGTACCACTCCACATCATCAAGGAGCTCTTCAATTCTCCTCCACCACCCACCATCTCAAAATTTAAACTGCTATGTTTTTGTTGAGCTAGCTAGGATTCTGCGGCCATCTTCCAAATTCTCTTCAGCAGGTCAATCTTTAGCTAGGGTGCTCCGGTCTGCAGATAGCTTTGCTTGTCCTCCTCCTGCTGCTTTCTCTTTCTAGAGATGGGGTCGAGAAAACAACAGCAATGCAATGCAATGAAGCAGAGAGAGAGAGAGAGAGAGAGAGAGAGAGAGAGAGAGAGAGAGAGAGAGGAAAAAGGAAAGGGCCTGTTTGGAGAGGAATCTGAGCTTTTGTTTTGTTTTCGCCTGCTTTCTTTTGCATCACGGCTTTATTTATCAACTTTCCCTTGCAATATTTTTCCCGTCTTTATTATTAAAATTTGTTTATTTATATATCCAGGTTGCTTTATTTCTCCCTCATTAGCTAGCTAGCCCGGCCGCTTTATCTTTGTCAACAAAAGTGATGTCCGAAAGGTACACACGATTTCAGGCCAAAAGGAGCGGTTTCTAAGGGAGCGGTATTTGTTTAAATCATTGGGCTTTATTTGTGCGTATGCTAGCTTTCAGCTACAATTGAATAAACAACAGTTGATGTTGATAAGCAACTATACGTCAAGGTTCTTAATTCGGACTTACTCTGCATACTTCGATTTTGTTTTATTGACAAAAGGCAAGGAAAGTGTTTTAGTTATTATCCATATTAGATAACCTTTTCAGGATGATGACCATTCTCGTAACATGATTTTGTGTATATGGAAAGCATCATAAATAAAAAAATCAGGCACAGAATAGTACTTTCAAAATAGCCAAATGATAGTATATCGAATGGGGGGAAGCTAGACGTGTGTACAGTGTTGAGTACTCGTTGGTTAACTGACGAGGTGATGAGCAATGATTTTACTTTCTTGTCAAGTCAGAAAGCAATCGATATGATCGATGGGTGTAGCTTGGTAGATACAATCAAACATTTGGCATCTGTTAGTTGGTTGTAGTGCATGGTAGATTGTACTCCTACTTTAGGTGAAAGCCGCTTTACATGAAAGATTATCTTGGATCCTGCTTTTCTCTCTCTCTCTCTCTCTCTCTCTCTCTCTCTCTCTCTCTCTCTCTCTCTCTCTCTCTCTCTCTCTCTCTCCCTTGAGCAAAAATAAAAGAATGGATATATGCCCTCCTGTTCCTGTATTCACTCCTGTTCCTGAGCATGGCACATGCAATTTTTACCTGCATACAGTATCCAGATCTGAACATAATTAAGTTCTTCTACAATCTACTGATCGTAAGCAATTAACTTGCAGGGTTCATTGATAATCGTTCGCGCCAAACCTAGGCACTAGCTGATGATCGATCATAAAGTGCTGTCGATCGATGATGCAGGCAAGGTAATTATATAGCTGGGACGACTAACAATCACTCACTTACAGAACTAATGGAGCATGCACTCGACCGTATATATAATCCAATCCACGCAGGGCAGTGCAGTGCAGGGATTGACTTGAAGTAGACGCTACATATTCTCGATCGGTCCATTTCGATCCATGGAAGCTGAGCTCGGTCAAAGCTGCATAATTAAGCAACAATCACGTCGCCTAATGATCGAAGGAGACAGCAGATTCCTCATGCACCCATGCTTGAATTGCCTTGTCTTTTCTTTTCTCTTCTTTACGAAGGCCGGGTAAAAAACGGTCCAATAGAATAAATCTGATGCATGGATATATACATGATGATGATGAGTAAATGAAGTGAGCAAAAGAGGAAGCAACCTCTCCCATGGATCGATGGATAAATAATGGCCAGTCTTATTTATACGTACGGACTGTTAGTTGGACCAATGATACACGGTTTACTACTTACTTCCATAGCAGCCAAGTTGCATGCGATTATTGTTTACAGGAACCAAATCTTTGTCGGGACGGGACGGGACGGGGCGTCTCATTATATACTCCCTTCGTTTTTTAATTGTCGTCGCCGTTGACTTTTAACTTCAACTTTAACCATTCGTTTTATTCGAAATTTTTTACTAAATATAATATTTTTTGTTATAATTTCATTTATCCTTAGAGTTATTTGAATCACAATTTAAAATTTTATATATTTTAACTAATTTTTTGAATGAGCTGAATGATCAATGTTAAAGTTAAAAGTCAACGATGATAACAATTAAAAAACAGAGTGTATGTCGGATAATTCCGATTGATCGAGTCAGATGATGATGGAGTCGGCAATTCATATCAAACGTACTGGGCTGTAGACGTAGAGGGGAAAGTACCCAGACCGAAGACGATGATGTCATTGACTGGGCTGAATACTGGGCCTCAAATGGGCTGCCTTGTGAAGAATACAGACCCGGCCTGCAACTGAACAGCAGCGGTTTCTGAAACCTGAACACTTGTGTTTGTCCTCGATACATTGACGCACTTTCTTCGATCAAGTGGAATCCCCATACCTAATTGTTGCAATCCTATCTAAGTAGGTTGGAATCCAGCACATCACAGGCACATTCATGTATGGAATGGAATGGAAACTTTCTGACATTTTGCGTTGCTCCTACACCGATCTGCCTATATGTCATTTGCAACATTGACTTAGTTTACACTGAAAAGGGATGGGAACAGATGCAGACGAGTGTGAATCCTCCATCTTATAGGTTTTAGACTTTTAGCAGCATAGCTATGTGATTTTAGGCTTCATCAACCTTCTTTTTGTGTTATTACTACGCATGTGTTTGGAGTTGCCGTTTGACAGCATGCAAGCCCTCGCTATATATGAAGGATGAAGCCGCGCGAACTTTTCATTTCTGCTGGTCATAATCAATAAAGGAGAATTTCAGCTTCATATATATGCATGGCTTTTGATTAGAGCACTAGCACCGTCCAAAAAAAAAAAAAATCAGCACGCGATCAAATAGTTTACTGTCAGCACCTTAGATTGGAGTGTGTAAAACGTGCCATCCTAGCTACTCTGCTTTTCTTTTGTTCTACTCACACAGATGCAGAATTGCAGATGCAGGATTCTTCTGAATAAAAATCTCTAATTGTCAATCAGATATTGAGCACCGACATCGTGATCCTGTTGCTAGTACTTTCTCCGTCCAAGAATACAAGTATCATGAACCGAATTTTTTTTTTAGTTCCGAGAGAGAGCACATCACATTTTCATTTTTTTTCAAAACACATACATAAAATAATCACACGTAAGTTATATAAGTAAAAATAGAGAGAGAAAGAGCAACACACTCTATCCAGGAAGAAAAGAGCAACAACAAATAACAACGCGGCGACCAAACCAACAGTACCGGACCAGTTGCAGTGAACGAGGAGTCGTAATCTGTCCTCACTGTTTGTGAGTAGTAAGGGTCGTATACTGGTGCTGTCCAGTCGATCACCGCATGAACAGTGCAGTAACTGCAACTTGCAGCAGCAATATTGCAGTATTGCATGGCACGTCGACCAGCGTTCAATTCATCTCATCAGGATTTGTTGGACTCGGCTCATACGTAGTACTCAGCACAACACATGCATGTGGGTGGCCGGAGTGCGCAGGAATCGATCACACTGGACGTGAGATGTTCGCCATGATCGGATTGTGGATGGGCAGTCAGATCAGATCAGATGCTGCGAGGGAGAAGAAGCGCCTTTGAACTGAAGACCACGATCGTTGTGACTGATGTCTACTCATCAGAGGATCGGAGAGAAGCAACAGAAGAGTGACTCATGACTTCATGAGCGACTAGGGGAGAGACGAAGTGGTGAACTGCTGCACCAGCGAAACCGCTGTTGCTGGTTGTGATGTGATTCACGCATGGTTCTGCTGCCCATGGAAGAAGCGCCTCAGGAATCAGGATGCTAGCCTGGATCGAATGAGATTTTTCCTTCTCTTCTGCGAGAAGAAATTTGTATATATTTAGGATTTAAAACGTTGAATTTTTTATGAATTTGTCATATATGTGAATGACACATAAAATCATTTGTGTCTATAGTTTATGAGTCTAATATCAAATTTTTGAAGCACATTCTTTTTTACTCATAAAAATCTGAAAGCCCTCGAAGAAGACTGCAACTGCGGTCAGTCACCGTAGGTTGGTTCGACGACGATCGATCTCACCTTCTTTATGGGCGTACGCAGTCGATCTCCTGGATTTATCCGTTCATCTCTTTGATTGATGCGAAAAAGGCAACGCGCTTCCTTCTGTCGATCCAAAGTGCAGCCCCCGACCCCCCGTATAAGGCCTCCGTTGCAACGCAGATTGAGTTTTCACAGTAACCGTATAAAGTCTTTTTTGGAAGTCAGAATTTCACAGGAATCAATTTAATTTTATATGAAAAACGTAAAAATAAAAAAAATTCTTTCAATTCAAAGAAGGCCTAAGAATTTCTTGAGAATCAACTAAAATTTCTTGTGAAAATCACAGAACAACAAACTATTGCACCCTAGAATTAGAAATGCAATGCGTCTTGCCATAAAAAGAAGCACATTTTTTTATAAAAAAAAGCTACTCGAGTAAATAAATAAATAAATTACAGTGAAAGTGTTGCTGATGAGAGAGACCTGGCCAAACACCGTCCGGCCCATCGATGGAACGGGACGGGACGGGAACGGTGGACACGTCCGGCGACCGTTGCGGACCCACTTCACGTGCCTACATTGCTAAATCTAATATCACGTCACTTCATCTCCACATTTTCTTTCTCGCTATTCCAGTAACATGGTGTACCAGACATGAATAAAGCAATGCAAAAAAATATGAGAATAATTTATAATTAGCTCCAGTTTCGTTAAATTTTATAAAAATAAACTGATTAACCTGTAAAATTCGAACGGCTTCCTTGGGACAGAGGAGCCTCTGCTATCAGTAGTCTAGTCTACGTGCTGAGCATGGAGTAACCTCCTCCTCCACCCCCACTCGCTCCCTCCTCTTCCACGAGAGAGAGAGAGAGAGAGAGAGAGAGAGAGAGAATCAACTCGCAAATCATTTCTTCCCTCCTCCGGGAATCAAACCACCCCTTCCCTTCCCTCTCCGCCGCCCATGTCGCCGCCCCTCGACCACGACTACATAGGCCTCGCGCCGTCCGACGACCTCAAGGGCACCGAGCTCCGCCTCGGCCTACCCGGCTCCGTGTCGCCCGACCGACGCCCGCCTGCTGCGGCCACCACCACGCTCGACCTGCTGCCGGCAAAGGGCGGCGCCAAGAGGGGTTTCTCCCACGAGGTCCCGCGCCCGGCGCCCACTCCTGCTGGGAAGGGCAAGCTGGTTCAGGAGGAGGACGACAAGAAGGTCGCCGCGCCGCCGCAGCCGGCGGCAAAGTGAGTGCCGATTGTTCGAGCTCAATGCTTTTCTCGGTTAAAAAAAAAAACGCTTTTTTTCCGAGGGTATTTGGTGGCAAAAGTCTCGCTTTACATGAGCGCGCCGCCGTTCTGGATTGCGTCTGATCTCTGGGTCTAGCAAATGAGGAGGAAATTGTCCGAATTACTGATGTACGCGCTGATGTGCGTGTTCAGGGCTCAGGTGGTGGGATGGCCACCAGTCCGCAGCTACCGCAAGAATACCATGGCGACCAGCCAGCTCAAGAGCACCAAGGAGGAACCAGATGCCAAGCAGCAGGCGCAGGGGTTTCTCTATGTCAAGGTCAGCATGGATGGCGCGCCGTATCTCAGGAAGGTGGACCTCAACGCTTACAACAACTACAAGGAGCTGTCTTTGGGGCTCGAGAAAATGTTTGTTGGCTTCAGCATCGGTGAGATTGCTTGGGTCATGTTCCTGTACATCATCGTCCTAATTTAAGCGTACAGTAGCATTTCTGGTGGAAATGGAATAGAACTAAAACTTGTCGAATGCAACTTCTATGTTTTAATACCTTATGAAAGGGCTTAAAATTGACAAGTGGAGATACCAAGCCGGCAGATATAACTTCTATGTCTCGTAAGGTATTCTTGTCTTGAAGATATACATTAGGTATCCAACAATGGAGGACCTTCCTGGCTTTTTGATATTTCAGTGGCATACATATTTCTTCATATTAGGAATATCAAATTGTTGTAAAAAAAATTAGAATGTTGTGTAATATTAGGTATATCTGCCCTTACAGGTAGGAGTGGATCCAGCACTGTCGCGGGTAAGGAAGGTGTATCTGAGAGCAAAAGTGATGGTGAATTTGTGCTGACTTATGAAGATAAGGATGGAGACTGGATGCTGGTCGGCGATGTTCCGTGGGAGTAAGTAATTCGATTTTGTCTGATTAAAGTATCGGAAAAACAGAAAGGAGAATTCTGGGAGATGTTTTCATTCATGACTGTTAATTTCACCCCCTTTCAAAGCTATCATTCAGTTGTTGTGGTTTTGGCACACCTGCAGGATGTTCACTGACTCTTGCCGAAGGCTCAGGATCATGAAGGGTTCAGATGCGATTGGACTTGGTATGCTCAAACATTATCCAGTTTAATGTCAATCCATGCTTATATTCTTACGGAGCTCAGTAATCATTTTCCACAATTTCCTTATGCATGTGAATTGCATTTCACACATTTTATTACATGCTGAATTTATTGTACCTGTTCTCTTCATCGCAGCTCCAAGGGCAGGGGATAAGTCCAACAAGAACAAGAACTGAAGTGGTTGCTTCCTACAGTCAGGCATAGCGAAGGTGAACTGACTGTGGGGCAGGTGCTGAGAGACTGGAATTATTAGCAGTTTTAAGAGAGTATTGCATGTACCATCCCTCCTACATATAGTTTGCTGTTCCGTCAGTAAAACCTCGTAAGATTCGATTATGTTAGGTTTGTAATATTTCTTACAGACACATGCTCTGTTTAATCATGCCCATGTATTTGTATGTCTGTCATTCCACCTGTGTAAATGGTTGGTTGGCGGTGCTATGCTCTGATTGAGGATGCCTACCTATTTCGGTAATGTTGTCATGAACAGTTGGTCTGTAACGTCTGTTACGTAAATGTTCAATGAAGAGTACATTGTGTATCTTGACAGCTTTTGGAGCTAATTTTCCTAAGTTTTTACACCTCACTTAGTCACTTATGTTGTTCAATGAATCAGTGATACCAGAGCCTGGGTAGAACTGGAATCAAACCAAGTTTAGGACATGTGGTGGCTTTTCATTTGAAATCTTGGTAATCCATGGTGAAATCATGATTCTTTAGCAGTTGTGGTGTAGTTGCTGGCTGGGACATGCATTGCACACTTGCACCTATTATTATGTCCCGGAGGTTATCATGGCTGCTGTATAGTTTGGTTAAAAAGAAAAAGGGTAAGGCTCCCTGAACCATCATTGATCCAGTTAGTATAAAATATGAGGGGTAGCTAGATGGTTAATGATGGCTTGTGATCCCTTAGAATCAGGCTTTTGGTTGGCTCCAGTATCTGCTTCCTTCCTAGACGATAGAAATGATGCTCCACTTTGGCCTTCTTTTCTGCTCCTTCTCCCCCTTTTCCTCTTCCCCTTGCTACTGTCTGCTAGGAGTAGTTTTTTTTTTTTGGGTGCCCCGTGAAGCAGGGCAGGGCAGAATGTGTTCCACAGACATATAATTTTTAAAAGAATAAGAAAGATCCTGCCTTAGTTTAACTCCAAAAAGCGGTGGCTGCGCCAACCGGCACTTCATGTCACTTGCTTATCCAAATTGGGGCTTGAGCTGTGTGGCATGTTAACATCTAGCAGCTGTGGATGGTCGAGTGCATTGTAACAAGCCATTGATGTTTAGTGTCAAGAACCTGCTGATATGATACTGAGCAGAGCAGCATCTTGTGCTGCCTACAGTCTACAGAGCCTAGAAAGAACTGGAATCCCTTTCGATAGTAAACCGAAAGGGGCCTTTGTTGATTGATTGTTCCGGCATGTTCTTCCTCGCTGCGTAAGCTGCTGGTTGCTAAGTGTGGGCAGGATGGGTAGTGACCGACAGTTGAGAGAGAGGAACTGACACTAAGGCCTCCTTTTGAACGCAGAAATTTCACAAGAATCCGTTCAATTTCGAAGGAAGCTTAATGCTTTTTTCAGATCCCATACAACAATGTAAGCATTTTAAAAAAGTTGTATTTGTTTAAAAATATAAAATTTTGAAGAGTATGAATGCAATAAATGAAGAGTGGTTGAATGAGTGAGAATGTTTTGTGTGTGTTAAAAGTAAGACTACAATAATCTTTTTATTTGATTCTTATTTTGTATCGAGAAATGTATAAATCTGTACAGGAAGTAGCTACTCCAAGATGGGAAGCAGCTATGGCGCCGGAG
Organism: Zoysia japonica; assembly: GCA_001602275.1. Lineage (NCBI taxonomy): Eukaryota > Viridiplantae > Streptophyta > Magnoliopsida > Poales > Poaceae > Zoysia > Zoysia japonica. The sequence goes on along the minus strand of BCLF01000026.1, from coordinate 191,641 downwards.
CGGAGAGCAGTAGGACGAGGCGTGGCACAGCTAACAACCAGATGATGGATCTCCATTCATTTCTTCATCATCTCACTCTCTCAATGCAAATGCCGCTGAAATAGGAGTATTTTTTTACAAACAGTTTGGTGAATCATGGCTAATAAAGCCCATTTTTGAGTCGATAATAAAGCCCATTGATTAGCAGCAGCCCATGCTGAGCCCAAATCCAGCTCAAAGGAAACCAAAACGAAACGACGGGCGGTGGGCCCTAGAGTATCCGCGTCCACACATAACACACGCGGGAATCAAGCGGGGCCCACTCTGCGGGAGAGGTGCCACCTCAGCCTCACTTCCCTTCTCTCTTCTTCCTCGGCTCCACTCACCTCACGGTCCTCACCTCTCTCCCTCCCACCTCCCGCGGCGACGTCGGCCCGAAGCAACCGGAGCTCCCCCAAGACCCTTCGCGCCCGCCTCCTTCTCCTCCTCTTCCGCAACACCTCGCATCGTCGGCGGATTCACCTCGTGCGGTGCTGGCTTGGATGGACCGCATCGTCGGCTGCAAGTTCAGGCTTGGCCGGAAGATCGGGAGCGGCTCCTTCGGAGAGATCTACCTCGGTCAGCGATTCCCCAATTTCACGATTCCTTTTCCTTTCGCTTCTGTTTAGTTTAGTGGAGATTTTGCTTTTGACTACAATCTCTGCAATTCATCTCTTCTTCTTATTATTGCTGTCGCAGCCACGCACATCGACACCTACGAGATCGTCGCCGTCAAGATTGTGAGTGCCTTACATTCTCAATTCTCTGGCTCTATTCTTTACGTTTAATTGATAAATTAGGTAGTTCAGCTGTCGATGAATTCTTAACTGTACACGTTTAATTGATCAATTGCCCTGCTGAATTCTGGTGGGTAGAGAAAGGATAACTGCTTTGCTTTAAGCAACATGTTCATACTAGCTCTTAGCAGCTGTTAATACACGGGAACTAGGTTAAAACGCTAGTACTATCAATGATGCTTTGAAAGGTTGGAGCAAGCTCGCCTTTATAGTTTTGTTGCTCTGCTAGTTGTCCTGTAACTCCTGTTTCCTAATTAATGATGGTTTCGACGTGTTGGTCATAATTACGTTCCTTGTCGGCAAAATTGTAGCCCTTTCGTCAAAATCTATGATAAGGAGTGTAGGGGTGAGAGCAGAATATTACTGCCTTCTCTTTCTCTCTCTGAATTCTGTGTTAAATAGAAGAGCTCTGCTGCTTTCGATTTTGTCAGGCTTAATTATTTAGGGGTGTTAGGTTCTTACCCTCTGAGGAAGGTAGCTATTCAGGCAGCAGTGGCAGCTGCAGGTGTACAAAATCGGACACCTGAGGCCATTGCCTGACTCTGGCGTGTTTCTCATGGCAAGAACCAAACAAGCTCTTAATGGTTCATATGATTGTATGCTCTGGAAACCTGATCATGGCAACTTTACTGGCAGGAGAGTGGTAACACCAAGCATCCCCAGCTGTTTTACGAGGCGAAACTCTACAACACCCTCCAAGGAGGAAGTACGTGCCTCTGTCATTTTGTCCTCGCAATAGTTTGTTTATGTGGATAACATCATGAGTAACTTCTGGCATCCAGGTGGCATTGCAAATGTTAAGTGGTGTGGTGTAGACGGGGATGAAAATGTTCTTGTCATTGATCTGCTAGGACCAAGCTTGGAGGATCTGTTTGTTTATTGTGGCAGGAAGTTCTCTCTCAAGACTGTACTAATGTTGGCAGATCAGATGGTAACTAACAACTGGGCATTACTTTTCTTTTTATTCATTACCTTGTGCAGTTATGCATTGTTCATCTTGTTAAAATTTCAACACTGTTCAGAAATTGAACTCCATAATTTTTTTCTGCGCAATGGAGCTCATACCTTGATTTATTCCTTAGGAGCACTGAAGAAATTCTTGTGAAGCGATTCTGATCACACTGAATACAGTACCTATTTTCTAACCATAATATGAAAAATGGAATGATCCACCATTCTTGCCTAAATATTGAGCAATGTAGCATTTCATTACAGTTTTTTTTCAGCTGTGACTATGTGCCCCAGCACTAGCTCTGCTTTTATTCTCTTAGCATGTGTCAGTTGACTACCATGACTACAACGACTTTTCTTTTGTAAACAATTATGGCAGATTACAAGAATAGAATTCATTCATTCCAAGGGATACTTACACAGAGACATAAAACCTGACAACTTTCTAATGGGTCTTGGTCGGAAAGCAAATCAGGTACAGGGCATGGCTACATTAGAGCTTCTTCGATACTGAGCAAGTTAACAATTTCACTGTGGCTATCAGGTATACATAATTGATTTTGGGCTTGCAAAAAGATATCGAGATTCCACTACAAATCGTCATATTCCTTATAGGTACATACATATTTCTAACATATTTTCTTGATTAGTGCACTATGTTGCTTCTAATACAAGTCACTCCTAACATATAGTCTGACTAATTGTTGGTGTAGTCTGATTAAGTGTCCATATAGTCTGACTATTGTCTAAATGAAGGTGGACCAGCCATTTAGTATTATCTGCGTACAAAAAAACTGCCCAACTCATACCGTTGCATAATATTGTACGGTACAGGTTATTTGTAGAATTTATTTTAAAATATCAGGAAAATTGAATGATGAAATTTTGTTAACCTTTACCATACTAATGCTTATATTTTGAATTTTCTAAGAATTTTGCTTATTCATGATATTTTATTAACAAGATGTTTTGTTGTAGAGAAAATAAGAACTTAACTGGCACTGCACGCTACGCAAGTTGCAACACACACCTTGGAATTGGTAAGTTCTAGTCTTTCGAGTTTCAACCTTTCAACTACGTATGAATTCGTAATTCAAACTGAAGATGGATGTTATTGTTGAATTGCATTTGGCAGAACAAAGTCGCAGAGATGATTTGGAGTCTCTTGGATATGTTCTTCTGTATTTCCTCCGAGGAAGGTAAGGTTATCTTTTCAGCCATGTGGCACCACATGTTATGATGTTACCTTGTTCTGAAGTGTGGTTAGTGCGATGCTCTTAAAACAAGTCACAGTGAAATGTTACGACAAGCATGCTTTGATAAACAATATATGGAGTCAATAATACTGTGAACCAGCCTATCGCTTTTAATAAAATAATTATTATTAACAACTGCTCAAGAAACGTAATCATATAGAGAGAGTGAACTATCCTAAAGTAGAAGAGTGAATAGCTCTAAATCTCAGCCATTGGACAATGTTTGATTTGCAAAATGTCTGAACTACAGATTATGCATGTCTTTTATAGATTTTCTCAATAGTTCCAGATTCTTGCGTAGCGTCTCTAGTTAGATTAAGGGAAAATCATATTTCCATAGTTTTCAAGTATTTGATCCACCCCACCTTGCTTGGGACTGAAAGGCTGCTGAATCGCTAACTACAGTCCGCTCTGTATATTGCTGTGTAAAGCCTCCCTTGGCAGGGACTGAAAGCCGCAACAAAGAGTCAGAAATATGACAAGATATGTGAGAAAAAGATATCTACCCCCATTGAGGTTATCTCATGAACTTATTGGATAGAGGTTCTGAAAAACCAGCTCAGTTTGTTTTTATTCTAATAAGAAACTTACTGGCAGGTTTTATGCAAATCCTGCCCGGTGGAATTTGCATCATACTTCCATTACTGCCATTCACTGACATTTGATCAGCGACCTGACTATGCATTTGTGAAGCGCCTTTTCCGCGAGTTGTTTGCACGCCAAGGTATTTGCTGTCAAGTAGTATACACATGGCTTCCAGGAGTTCTGTTCATCCAGTATGTTATATGTGAGCTTGGTTATTCCTATTGTTCTGAAGCCGCTATTTTCGCTCATTTTAATAGGTTATGAGTTTGATTATGTCTTCGACTGGACTATTTTGAAATTTAAACAAGGCCAAAAACAATGGGTATGCCTGACTTATTTTTGTATAACCTTTATCCTTTGATGGTGGAGTTGTTATGATCTGCTGCTATTACTGTTACATTCGTCATGCTCTTATGATGTTAGATACTACTGTATACTGTTTAGTTGGCTTTATGTTAGTTGTTGGATTACTTCTGTCTTGGATGCATTCTGCAAATCACTACCAGTTGTGTTTTTGTTTTGGTTGCACCATAGTGTTCTGTAGCTGTATTTTATAAGTCAATACTTCTGCTGTGAAAAATGTGATACTCCCTCCGAATCTCAATTTGATAACCTCTGCTTTCTGAACAGTCGATTTTTTTTTCCTTTGTGCTTGAAAAATCCAATTTCATACAGATTCCATTTCTTCTCTATTAATGAGTTTGACTCATGATATTTTTCCTTTTAGGAAGCATTCTGCTTAATGGAAGTGGCTAATATTAATTCCTAGTTAGGCAATGCCAACTCTGACGGTTATTTAACAATTCTATTTGCAGTGCGGTCCTGGGGATACTGTTACTCGTCCAATTTCTGCAGGTATCCAGAAAAAATGCATGTAATGCACTTTTGGTAATTTGTACATATGCGCTCATGTGGAATTAGCATTTTCTCAATTTTGCAAAATACTATCAATCCCGTATATGCCACTGATATCTCAATGACACATGGGACCCACTTGTGTCACTGACAGTGGTGTATGCAGTATTGTGCAAATTTGCAAATGGCTCTTAGAAATTATTCAAAAAAGAATCCATGAATTTGCGCACCACCTGCAACTGCAGTATGGCATGTTCTCACATATGACAAAACTTCTAGTTCTGTTTACTCTTAAATCTGATTCTGATAGAACAAATTTCTATTTTAGAGATGGTCCTTTCATTATTCTAAAGGTTGCTATGTTTTGGTGGACTTATGATCAACAGCTATAAATGGTGCTTTTCATCATAACCAAGCCCAGGAGCATGTAGGGACAAGCCATCCAGCAGGGCCAGCTATACGCATGCAAGGCAAACGGGTAGCTGAGAGAGATCCAAATTCCACTGTGCAGCATGCCGAGAACCTAGTAAGTTCAACCACATCAGTTAGCATGTTGCTCCTTTCCATGTTATTAGTAGTTGTTGACCATTTCAGAGATGTAACAATGCTGCTGGTGCTAGAAAAGATCAGCTGACAATGTCTACGTTCTTCCTAGTTTCCAGCAGCAAAATGATGGTAGTTCAAGATAAATAGGACAGCTTGATGCTTTTCTCTATAATAAAGGTTCTGTGAGCATTACTGGCTCATCAAACAACTGGTGTTCTACATTCCAACATATTGCTACAGCGAAGTGACAGGTAACTTCAATCCATCCAGGTATCTCATTCTTTCTTTCAGTGTCATTAATGAATTTCTGTTCCTACATAGGTCATCTCTCTTGTGGAGCAAAAATGAGAATTGGCTAGAAGGTTTGAGGAGGCTCCTGTTTGTTTGAGGTGGTTCAGTCAATTACACGTGATGTCCAGTGTATGCTAATAAGGTGCCTTCTGATGAATTGATGATGATATGCTACCTGCTAATCATGGAAGGTCTGAGTACAATAGGGATGAATGCTCAAGTATTTCAGCCAACTGCTACAACATTTTTTTTTCCTTGTTGTAAACCTGGATGCCTTAAATTATATATATATATATATATATATATATATATATATATATATATATATATATATCTGTGTGTGTGTGTGTGGTTCGTGCATATTGCAAATAATGATTACACAGGTTTATGCACTTTTGGACGTCCACGCAAACTGCTACATCATATTTGTTTTTGCAAATAATGATTTGCACTTTACCGTAATGTTACTGTTCACGAGCTTCCTTTTCAGTGGAATTGGGGGTAAAATTGCCGCACAGCAGATTCTTTTCCACGTTCATACTCCTACAGGACTTATGTCTTTATTTGTTCAGAGCTTTGGTTATCTTTTCCTAAACTGTTTGTATTTTGGTTCCTGGTATGGACTCCACATTTGCTCCCGTATTATCCTGTGTATGTATTTTCCTGGATTGAGAAACTGAGAGCTTTCTTTCAAATAAAAAAAAGAAACTGAGAGCTAGAACTTTGTTGTTAGTATATACTATTTCTTTAGTTAATGGCAGATGTACTTAACATGCTTGTAGGGTTTCTCTGGTTCCTTGCTTGGAGTTGGTGCCCCCAAAGTTTAGGGTCTTGTCGAGGAAAATGCCCCTTCCACTATCACCAAACTGTGAAATGGTCTTTATCAGAACAAAGCACTTTGTAGTATGCTTTCTGAAGCGTGTGTTTATTTTTGCCATGGTAAAGTGGGAAAGCAGAATTTCTTGGAGATCCAATAGTTTTTGTCTTAGTGGTTGTTGATGTCACGAAGCACTAGGTGCAGGCTGATCAACATAATATTATCGGTCATCAAGAACTAGAACCAGGGGAAGGAAATAAAGACGGACATGATGGTGGCATAATGAAATAGGTGGTGGACTGAGCACAAGCGAAGTAGGAGTACTCTATTTGCTGGTGCATTCAGTAGTTATTTTTTCTGTTTGTGCCAATTAATCAATCATGTTTCTTGGTGCTTAGCATCATATCGGAGCAACTAAGGTGGACCATGTTTTATATCATCTTGTCTTTGTTCTGATACTAGGCCATTTGCAATGTCTGTAATGCAGAGCTTCTCATTTGTACCTCATTATTTTTTTTTTCTGAAGTCATTTACACCTTGTTAGTACATGTCGGTCTTCTGATTATCGACACAGTAAAATTCACATAATCGGAGGAAATATCGGTACGCTCTTGGTATTTAAAATGGTCTAATGTACAAAAGACTCAAGAGTTAATATGGTTCGGGCCGTCGGCGAGACGTAATACCCTACGTCCAAAATGAGAGAGATCAAATCGTATCAATTCAAAAACACGAGTACAATGGCGAAAGGGTCTTGGCTCGATCAAAAATCTCTAACACGCGTGAGTGGATGTGGTTACAGTGGAATAACTTGCATTTAACTTTGGCTTGTTTAAGGCCCTCTGGTACCCTTTTATATAGGGGTCGGATCAGCGTCTTCAACTTGACGCCTACGAAATCTTCTGGCCCTCCGTCAGGTGGGGCATCTGTCGTCGCCTGAGTTGGTCGTCTGATGCCCGCTGGAGCCGAAGTAGATTGTCGATGTCCTTCATACATTCTTTGTCCAGTCGTAGGGGACAAATGACACTTTTTTGTTTCGCTTTAAGGTCTGTAAGGATGCTTTACCGATCATCTGATTGCTTTACCGTCTTTTGAAACGCTTTTTCTCCGGCAAGGTTACTTTACTTCTTGCTGTACGTTGTCAGGAATATTTATGCTTGACAGGTGTCGATGGCTAAGGCGGTGGCCGACCCTCGAGGATCAAGTAGAGGCGTTGACTTCTAGCCGTTAGCTGGTTGAGTCTTGTCATCGCGCGACCCTCGACCCTTCGGTGGTCGGGCTGTGGTGTTCGTACGGTTCCGCCCCCTTGGGATCGGGACGTTCTTGGCATGACGCAGTCCTCCGTGGGCCGCAGGTTGAACCATGGGCCGTAGCTCATAGCTGGGCTTTCGTACTCACTCTGGGCCCAAAAGTATCCGGTGTATATGATCTCGACAGTAGCCCTCGAGTCCTGCGTCGTTTGTACGTCTTTGTTGAGGCGGCGCGGGGCTAATCTTTGATGGTTGTCGATTGTCGATGCTGGATCCTACGGGTGCGCGCGAGCACATTCATAGGGCGTAGCTCTCGAGCCCTCGGACGATTCGAAGGGTCGGTCGGAGGTTGAATCTTAGTTTAGTCTTTAGTCTTCAGTCATACATACTACGGAAGCGCGTGAGCGCGCCTGTAGAGTGTAGCCCCTGAGCCCTCGGGCGAGCCAAAGGGTTGGTCGGGGGTTGAACGTCTCGTCTTCGTCTTCGATCATCAATGTCGCGCACCCCCGTAGGGCGTAGCCCCCGAGTGTCAGACAAGCGCACGTCACCTCCATCGTGGCGGAGGTGGCGAGGCAATGCTCGGCCCCACCTGTCAGCGAGCACAGTGCCAGTGCGGCGGGTGTGCGACACAGCATATGCTCATGATGGTGAAGTTACTGCGCCATCGCATCGTGGGTAGCGGGGGTGAGAAACATTCACCCCCCGTTGTCTTTAAAAGGAGGCGCGGTGGATTTTGAAATCCACCGGCTCTCTCGTCATCTTCGTCTCCAAGCTTCTTCGTGCTCGCTTGCTATCGCTGCGAAACTGTCAGTGTTCTAACCACCGGTACAGTAAAATTTACGTAATCAAAGAGAGTATCGGTGCGCTCTTGGTATTTGAAATGGCTTAGTCCATAAAAGACTCGAAAGTTAACTTGGTTCGAGCCGCCGGTGAGGCGTAATACCCTACGTTCAGAGACAAGAGAGATCAAATCGTATGAACTCAAAAACACGAGTACAATGACAAAAGGGTCTTGGTTCGATCCAAGATCTCTAGCACGCGTGGGTGGATGTGGTTACAGTGAAATGGCTCGAATCTAACTTGGCTTGTCTAAGACCCACGGGTACCTTTTTATATAGGGATCGGATCAGGGTCTTCAACTTGACGCATGCAGAATCTTCTGGCCCTCCGCTAGGTGAGGCCTCGGTCGTCGTCTAAACTGTTCGCCTGACGCCCACTGGCGCCGAAGCAAATTGTGAGTGTCCTTCGTACGTTCTGTGTTCAGTCAGAAAAATGACACTTTTCCATTTCGCTTTACCTATCCGCAGTGATGCTTTACCGAACGTTTGATTGCTTTACCGCTTTCTGGAACGCTTTTTCTTCGGTAAGGTTGCTTTACCTCCTGCTGTACGTTGTCAATAATCTCTGTGCTTGACAGGTGTCGATGGCTAAGGCGGTGACCGACCCTCGAGGATCAAGTAGAGGCGTTGGCTTCTAGTCATTAGCTGGTTGAGTCTTGTCGTCGTATGGCGCCGACTCTTCGATGGTCGGGTTGTGATGTTCGTACGGTTTCGAACCCCTGGGATCGGGACGTTCTTGACGTGACGCGCTCTCCGTGGGTCGCAGGTTGAACCGTGGGTCATAGCTGTGCCTTCTCACTCTGGACCCAAAGGTACCTGGTGTATATGATCTCGACACACATTATTACTGATCGGATCCCTTCACCTGCCCAAGTTAGGAGGAAAAAAAAACCGAGTTGCATCTGGAATCATTCTATCCTACATGAAAAGGAGGAAAGCCGGAGCAGACAAAGTGGGCTAAGCTCCAACACACGCGTGTTTGATGAAATGCAAAGGCCACTTTAATTATAAGGTCGCAGGAGTTGATGATCATATTAGCAAGGTATATTCCCTTGCAGTGTTCTTGTGATTTGCACCCATCAGTTCTAGTAGTACATATCATGCACTTGGCTCGATGGCACGGAAGCTGCCCTTTTGTTCTCTTTTGCGACCGCTTGCCAATGATTCGTGTCATGCGCACGAATGAATATCATCACCCAATTACAAATATCATCACCCATTATATTTCTAAGTATCTCGCTTCTAGTGATCATAATCTGCCTCAGAAGTCAAAATTGAAGCAAATAAAGTTCTGTTCTTCACTGAAGATTCAGTCTTCCAGATGCCAACAATGAAAACCTACAAATCAAAATCGTTGCAAGACAGACGAGCTGGAGGAATATTTTCCTGATGGCCAGTCAATTTATAGGAATCCATTGGGAATGAAAGAATTGGCACTTGATGGGACTTATCTGTAGTTTGGAATATAAATATGGAAGGGCATCAAAAACAATACAAACAAGTAGTAGTGGGCTATGCTTGCAGAAAGCCAGGATTTGACAATATTAGATCGTTAGCACGCACTTGCTAGTAGTAGTATACTACATAACCACTGTTACCGTACCCCTGGCTGCTCATCAAATCAGAACAATACTTAAGTAGCTTGTCTTTTGCAAGCTTCGATATATAGGACACACTACCTGACAGTGTCCTTCCTCCCTGCAGTGTACTGCTAAGCTTGTTTAAACTTCATCTGAGAGCTCCATCCTAGCATCAAATCCAGCTTCAGATTGGCAGCCCTACTTAAACTCTCCTTCACAGCCTCTCAAGTTCTTAATCAACACTTGTATACGCGCAGTAAGCACCAACATTGTTGTATGTTTGTTTCCGATGCTTTAGTTACATTTGCATCTATTCTCATATATGCTTAACCTTTTCATCTAAAAATATTTGCTTAACCTGGCTTGAAAATGTAAAATTCAGTTGTTTCAACCTTCGTCAGTTCTTGTCAGGCGATGGAGGGATGCCTTGAGCAGCCGCGTGACAGCCAAAGCCGGAATGCGCCGCTCCCAGTGCTCGAGGACATCGAGGAAGAAGGCGTCCCAGCCGAGAAGTGGCCTCCAACGGCCGTACGGCCGCCGGAGACGCCGACGGAGACGATGGAGTTCCTGGCGAGGTCGTGGAGCCTCTCAGCAGCAGAGATCTCCAAGGCACTCAAGGTCCTGGGCAGCAAGGCCACTTCTGACGCCCCGGCTGCCGTTGGCACCACGGAGCAGAGCTCTCCGGCAGCGCTCAACAGTGATCACCAGGAACAGGTAAAAGATACTACTAGCTATGGCGGATCAAATGCATGCTCGGTAGTCTTTGGCATTGTGCACGCAGCAATGGCATGGAAGATTGGCGAGCCAACAATCATAGTGCTGTTCTAATTCTAATCTCAGCAGAGAGGAAACCCTGCCATGGCGCAGTCAGGTGAAGCCGTCGGAGCAATGAGCCCGCCCCTCTCTCCCAGAGCCAACCTGGACGTCAAGGTTCGGAACGCAATCTACGTGCATCATCTCCTTCCTAGTCTGAGATTCCAGCAGCTGTGCTGCTTTACTGGTGACAAACTGATACGTCTGCAGCTGCTTCGTACGGTGGGGAAGGGAAAGACGGTGGGCTCTTGGATCAAGGAGCAAAGGGAGAAGAAGCGCGCCGAGGCCCGCTCCCGGAACGCGCAGGCGTACGCGGCGACGTCCGTGGCGGGGGTCGCCGCGGCGGTCGCGGCGCTGGTGGCCGGCGCGGTGTTCTCGGCGCCTCCGTCCGAGCAACGGTCCAATAACGGGGGCGCCACCAAGACTGCCGCCGCCGTGGCGTCCGCGGCCGCGCTGGTGGCGTCGCACTGCGTGGAGATGGCGCAGGCGATCGGCGCCAGCCACGACCAGATCCTGGCAGCCATCCACTCCGCCGTGAACGCGCAGACCAGCGGCGACGTCATGGCGCTCACCGCCGGCGCGGCAACGGGTACGTTCATCATGCCGATAGACTGAGCATCGAACCACGCGAGAAGCAGGATCAATATATTGTCATGGATGGTTGCAGCGCTGCGCGGGGCCGCGATGCTGAGGGCGAGGCTTCACAAGGAGATTCAGGCGACAGCTTTGCCCGGCGACGGCAGGGAGCCGGAGAGGGACATATCGCCCTTGGTCTTCGTCTCCAGAGGCGGCGAGCTTCTCAAGCGCACCAGACAGGGTATCCTCCACTGGAAGCTTGTCAGCGTGCACATAAACTCCAGCTTCGAGGTAGTGATCAAGATGCAGAGTGCACACATGGCAGGAACCTTCATCAAAACCAAAAAGTGTAAGATTTAAACTTAATTTTGGATCTCCATACAACATCATCAGGATTATGACTAGTGCTGCTTCACCTTTCAGGCGTCGTCCTCGACGTGTGCTCTGATATACCGGCATGGGCAGGCCGGGAGCTCGAGGATGGAAGCCATAGGAAAGGATACTTTGGAATCAAGACGGCTGGAAGGGTCATCGAATTCGAGTGCAGGAACAAGTATGATCAGCATAAGTGGGTTCAGGGCATCACCGAGATGCTGATCCGCCGTGATAACATGACCAATGCCTTGTAAATTCTTCCTTTCAAAAAAAAAAATGCCTTGTAAATGCCAAGAAAGCAGGCAATAACATTGTTCTGATTTGTGATGAAAAAAAGGAATGACGAGAAGCAAAGGCCTCTTGCTCTTACATGGACTCTGGGAGACAAGAAACATAAAAATACATCTAACTCATCACTTCATGAGCTTTGATTCTGAAAGTAATTTCGAGGCTTAAATGTATCAATCATAATAGAAGCACAAACGTCACCTTAATTTTCTACAGTATTTATTATGAAAACCTTGTTTGCGAACACTGTAGAAAATTGATGTGAACCTAAAACTGACCAATACTACTCCAGGATGGTTTGTGCCATGTTTTTTGTTTTTAAGAAAAAGGAAGCATTATATTAAAGATGACATCCTAAATTGCTTAAAAAAATATGATGTCGCATAGATAAATGCATACAGCGGTCTAAATAATCACTCTAAATAACATTAAAACATTACTTCCTCCATTTCAAAATATTTCTTAGGTTTAGATAAAGTCAATTTTTTTTTAACTTTTACAAATAATATCTAAAAAATTACATAATTTTTAATATAAAAATATGCTTTTTATAAATATTTATTTTATGATGAATTTAAAAATATAATTTTTATATGATAGAACATTATTGATTATATATTATTGGTAGTTAAAGTGATACATGTTTGACTTTAATAAATCTAAAAATATTTATATTTTTGGAACGGAGGCAGTACCAGAGAACGATATGCAGCTCCCTTCTATAAAATAAGCGCGTAAAATCTTTTGTATTTTTTTAAAAAAGAAACATGGAGTAATAAACCTAACAAGAAATATACTAAAATCTAGCTAATCGCTGACCGGAGCCGCAGGGCAGCGCCGCCGCGTCCTCCCATGCTCGCCTGCAGGTCTCTCGTCGCAAGGTGCCCTTTGCTCCCTGTCGCATCCGATTCCTTCTTCCCCACTCCTCCTCGTTCCCCTCCTCGAAATAAAAACCCGAGCTTTGGTCTGCGAATCACTTAGCTCCCCAAGCTAATTTCTGCTTTTTCTTGCTTGTTTTTGGTGCTACTAGGGCTAGTCGGTTCACTGGGCCTCTAATTCCATGCGCCACCGGGTCACCGCTTCGTTACTTCCACCAGGTTAATCGCTCTTCTCCCCATTTCTTTACCAGCAAAAGCTTTCCCCTATTGGTTTCTGTACCGGATTCGAACCTGCTAATCTTTAAGCAATCAGTCGCTCGTCGCCCGTGCAATCTTTAGTATTCGGAGCAGATACTAACGATTTCGCTGTTGGCAATCGTGATGGTGGTGACAAATATTATTCCTTTTCATAGTCATTTCGTATTTCACTGTCAGTACTGGCAAATTGTCTGTATGGAATTGACCCTGAATTGCCATGGCAGTTCAATATGTAGAAAATTCCGTGTTGTCTACTTAATCTAACATTATAAACCTGGAAATATCTAGCTTCACACTGAATCTGTGAACACCTTAGCTTCTCATTCGGTGGTTTATATGATCCGACCAGTTCCCTTCCTCCCATTTCCCTAAATCCATGCTTGAGAGCTATATCCTCGTTTTAGACTGTTTCAGAATTATATATCCTACATCGGTACATTTCAGGGATCAGTTGGGCAAAATAAGTTAGCTTCATTTGTGATGGAAGGGGCAGAAGGAGCCTCGAATAATCCAACAAAATACAAGAAAAGACAGTCTCCTGTGCAAAGATGGAGGCCCATCTCAACAGAAGCAATGTCCCAAAAAGGTCTGATTTGCTGCTTCACTGTCTATGACTTACTCTTTCATTAGGATGTCTGTTAAGTGTTCAAATAAGCTGTCCATTTTTAAATTGCTGATGTTTGTGTATCTATGTGGCACACTGGTGCATTTCTTTATTTCTCCATGTGATGCGGACAATGTGAAGTGAACGCAATACCGAATTCAGGAAGAGAGCAAGATGTGGAGAGTTCCATTACTGCTAGTGAGAGTTTGGACTCATGTGGAACAACTACTGTTGTTATTGAAGTAAACACCAATGATGCTCCGTCAGAAGAAAATAATATAACTTTTGAATCAAGCTCAATGAAAGTAGCTGTAGAAGACAAGGTGGAGGTATCTGGGTTCAGGAAGAGTCAAGATGAATCTGACATCTCCGAAAAATATTCCTCCTCTATTGAGGTGTGCCATTCAAATGTGTTGAAGTAATCTTTTTTTTTCACTAACCTGTATTTTGATCCACCTGTTCTGTTACATTTTTACCCTTAAGAGACTTGGAGTGTGTTTGTCCAGTATTGATAGGTCTACTTATTCGGTTTCAGGTAGATGAGCCTTTGATGCGCTTTGTGAAAGGAAGGGGGTATTTCTCTCATGACCATTCTGCATTGGGGTAATGCTTGAACTTGATTCATGAGCATAATTCATATTCTTTGGTATGTAGAGGATCTATGCAGAAGCAGATTGAAGAGGAGACCGGAGTCAAAATTATCTTCCCATCATCAAAGGAGGACACGTCTGTTGGTATGAGTACACTCATGCTTTGATGTAATAAGCTGCTCTCTGTCTTCATATCTAATTGAAATTTCTTCATAATGCTTGATGGAATATTTTTCAGTCCTAGAAGGGAAAAGTGCTGAAAGTATCACAAAAGCATCAGAGAAGATCACAAATGTTCTTGAAGAGGTAGATATCCAATGTTATGATGCAATATTTTGTTAGTATTTGTTTAAATTATTCACTGAATCAGTATACACGTTTATTTATTTTCTATAAGGCTCTGTTGGATAATGTAATTACTATGCTTGGTTTACATATGATCTATCATTAACTATACAAGATTAACGAGTGTTACCTACGTGTGTGACACAGAAGTGTTAGTTCCATGTAGTAGATACTCATATCGGAGCAAATGATGTGCCTATTGTTTTCTTTTTTTGTAATCTAAAAAGAGAAGTTGTTTACAAGATAATCAAAAAAGATAGACAAGAATGTTTAAGGGCCAATTGTACTGCTCATTTCTGTGCATATGGCTGTCAAAGATACCATACTTGGAGGAAATTAAACCCCACATTGCCATTATATAACTTAAAAACTTTGATAGCCTGCAATTTGTGGTAGCCTGTTTTCTCACTTTCCTTATCTTATTTACTCGCTTGACTGTAAAAATATGTTTCAGGCTGTTCAAAGTCGAATGCTAGACTATTCACATTTCGTATCACTGCCGTTGGCTATCCACTCAGATCTTGTCGACAAGCTGAACCACTTCCAGAGCTCGATCCTCGGGGCTTCTGCCTCTTACGAAAACAGTGATAAAGATGAGAGCCTAAGTGAAGATTTTATTGATGAAATGGATCACGATCACAAGAATGCGGATAGCTCAAGGGTGTCAATCAAGCCACAAGTCCAAGAAGAGACCGTCAGAGTGAAAATAAATGCCAAAGGTTCCCAATCAGATTTAAAAGTTACTACTTTCCTCATGTACCCTGCCTTTCTTATTGAACCTACTTCATGAAACTTTGATAATATTTTTTTAAAAAAAATATTGTATTGCCTCTACCGTGTTTAAAACACACTCAGCTTGTTTGGAGCATCCCACGAAATGTACCTAGAAGCATCATTGCAGACAGATTCTTGAGAAACGTCATATGCATTACAAAATTATAGTGATTCTGACACCTTAAGGTATTGAGTTCTTATACATTGCATGTAGATATTGGCATCGACAAATCAATATTTATCAAGCCCAAAACATTTCACCTGACGGTTCTTATGTTGAAGTTGTGGAACAAGGATCGCATAGCTAAGGCTTCGGATGTGCTCCAGGTACTCTCATTGTAGAAAGATGTAGGACCTACACAACACAGCAGTAATAAATTTAACAGAATGCTTGGTTGTTGCAGTCAATATCTTCCCAAGTAAATGAAGCTTTGGGAAACCGACCTATCTCTATCCAGCTTAAAGGGCTGGTGAGTTTCCTTTGAATATTCGTGTTATTTCATTGAGTTGAGAAATTTGGGCCAAAGAAGCTTATTCATTTATGGTCACTTCTACACTGACTACAGCATTTATTTCAGTTTTACTACAGAGACATTTGCTCACATGCACCATATTTGCATACTATTCCAAAATATCTTTATAGTTTCTTCCATACCTTTTGTGATGTTTAAAGTTTCAATTAAATTCAGACATGCATGAAAGGCTCTCCAGCTAAGGCTCGAGTGGTATATGCTCCAGTGCTGGAAGTTGGTGGAGAGGGACGCCTAGCACGTGCATGCAGTATCCTTTGTATGTTATCTTCAGATGAAGTAATACTTGCTAAGCAGTGTGCCTCTTTATTGTAAATCCTTTACATTTCTAAGAATATAGCTACGTTACTGTTAGAAGTCACTGTCAATGTTGTTATTGCTGCTATAGAATTAATCCATACTTTGTATAGTTTTTCTTGACTTACTTCCACTTTATCAGAAGTCATAATCGATGCATTTGTCAAGGCAGGATTGGTTCTTGAGAGGGATGCCAAACATGAACTGAAGGTGTGTGATATTATGTGGAAGTAGTTTACTTTTACTCTCTAATTTACAGAAATATATAACTTCTACACCCAATATGAAGCTAACATTCAGTTGCTTAAAAAAACCAACTATGTTACAGAAGTTACATGGCTGCCACTGCCTGCCAGCATATGAATATTTCTTTGAATTTGTATTGCATGAAGAATTCATGTTCAAATTAAATACTCTGTACAAATTGATCCCTTATTCTTCCTTTTTTTGTATTAACACCTGTTGCTGGTTGTGTGTTCTTTTCTGACTACAGTTGCACGCTACTATAATGAATGTGCGGCACAGGAAGAGGTGCAGGCTGTAAATATTTCTTCTGCAACTTGAATGTAGATAATTCATTCGGTGTTACTGTTCTCTCACATTTGTCTGCCCTGCTCCCCCTGCAGCAAGCAATGGAACCGATGGAACGATTCATTTGATGCTCGGGATATATTTAGGAAATATGGAAATGAAGATTGGGGTGGATATCGCATTCCTGAGATTCATCTTTCCCAGAGGTTCAAGTTTGATGAAAGCGGATACTACCACTGCTGTTCGTCGATCCCGTTACCCTCGGAGATGCAGACAGTGTGAGGCCTGTAATTCTGTACTATGTTATAGCGCTCTGAGAAGTTCAAAACTTTCAACTTTTTTGAGGTTGTGAACCCTGTGCCTGTGCCATTAGGACGGCCGTGTGTCATGTCTTGCCCTGGTGTGTTTTACTGGACGCCAATGGCGTATAATGTGCTCCATGTGGATGTCGATCGTTTGGTGTTGATTGCATATTGTTTTCATCTGTTGCAAAATGTACTGTGACTGAGCTTAGACCCGGACTCCTATGCTTTTCTTGAATGAAATAAAAGATTGAGACCCGTGTCAGCTCGGTCTGAAAATAGGGAATTTACTAAAGCCAGCCTCTGGGGCTGTTCTTTGTGAACTCACCTTTTGATTTCTGTCCTAAGCTTTGTGATTGCCACAAATGTTCTATGCTCTCTACAGATGGATTGCTAAACCCTAAGAATATGTATTGAAATCAAATAGTATGCCGAGCTAGCGCAGAGTGAAGAATCACTCATCAAAAGCTTGTTTCAGAAAGCCAGAAGCCAGCGTGCGTGCAGTGCCATGGACGACTACTCTCGCTAGCTCGTGCCGTCATTGACATGCCATCCTAGCTAGATCATCGTTGTCAAACCATCATGATCGTTACCAAGAAGAAGAGATAGAGAGATGAGACTTTGCCGGCGGTGCCATCGATCCGGGAATCGGGGACGGTGGTTCGCCATGCGACACGACGGCGCTCAGCTGCTCCGCTTGTGTTCATGCCCCGTGCGTGCGTTCCACAACGTAGGAGTATATATGAGGGGAGGGGGCCGTCACCTCAGTGTCCAACAAAAGCTTTTTCATCACGCATGCCTAAGTTCGCTCTCGGCCACCACCGCGAGGCCGCCGTGGCCGGGACCGTCCGCGTCGTGCTCGGCGAGCTCATCCTCACCTTCCTCTTCGTCTTCGCCGGCGTCGGCTCCACCATGGCAACCGGTACGGTAAAGCTAAGCTAGCATCCGCAATTCCGCATGCATGCGGCTCGATCCTTCTCAGAACACGCAATTCCGCATGCAGGCAGGCTCACCGGCGGCGGGGACTCGGTTGTGGGCCTGACGGCGGTGGCGCTGGCCCACACGCTAGTGGTAGCCGTGATGGTGTCCGCGGGGCTCCACGTCTCGGGCGCCCACATGAACCCTGCCGTCACGCTGGGCCTCGCTGTCACCGGCCGCATCACCCTGTTCCGCTCGGCTCTCTACGTGCTCGCCCAGCTCCTGGCCTCCGCTCTCGCCTGCTTCCTCCTCACCTTCCTCACCGGCGGCGCGCCCACGCCCGTGCACAAGCTGGCGGCAGGCATGAGCGCGGCGCGCGGGGTGGCGATGGAGGCCGTGCTCACCTTCTCGCTGCTCTTCGCTGTGTATGCCACCATCGTGGACCCGCAGCGCACCGTGGGCGGGATGGGTCCGCTGCTCGTCGGACTTCTCGTCGGCGCTAACGTGCTCGCCGGTGGGCCCTTCTCCGGCGCGTCCATGAACCCGGCGCGCTCGTTCGGTCCGTCGCTCGCGACTGGAATCTGGACCGATCACTGGGTGTACTGGGTCGGGCCGCTCATTGGTGGGCCTTTGGCTGGGCTGGTCTACGAGGCTCTATTTATGGGACCGGCTTAGGATGGCAGTTTAACACACAGATGCAAGGCCTGACAGGTTTTGCACCAGTTAGTCACAGGTGTAGGTGATTTTTTTTTATCTTTGAGTTTCACCACCACTCGACCATACCGTCATGAGCGTGGGATATGTTTTGAAATCCGCCCGCAGATGATTTGAAGGGGTCAGGTCACTCAAAAGCGACACATATTTAAATTTACATTTAGTCTAGCCCACAAATAATAAAATCAGCATGCCAGATGTTGGAGACAGCGGCAATGCAGATTTTCACCGACTATGGATGTAGATTTAGCAATAGAATTTGCTTGTAATAGTCTCTTCATTCGAAGTTGTGATCAGTTTGGTGTTTTGAACGTATTTGTTTTGGTTGAGCTCTGTAATAATGGGCTGTAGCTTCGATTGAAGTAAAGACCGGTACTTATATTACCATTATCTAAAAAAAACAAATGGTATATAAATTCAATCACAGGCAACTAATCTTTGGAATATATGTCAAATGGTTGTATAAAACCATATGTAACCTATGTAGACCTTTTGATTGTCAATTACATAGGCTTTTTTGTTGTTCGACTGTATTTAACCATTCATTGCTATGCATTTGATTGTCAAACTGGTCCGTGTGTGGCTAATTTTATCATTGTTATCTTGGATATGATGCTTTTTTGTCACACCTGATAGGCACCCAAGACTCACCTAAAACTCATTCGATGTGGGTGCGGGTCTCATTTTCCACCCAATACCTCTCTCTTTGCTGGTAAAACCACCCAGTTTTGTAATCCCTAACCCGGCTGGTCATGAGCCGCATCCTAGCAGTGGCGAAAATGATGTCTAGCAGCTAGGACTCGGATGTTATGCTCGTATAAATAAATCAGAAAACTTATCTACATGGACACTGGGTTTGAAAATCTTTGTCTGCAGTACATTGTATTGAACCCTCAGTAAACTTAGTGATGTTATTGTCATTTGGTAGAAGACAAGCAATCCCTCCTTTCGTAAATTTAAATTGTTGGTGTTAGGATAACAATTTTAAGTTAAAAATGAACTAAATTTATTGTCAAATTAAATGGAAGACTAGCACCGATATCATTCATGTGCAAGGAGAAAAGAGAAAAAGTTCCACAGTGAGCAAGGCCCGTACGTGAGAAGGACAAAAACCAAATCCAGCGAATTTTCTCAAAGCAATCCATACTCGCACGGACTTGATCGATCACCGCCAGCAAAAAGCAAACGATTTTAGAAGGCAGCTCGATTGATCGGTGGAGAGGGACGCGGCTGGGCTATAGACTTCTCTTTCCCAGCCACATCTCGTCTCTCTCTAATCTCTCTATATATAGAGAGAGATTAGAAAGACGTGACTTGTAGATCAGTGAGTTGGTGCATGATCGATCGATGGCGCCGAAGCTCGAGCTCGGCCACCGCGGCGAGGCGTCGGAGCCGGACTTCCTCCGGGGCGTGCTCGGCGAGCTCGTCCTCACCTTCCTCTTCGTCTTCATCGGCGTCGGGGCCGCCATCACTGCCGGTATCGATCTGTTTTCTACTATCGAAAAGGATCGACAGCGCATACACTGAGTATTTAAAGCCATGTTCATGTTTCTACTGGGGCTGTACAAGAGTAAACAATATTGCACGTCATGCACCTTGCCCATCCATACATGCATGCAGGAAAGCAGACGTCAGGCGGAGACGGCGAGCTGACGGCGGTGGCGCTCGGGCAGGCGCTGGTGGTGTCCGTGATCGCGACGGCCGGGTTCCACATATCCGGCGGCCACGTGAACCCCGCCGTGACGCTCTCCCTCGCCGTTGGCGGCCACATCACGCTGTTCCGGTCGTCCCTCTACGTCGTCGCGCAGCTGGTTGGTTCCTCCGCGGCCTGCGCCCTCCTGAGGTGGCTGACCGGAGGACTAGTCACGCCGGTGCACACGCTCGCCGACGGCGTGGGCCCGGTCCAGGGCGTGGTCGCGGAGGTGGTCTTCACCTTCAGCCTGCTGTTCGTGATCTACGCGGCCATCGTCGACCCGAGGAAGCTGGCGCCGGGGATCGGGCCGCTGCTGACCGGCCTCCTCGTTGGAGCCAACACCATCGCCGGCGGCGCGCTCACCGGCGCCTCCATGAACCCGGCGAGGACGTTCGGGCCGGCGCTGGCCTCGGGCGTCTGGACGCACCACTGGGTGTACTGGGTCGGGCCTCTGACCGGCGGGCCCCTCGCCGTGCTGGTGTACGAGGGCGCGTTCATGGCTCACGACACACACCAGCTGCTGCCCGCCCAGCAGGAGTGATAGCCTGCCTCGTTAAAGTTTTAACTGCTTCGTTTGATTTTGGTTACGTATATTCTTTTTTTTCAAAAGGTTTGATTTTTTTTCTGCTACGTATTTTGTGGTTCACCGCACATTATCTCGCGTCAGGTTCGATGCTCGCACGCGATGCCTCAGGTTCGAAATTTGTGGATCCAGCAGTGTGCAGTGAACACGGATGCATCCTGCTCGATCGTCCTGCCCTGCAGCTGCAGCCCATCTGAAACCATTCCAACGGCCAATGATGCAAAATCCCATCTGAAATTGATTTGCGCCCATTTTCCTGATGATGTCCCCTCGCCCTCCTGCATGGCTCGCCTGCCGATGACGCTCCTCCTCCAGCCGCATGCAGCAGAACGGCTGTTGTCCTTTTGATGAGGGAGATCTTGTTCTTGCAGGGAAGGGATCAGTCGTCAGGACAGGAGCTGGGTCCAGTGCATCGGAGGTCTCCGGCCGGCGATGGCGCCGGCGACGCCCCGAAGCATTCAAGTTTGGTAGCCGCGCGGTTTTAATCGCCGGTGGTGCATGGAACTCGTTGTGTCGACTGCAGATTCGAAACCGTGGAAGTTTCTCTGTCGCCGGCATACGGCGACCAAGCCGGAGCGCATCGAGCAAATTAACAGGGCCGCCGGCGTCGGCAGAGAACATGAACGATCCATAATCCTAATAATCAGTAGCTTAAACATTGGGTCCTCTCCTCACTAAGAAACTACCGTAAGAAGCTCCTCTTCCTCCTAGTCGTAGCTGCAAAATAAAGAATCTCCTAATAATTAACGTGCATTTTACACATGGATAATCTTTTCTTCCTGCCACAAGTGTCGTTGATCTGCTTGTAACTTTTGATTGGTTGATTGCCCAAAACAGTGAGCAGTCGCCTTCAGTTGATCAAGATCAGATCTTTTTCAAAGGATCTAAACGATCAAGATCAGGAGCATCACCCACGGCTGGTGTGCCGCCGCTTCTCCACCCACACCGGCGACAGGATCGGCGTCGGGCCCACCAGCTCCTCCTCGTTTTCCTCCGTTACTACGTCGTCTCTCATCCTGGCGTCCCCGGCATCCACCTTCCCCGCCCCCGCCGCCACTACCTCTGCTGGTTCCGAGTCTTCCTCGCCGTCGTCGTCGTCGTCGTCGTCGACTTCGTCCTCATCCTCCTCCTTCCCCACCACCCGTATCCTCCACACCTTCACGCTCTTGTCCAGCCCGGCGCTGTACACCACCATGCTTCCCTCCACCTCCCCGGCCTCGCCGCCGCCCACGGCGAGGCAACGCACGGGCCCGCGGTGCCCTTCGATCACGGCCAGGCACGTGTGCGACGCGCCGCCGCCTTTCCCCTCCCGCCTCCACACGCGCATCGTGGCGTCCTCCGACCCGCTCACCACCACCCGCCCGGCGCATCCGGAGGCGAGGCAGAACACGGCGAGGCGGTGGCCCTTGAGGTACCCCGCGTGCACGGGCCTCCCGGCGGTGGCCTCCTTGTCCCACACGTTGACGTAGCCGTCGGAGGAGCCGGCGTAGAGGAAGCACCTGCGCGTCGCACCGGACGCGGCGTGGCAGAGGGTCAGCGCGTTCACCGGGGATAGCTCGGACCGGAGCACGATGATCAGCGCGTGCGTGGTGCCGCCGTACACGCGGCGCCACATCTTGACGGTGCCGTCGGAGGACCCCGTGAAGATGCAGCCGTCGACCTCGTTCACGACCATGGCGTTGATGGGCCCGTCGTGGGCGAGGAAGGAGTCCACGCAGCTGCCGTCGGAGAGCTTCCACGCCTTGACGGTCTGGTCGTGAGAGGCGGTGTAGAGAAGGCCGGCGACGGCGTGGAGCACGAGGCAGGAGACGGTGTCCCGGTGCTGGTGCGGCCGCCTCTTGCCGAACTGGAGCAGCGACAGGCCGCCCTTGGCCGGGAGCGTCGCCGCCTTCTTGGCGCGAATGTGGTCGCACACGGCGGCGGCGCACACCGTCCACACCCGGACGTGGTGATCGCGGCTGTGGGACGTCACCAGCGTGCCACCGCAGGCCGCGAGCGCGGGAACGCGGCCGCGACCCACGTCGAGGTACCCACGGTTGAAGCACCCGGGCGCCGCCCACGCGCGGACACGCCCGCTGTCCGACGCCGTGAACAGCACGCCCCGGGCCACGGCCAGCGCGTGGACGTCGCCCTCCAGCCGGTGCAACGCGGCGAGGCAGTGGTAGATGGCGGCGGGCGAGGGCGGGAACCGGACCCGGCAGTGGAGCGGCGACTGAACCCACGGCGAGCACCCGCCCATCGGCATGGGCATCTCCACCCCGGGCACCGAAGACATGCTCAGCCGCGCCGGCTCGGCGGCCTCGCGCGCCGGGGAGCGGCCGCCGCCAGCTGCGGCGTAGTACTGGTGTACGGGCGTGCGCGAGCCCGGGCGGGCCTTGCGGTCCTCCTCGAAGAAGCTGAAGCTCTTGCGGCGCCCAAACTCCATGGCCAGAGCGGGGTTACTAGTGAATTGAAGAAGACGCAGAAGCTACGATCCCTGCCAGGCTAGCTTTGTCGCCGCTCTCACGTAAATAGACACAGACATCATCGTCAAGTCGTCAGTATGTATGGAAGAGGGAGCTCGGAAGGAGACGCTCCATCGAGGTACCACGGCACGGCTCCCGCCATAAACTCGGCAAGTTAAGGAGTTGCGTAAATGGCGGCGACGTAGTTTTGTACCTGCACCGTAGCAAGATATGGCGCCAGATTACATGCCCACGCACGTGGTGGTCATGGTGGCGGAGAGAGAGAGAGAGAGAGAGAGGCAGGCCAGCTGCATCATTGCTCTCTGATGAGGACGGAGGAGGATCTCGAGAGATCCGGGGCTGGCTGAGCAGTCAGCAGCAGTGCAGTGTTGAAGAAGCTCGTCGTTCGCGATCGTACGGGGTGGCGCCATTGATGGGCACCTGCATCCGACTGTGCAACAGTACGTTTCATTATCTTACTGCCGATTGCAGGACCCTGCAGCTCGCCTCGCCGCCATGGATCATCTAGCTCGTGCGGTAATGCATGGATTATTACTACTTTGATACTTTCATCGAATAACACTGCGAGTACATGGTAAATCCACGTGTCGTTTCAAATATAGCACAAAATTAAGCTGCCTGCTCCAAAGATACGCGGTCCATGCAAGAACATATCCGGTCGATGGGATTGGTCGCTGATCGATCGAGTTATTCTTCTTGGATCTGGCGACTAGTCATATGCATGCACAAGCTGATCGATGATAATTACTACTGTTCATCAAGATTGATCAGCCGTGCACATATGCTTAGGTGCGGTACCAATTAAGAACTAGACTACCCGGCGTCTAATATTATCTTCTGCTCTAGTACTGTAATCTAGCAATGTAGAATAAAATGTTCTTCAATTACACCCAGAGTAGCAGTAAAGTGATAGATTGCATCTAATCTTTAGCTGTACTACAAGACATATTTCTCTCTATTGTGAAATTGTTGTCAATAATTAGTTCAAACTAGCCAGAAACAACAATTTTTAAACGGTTGGTGAGGCTGCGTGGATTTAATAACTTTGTCGGAATACTTCAGATTCTCAAGCCAAAGTTTTCTACGTGTTACCTATGCGAGAGAGACCAATCCATATTTTTTTTTTAACTTTGCAAATTAGATCATGTTTATCTTTCGCCCATCTATGTAAAAGCACCGTAGCAATACTATGCATGAAGTCATTCTTCTCTCTCCACCAACATGAACTGCTTTGAATCAGGCTCCTCTACAGTGGACTGTCAAACAAAAAACTTCAACTTATAATAAAATCTCATGAAAAAAATTAAAGGGAATAAGTGTCAAAAATATTTACATGTAATAAAAAAAGGAGAATATAAAAATCTTATCAAGTGGGGTTTTATAAATTTTTTTCTTAAAAGAAGGAAAGGGACAAATTAATCAAATCAAAAGGATGAAAAAATGAAAATGCTATCCATCACTGTCCCCGCCCTAAAACCCCTCTCGGTTTGAACACGGCGAGAGCAATGCCGCAGGTGCCCGCCCCTCTCCGCCTCCTCCTCCCGCTGTCCCAAACCCTAGCCCCAACCCCTCTTCTCAACCTCTCCCGCCACCTCTTCTCCTTCCCAGCCTCCGCGCCCACGCCTACCACAGCCAGCCAGGTCGCCGCCACCACCACCCCCGCCGCGGTAGTATCACTCACAGGAAGGCCCCAAGGAGGAGATGGACGGCGGCGGAAGCGGTGGTGAGAAGGGGTAGGTGTTCAATAGGAAGCGGGCGGAGGGGAGAGACGGGGGGCAGCGCGGAAGCATGGATCTCAAGACTCGCAGGCTCAATCCCGTCAACACCACCTGCTATGTTCAGGTGAGGGACTGATTGAAAACCATAGGCCACCTCTATTGAATTCACTCCTCCGGATCGGAGCCAATCAATCTCAATACCATACTAGAGTTGGTTTCATTTGGGTGTTCGATTCTACTATGTGCTACTAAGTATATTTATTCTACAACCTTGTGCCCTTCATTGTACCGTGAAATTAAGCTTCTTGGCCCAAACCATCCTAAACTGATCAATCTGGATGATTAGTACATCACATCGGCCCCAAATTTTCAGGCATTCATATATCACTTGTATAGGAACAACTGTCATTCTATAAATCACTATAAATTCCTTTGTGGACATTCCTTGTGGAATGCTAGTATCAGTGAACCTCTGCCACAAAAGAACCACTACTATTTGATATTTTCTTGAACTTTGTAAAATTGTGCACACAGTAATTCTAGCGCCTAATGGCCTTATGAGGTCAATCTCTAGTTAAAGCACTTCCATTCCTGCACCATACAGCTAGTGCCAGATGATTCCTTCCCTTGACTTTGGTTTTACAGTCCTTTCTTCTTGCTATATGCAGATACTTGGTACAGGAATGGACACACAGGACACTTTGCCTTCGATTTTGCTCTTCTTTGACAAACAAAGGTTTATATTTAATGCTGGTGAGGTATTTTCTGCGACGAGTTGTTCTATCGTATTTTTCGAACAAGCTCATAGCTGACAGTTCAAATTAGCTGGAAATGCAATTTCATTTCTACCTCTTTTTTGAGGTGTTGTGCAGAGGGATTTGAAAACCATTGTTTATTTTATCCATTTTCAAGTCTCAGAGAAAATTCCACTGTTTCTAAATACAAATCTTGCCATGGCAGGGCCTTCAACGGTTCTGCACGGAACACAAGATAAAGTTATCAAAGGTATGTGATTGGTACCTTTCCAGACCACCCAACACACTCACATTCATTCACTTGTTTCAAGTTTCTTAAATCCTTAGTCTAATGTGTCCTGGTGTTGTAAATTGTTAACATGCTTGCTCAACAATCATCTACCTCCAGATTGACCATATTTTTCTGACTCGTGTGTGTTCAGAAACTGCAGGAGGCCTTCCAGGTATTAATTTTTGTGACCTCTTTTTACCTATTTGCATGACTATTCTGTATGTTTGACATATTGGTGCTACATCATCGCGATGTTCTTTGTATTATTTTACTATGTAGGCCTTGTTCTAACTCTAGCTGGCATAGGAGATGAGGGCATGTCGGTGAGATCAACATTTTCTATTTTGTGTCATTCCTGTCTTCTCACGCATTTAGAAAGTGTTTCAGCAAACTGATTGTACTGTTCTTCTTATCTGGGAGACAGGTGAATATATGGGGCCCTTCTGACCTTGACTTTTTAGCTGGGGCGATGAGATCTTTTATCCCAAATAGAGCAATGCTTCACACGCATAGCTTTGGTGTGGAAGGAAATATATCTTCTTCACAATCTAAAGACGCTGTTGTTATTCTTGATGACGAGGTTGTTCGAATATCAGCAATGTTTGTCAAACCGAGGCACCAGAATGGAGCTGGTAGCTCAGAGGATATTAACTTGAAGCCTGGTGATACTGCTATAGTCTATGCATGTGAATTACCAGAAATTAAGGGAAAATTTGACCCTGCTAAGGCCGCTGCCCTGGGCCTTAAGCCTGGGCCAAAGTATCGCGAGCTTCAACTAGGGAACTCTGTGCAGTCTGACAAATTTGACAAAATGGTATGGTTCTTTTAAGTAATAATATTTTATTGTCGGTTTTTTTTTTTACTTTTTTGCTGTATATGAGGTCTCCAGTAGACAATTGCTGCCTCTTATTAACATACCATTGCTTGTTGTCATGGAGCAGTGCATTATATTTTCTTTCTGTAGTGTATTTATCGAAACAAGTGCTTATTTTACCTGAACTCATTAATGAGGACTAATATGTAACACAGTAAGTTAGGCTGATAAAAAATATTAAATCCTAATATCACTTGGAAATTTGTTGGTTTCCCCTTGATAATTTAAATTTCAATGACACATGAGTTTTAACCTGAGTTTGAATATCAATTATATGTAGCCTTTGTCAGGTTCGAAGTTTTTGTATAAATTTCCTTTTGTTTGCCAATTTACCTCTAGGTTCATCCAAGTGATGTTCTTGGACCATCAATTCCCGGGCCAACTGTTCTTCTGGTAGATTGTCCTACACAAAACCATATGCAAGAACTATTTTCACTGCAAGCCCTTAGCTGCTTTTATGAAAATTCATCTGACGAAACAGAGAGTAGCAAGAAAGTAAATTGCATAATCCACTTAGGCCCTGCCTCTGTCACTAAATCTGTCGAGTATCAAAGCTGGATGGAAAACTTTGGTGCAACACAGCATATAATGGCAGGACATGAAATGTAAGATTCAGTTCCTTTTGCATTTTTATTCTGAATATATAATTTGATTGAATTTATTGACACTGCTTGGTAATCCAAAGTTAACAGCTCTGTTAGAATGCGAACATTTGATCTCATATAAAGATTCATTTTTTATAGTGACTGCATGTTATCATGTTATTATTGCTAAATTAACTTTTATGATATGGACATTTTGTTCTGTTATTATATTATTATTGCTAAACTATTATGTTATCATTTTTGGCTATATTGTTTTGTTTCATTGATTTCTTATTCTCATCGATTGTTGCAGAAAAAACATGGAAATTCCTATCTTGAAAGGTAGTGCAAGGATATCATCACGCCTTAATTTTGTATGCTCTCAGCTCTTCCCGTCCTCTGGGTTTTGTCCTGTAGAAACTGTGACTAGTCTTATGCAAAAGGTAGTTCCAGTAGCCTACAGATCACATTGAATGTTTAACAACTTGTGTGTAAAAATGAACAATATTTTTTTTATCCTTTCAGTGCACTTCTTTGGAAAAGTGTGATAGTGTGTCTGCGCAGAATCTGCTGAAGGTAATTTTATGTCTTTATCCATGTTGTATCACTGCATCTGCACTTGCTATTTGATCTTGTCAATTAACCAGTAATTTTTTATCGAAGCGTTTCCTGCTATTTTTCTGTTTAATATGGTATTCAGCTTTGCTACCATATCATTTATAAAGGTAGAATGTCCAGATCCAGTTGGACCCTCAAAATTATTTGAACTTATTGCCACTTCGTCTATGCTTGTTTATAAGATACTTTTCGAAGTGAATCAACATAATGTAGAATGCTTTCTACACTATAGTATTAGTAGAGATAATGATTTTTCAAAGAGAAACAGGGAAGGAGGGATGCCTTAGGTTCCGCTGCTGTCTCTTTGAAATGAACTATATGTTATATGTTGTATTTTCTACTTATTTTGATAAGCACGGTATAGGAGTAAATATTAATGTTGATTTTCCTTTCAGTTTCATCTCCGTCCATATGCTCAACTGGGGTTGGATAGAGGGTCTATTCCAAGTTTGTTTACCTATGAGGATATTGTAGAGGAGCTTATATCTGAGATTCCAGAGGTTAGAGAAGTTCCTGAACAGGTTCACAAATTGTGGCACAATTATATGGGCGAACAAAATGCGCTGCAACCAGTTGGGAGTATGGTGATGGTTGAAGAGCCATGGATAAGTCAAAGTTCAGAAAAGCTAGATGATGGCGTGCATTTGCAAGAAACTGTTCAGAGAAAGTATCGAAAGGAGAATGTGGAGATACCTAGTTGCGTCAAGCATTCAACGAGGGATAATATGGAGATTACTTTTTTGGGTACAGGGTCATCCCAGCCTTCAAAATATTGGAATGTAAGTTCTATATACCTTAACCTATTTGCACGGGGAGGTATACTTCTTGATTGTGGTGAGGGTATTTTAGGACAATTGAAAAGGAGGTTTGGCGTGAATGGTGCTGATGAAGCTGTTAAAAGTTTACGATGTATTTGGATTTCCCATATTCATGCTGATCACCACACAGGGTTAGCCAGAGTTCTTGCCTTAAGGTCTAAATTGTTAAAGGGTACGCCTCACAAGCCCTTGCTTGTGATTGGACCAAGACCACTTGAGAAATTTCTAAAAGCATATTCCACACTTGAAGATCTTGATATGCAGTTCCTAGACTGCAGGCATAATTTGAAGCCTAGTGTTGAGGCTTTTCTTAATGAAAATGCTACAGAATCAGCCATGCCTAAACTCGAGAGCACGCTGTTTGCCCCTGGAAGTAGAATGGAGAACTACAGCAGGAAGCCAGCAAGTCCTAGGGATACTACAGCTCTTTGTGACTTCATAGAAGCTCTACAGGAATCCGGTTTGGAGATTTTATACAGTGTCCCTGTAGTACATTGTCCACAAGCATTTGGAGTTGTTTTGAGAGCCATGGAGAAGGAGACCAGTGATGGAAAGGCTATTCCAGGCTGGAAGGTTGTATATTCAGGTGACACACGGCCCTGTCCAGCTCTTATAGATGCATCCAGAGATGCTACAGTGCTAATACATGAGGTAAACTGAACCATTCTTAGTTCTTCATGTGGATATGCATAATAGTTTTGCTTCACTTTTCTGCCCAACTAGGCCTCTACACTGTTTTACATGTTTCGTGCTGCAATTAATCTGGACCACAAGCACCACTGCAGCACGATAAACTAATGTTGCCGGTGGAATATCATATTGTTGTCTGTGTAATAAACTATTGCTCATGATAGATTACACTAGAGTATGATGATATATTTTTCCTTAGTTGTTTTTTACTCTTTGTGATCCTTTACTTCGCAGGCAACCTTTGAGGACACTATGAAGGACGAAGCGATTGCAAGGAACCATAGTACAACAAAGGAGGCGATAGATGTAGGCACATCGGCGGGAGTGTACCGGATAATGGGTAATTTTGACCCATTTCAGTCAGAGATACCCAAAGATTCCAGTTATTGATGATGTTGATATGGAGAAGACATGCATTGCTTTTGATCTGATGAGCATAAACCTTGTAGATTTGCCGGTGTTGCCCAAGGTTCTACCGCACCTGAAGGTCCTATTCAAGGATGAGCTGGTGGCTGATGAAGCTGATGAGATCCAGGAGGATATACTGATGATATAGATGAAACAATGTACATTGATTTTGTCGATCCAATAGCTTAGCATAATCGTAAACCTGCGACCTTATTGAAGAGGACCCAGCAATGTCAATAAAACTGAAGGGTAGCCACTGCCAAGCCAGAAGGACGAGATGCATGGTCAAGAATCAAGATGGGCTTCTGGAGGAAATGTGTGGCCATCTTGTGCAGAGTAGAATAGAGTTGTACCAATTTTGATTAATGTAGCGGGTGCTGTTGATCTTTTTACTGTTCATTGGCCGGCAAGAGGTCATAAGTTGCATTTAGTGTTGTCTCTGACATGAGGAAGATTGTTTATTTTGTGTCGGTTCAGAATGGCCGTGGATCCGTAGTTAGGAGTCTTTCTTTTAATTTTTTTAGATAAAGGTGGCGATTAGGTATGAGATGATATTTCCAGCACCGTTCAAATCCTTCGTCTTTGCAGTCAGTCTGTTTGCAGCAGGGTTTTCAAAATGGTCGGTTTTAAGGGATGACCAATTTTCGATTGAAAATCGAATGTAACGCTCTAGCAAAATCGGTTATCCGACTACTTTATTTTAAAAATGAAAACTGGTATTGTAGCGGTAAATAACACTCTGGTTTGCAGCTGATTCTTGTTGGATGTGCAAAGTTTATCGGTCCTTTAATAAATTACTGTGCAATACCAAGTTTTCACATGAATTGTGCACTAATCAGTTTGGAAAGTTGTACTATCTCCGTTTTTAAAATGAGGTCGTCGTTGATTTTTACAACTAACTTTGATCATTCATCTCGTCTTATTTAAAAAATTTGCTCGAATGTGTAAACTTTTAAGTTGTGATTCAAATAACTCTAATAATAAATTAAATTATATCAAAATATATGAAATTTATTAAAAAAAACTTTGAGTGAAACGAAAGGTTAAAATTGAATTTAAAAGTCAACAGCGACATTAATTAAAGAACGGAGAGAGTACAAATTTTTTTTAAGAAATTGAGGCCTCTTTTAGAATTTGGAATTTTTTTTAATTTTTGCGTTTTTTTGTAAAATTAAAATTCCTGTCTTCCACAAGGCCTGAGCATTTGATTCGTTGGTGTGTGGAGGGAAGGAAAACGGCTCCATTTCGCTTTTACTACTCCGACGGGACCTGAACCCGCCCCTAGAAGCTTCCACGGATCCGCCGCGCCTCTTTCCTCCCTCTCCTCTCCCTCCGGCGGCACGTCCCTCACGTGCGGCCCGCCTTGCCTCTCCCTGACCCATCGACGCACGGGCCCTGTCCACGGCCACTCACCGCTCTCGCCCCCCTTCCTTCCCAGATCCCGTCCACCGCCGTCGGCAGTTGATCGGGGCGGGGCACGGGGAACCCATGGATCAGAGCCGGCGGGCGGTGGAGTCCTACTGGCGCTCGCGGATGGTCGACGGCGTCACCGCCGACGACGACAAGGTCGCCCCCGTCTACAAGCTCGAGGAGATCTGCGAGCTCCTTCGCGCCTCCGACGCCAGCATCGTCAAGGAGGTCGCCGACTTCATCCTCAAGCGTCTAGACCACAAGAGCCCCCTCGTCAAGCAGAAGGTCGGTGCTTCTCCTCTACCGCTCTCCTCCACGTTGCTTGTTAGGATCAGGGTTGACCTTGGCTCGGTGAGTGCGTGTAGCATCGCTGGCGATTGATGTTCTGATATTATGGTGCCTTTAGTATTAAATAAAAGGATTAATTAGGGTTCGACAAAATAGAATAACCATTTTGAAGTCATTGTTTGTTTCGGTGTTGTGTTCTATTGGTGTAACAGTAACACTACCTTTTGACTGTGAGGTGCATGTTTCAGCTTAATGAATGCATTTATTGAACTTCATCATATAATCAAATATTCTAAAATCTGAAGTGTCCAATGCTTTCTTGACATAAAATGGTATATGGACATAAGGTCACTGTCTTAACTATGGGCATACAATGTTTGTTGTGGAATCTACGACTTCAAAAAATTTCATCTTATTTTTCAATACATTGGTTGCTCCAATTTTGTACCTGTGGTCTCCACTCTTCCAACTCATTGGATTTATCCTTGTCTATGCTCCCTCTCCAGGCTTTGCGGGTGATCAAATATGCAGTTGGAAAGTCTGGTACTGATTTCAAGCGGGAAATGCAAAGGCACTCAGCAACAATGCGTCAACTTGTTCATTACAGAGGCCAGCCTGATCCCTTAAGAGGGGATGCCCTTAATAAGGCTGTACGGGAAACTGCAAACGAGGCTATGGCTGCAGTTTTCTCCACAGATGATCCTAAACCTGCTGTTAAAACAGAAAGTCTTGGCAAACGCATACAGGGCTTTGGAAATACTAATTATGAGCCAGCAAGAGATGACAAGAAGTCTTTTCTTAGTGAACTTAGCGAGGTGATGGGTATTGGGAGTGCTTCCATTAAGCAGGGCTTGAGTAACTTTGCTGCTGCACATGCAATGATGACGAATGATAGTGGCGGCGCATACAAAGGCCCTAACCTTCGTAGGTCGTTGACCACAGAGTCTGATAAATATGTTCGGTATGATCCAAGTGAAATTCAAATTGAGAGTCGTTCCTCGTCTGGTGCTTCGAATAACATGGCTTCTGGTCCTTGGGGCCCGACTACATCCAGTTCTGCCCCAACTGATGATGCTAACTCGAGTCAACCAGGGCTTAAGAGTCGTGAAGAGAGACTTTTGGAGACAATTGTTACTGCAAGTGGTGTGCGCTTGCAACCAACTCGAGATGCTCTGCAAATATTTTTGACAGAAGTTTCCAAACTGGATGCAGTGGCTTTGAGCCGTGCACTTGAGAACAAACTAAATTCTCCACTATGGCAGGTGAGTTTAGGATGGCTATTCTTTTCTGCTACCGCTTTGAATCCTCATGTGCATGTAGTTGCTGTATTGTTGATAACAATATGGCCTTCTGAAAAGCGATAGTTGTATTATGCATTTGTAGATTTTTTGTATGCATTTGATTAAATTCTGTTCAGGCACTTATGATTTCCATCATATGCTAATGTGGAAATTCTGGGATATATACAAGCTGTCCAAAAAATGATACTCCCTCCGTCTCCAATTACTTGTCATCCTAGAGTTCACAAGTTTTTCCCTTTTACTTGTCATTCTCGCTTCCCAATACACCTTTCTCTATTTCCAATACATCCTTATCTCTATCTCTCTCTTTCTCGTTTTCAGCGCATCCCACCTTTTCCACCATCCTTAATCCCCGTGCTCACACCTAAAACGACAACTAAATGGGGACGGAGGGCGTAATATATTTCTAATATATGAGGATACCAAAAAGAAAATGTTAAATAGTTGATAAAGATGTAGTATATTTTAGATGAACGAAAAATAGATAACTCCCTTTTGCACCAACTATGCCATGACTGTAGCTGATGCTATGCTGATATTAGAGTTTTAGTAGAGTTTATAGATTGACAGCAATACTGCATTGCTCTTAACTGAT
The DNA here is from genome assembly GCA_001602275.1 of Zoysia japonica. Lineage (NCBI taxonomy): Eukaryota > Viridiplantae > Streptophyta > Magnoliopsida > Poales > Poaceae > Zoysia > Zoysia japonica. The sequence goes on along the minus strand of BCLF01000026.1, from coordinate 157,992 downwards.
TGTTGAACTTGCAAGACACAATAAATTATCATGGAGCAGCACTACATAATATTTACATGCTGCAATTGTTCGCTTGAGGTCAGTGAACTTCATGTGAGCATTTTTTTTTTGCGACGAGTTTAAGAGTGCATGCCTGTTGTTGCAATTCACGACATGTTAAAGCATTTTAGGTCCAAAAGGCTGGCCAATTATTGGTACTATTACTGTTAGGCAGCCTTGCTCAGGTGCTTACTGTTCCGATTGTGTCCATTATATCTGATGTTTGTATTTTTCTTTGTACATTTTATGTCACTTCACAGCTTTCATGTTCTTGGTCAGATTTTATGCATGTTGGAGTAAGAAAAGCATTTTCACTCAATCACATAATCACCAGATTTTCAATATATATGCTTTCTTCTCAGGTTCGTATGAAGGCTATTTGTGTGTTGGAAGCCATTGTAAGGAAGCAGGATACTGATCCTTATTCTATCATCTCTTCGTATTTTGTTGAGAACAATGGTTCTATTGTTAAATGCTGCGAACTGCCACAGGTTTCTTTGAGAGAGAAGGCCTCAAAGGTGAGTTAGTTTGTCAAAATGAATTGCTTAAAGTAGATATTCATTAGATAAAAATACAGATAACTTACCTTTTGTGTCCTCGAATTATTATAACAATGCATGGTATCTGCTTTAAAAATTTAGAATAGCTTTTCTTGATGTCAGCTTATTTATTTCATTGCCAGTATGTTATTAGATGGGTTTCTTCTGTAGGTCTTGAGTCTGCTTGTTGGGGAACAACCTACTGGAACAGGAACAAAAACTGCAGTACCTCCTGTTCAGATGCCGGATTTGATTGATACAGGGGATCAAGATGATCCTGGAACCCAAAGTTCAGAACTGGAAAGCAATGGGCATATTACAGGGAACAGTGCACACGTTTCTTCGTTTGATGATTTGCTTGGTGGTGAACCTGTTGCTGATACAGGTATCACCACTGATGGTAATGGAAGTGATCCATTTGCAGATGTATCATTCCATGAGACAGAGACTAAGGAGGTTACTGACCTATTCTCAGGGTTGACAGTAGAAGATAAGTCATCAGCTGCATTGCAAGATAACTCTCCAAATAAACAAAATGAATTGCCAGATATATTTGGCAGCAACCCTGATCCATTCACTCAGGAAAGTGTTATGATCAAAGGAACAGTCAATGATTTGATGGCTGGTTTGAACCTTAATGGAACAGTTCAAACGCAGCCACCAGTTAAATCAGAGCCCAATAATAATCTTAGTGGTTCACAGTTCTTTGATACAAACAATGAGAGTAGTCACGTGTCTTGTCCTGCAGCATTGAATGGTATTCTTGATCAGAACTCATTCTATCAACAAGCTCACTTGCCGTACAACTTGCCTCATCAGCATATGCTGCTCAATCAGTCATTTTCTGGGCAGCAATTAAATTATGGTGCCATGGGGCTGCTCCTTGCTCAGCAGCAGCAGCTGCTGCAAAATTTTGGAAAATTCAATGCTGGACTAGGACATCCATATTTCAATCCAATGAACAGTGGAAGTGCGCCTGGGTTCCCTGATATTTTCAATTCAAATAATCAACCACAAAACCATGTTGCAGTGGTGAGCAATTCAAAGAAAGATGACACGAAAGCTTTTGATTTTGTCTCGGTATGCATTTCTATCTGCTACTTGGCTCTCATTCACATGTCGTGCACTTAAACTCTTTATATTTCTAAAACGATCTTAAGGCATACTGATTTGTTGTTTCTTTATGCACTAGTGTTTGTATACAATTTGTATACTTGATGTTATCCTTTGAAATTTAAGGAGACTTCTTAATTTGATGTATTTCTTTTTTGGAAATCTTAAACATGCATCGCTAGACCCTGACTTGGTACAGCAAGTAGAGCCTATAGATTGTGTGTACTCATAGCATTGGCGTGTTGCGTCACATGTAATTTGGTGGAGAAAAAACCATTTAGTTTGAATAGGTGGTACAACAAGTATGTAATCACAAGGGTGCTTGCTTCTTCAAGCATTTATTTCACAACCAGCTTTTTGCTGCATTTGGATGTTCAATCTTCTCTGTATGTTAAACTTGTATACTTTTTTTTTTCTTCTACTAGGATCACCTTGCTGCTGTTCGTGGTTCAAGGAAGTAACCCAAGTCCAAACTTCTGCATGAAAAGAATTGCTAAAGTGAATGGAATACTGCACATCTCTTCCCAGTTTTTTCCTTCACTAGCGGCATGAATCATGCATCTGGCTTCGCACCACACGCTTCAAGAAATGAGAGCCAGGACTCCACGGCTGCCGTTTGACGATGAGATGTTGAATTGTACTATGTATTCAGGCAAAGTGATTTTTAAGTTGAAAAATGAATTGCATCTTCACACTTGCTATATTTGATTTTCTTTGAAGAGTCAGACATTGTACATTGGGTACAACAGGTGGGTGTTTTCTTTTTCATTTTTGAATGTACAACTGCATTGCTGGTTCTTCTGGTGGGAATTGTAAAGTTTGTTACTCTACAGAATAAGAGGGTGCAATATGAGCTACGACATTCGGGATTGCATGTCATCATTATGCCAGTAGCGTATGGGACATTTTGAATCTATAATGTAGCTCCTGCTGAAATCAGTCGACAAATGGGCTTGAACTGCGCAATCGATAATGGGTAGAGCCTTGAGATAGAGTACTGAGAAGCTGGCAAAGTCCGTTGCTTCGTGCCCTTTTTTCCGATGAAGTTGAATGTCTGGCGATAGTTCTCTTTTGATGGTAAACTGGGGAGACCTCTTTTTTCTGGCTCCCAATGCAGGTGTTGCGGTAACAGGATCCGCTGCAGCTTGTCCTTTCGAGGAGTATCATACGAGCGTCACAGGATCCGGTTATGGTGTGATTGGATGGCGCTCTCATAATTTGTAACATAGGTAAACAACTGTGTCATACGTATTTTGTAATATGGATACAAATTTTTTTGCCAAAATTTGGCAAAATAGTACAGGACACATAGATCAATGCAACAGTATGCAACGTTTGTCGTTGATGGTTTTGCAGTTGGTACATTACCACTCCGGAGGCCTACGGATCAATCCCAACTTATACCGATGTGGAAAAGTTTGCCTTTGCCTACTTGGTACCTTGGTACCTGGTCAGGTCGTGGTTGTGAGAAATTGAACCCAGCTCACTCAACCATGCTACAGGTTCTTGTGTCCATTCAAGCTCTGATTTTGAATGAGAAGCCTTATTCCAATGAGCCAGGATTTGAGACCACTGCCAGCACTCCACATGGACAAGTGAGAGCTGCATGCAGAGTATAATGACAATACCTTTCTGCTGTCATGCAAGACAACGCTATACTCGCTTCGAAGGCCTCCAATGATAAATTTACTCATTCAGCAAAATAGAAGTTGCTGCTGCTTTTAAGCCAAGCTGGTCCACTAACCACTTTCGTATGGCTCATTGCAGCACTTTGCAGACCTTGTTGCTGGGCACTTCTGGGTACACGGGCACACCATTTTTGCAGCATGCCAATCCTACTTGGAGGGTAATGCTATTGGATCAGTAGTCCCCGAGGACAAAGAAGAATCGGGCCTGCTTTGGTGACTTGGGAGCATCCAGTAGCAACGATGCACCGAAGGTAGTTTCTAGCAGGGCAAATCCTCTTACACGGGGGGCCGTTCAACGCCGACTTGAAGACGCTGTATGAAGATCTGCTAATGGAGTTCAATGTGAAGGGTGCTGACACCAGGAAGCTCATCGCTGACAAGTTAAAGAAAAGACCCAAGGCTGATGTGTGCAGGTAGAAGAGGATTTAGGGGTAGCGTCCCCCAAGTACAATAACTAGTACAATCAAGATGTTTCATTTCTGTAGATAGCTCCTAAGCGGTAATTAAATGATAGGAATTGGACTTTTACTATTGACGTTAGGACATAATTGACAGTTCAATTTTGAACTAATTACATGGTCTGAACGTCAATAAAAAACAACCGGAGGGAGTATGAGTTTGAGTACGTGCACTGACATCTGCTATAATCGGTTGCAATTCGCTTGTCTGCAGATCAAGGCTCCGGTCGGCTCTGGCTCCTTACATAGGAGTACTCTATATCTGAACACGGGCCATCTCTCTCTCCATTATTCAGATCCATATTTTTTAGCATCCCTTCGATCCATGAAATTACATTTGCTTTCAGCCGTTACCACAGTTCATATGTCCCAAGTTAGGATAGTCCACCTGATTTACGTTTCCAAGAATACCGTCATGGCTTGCAGTTATAAATGTGTTTCGTTTCTACATCGTACAAGACATCCAGAGCTGCAAGAACGAACGACCAACAAGCCTGTGTTACCTATACACGAACGAAATGACCGGCAGTTAATAAAAGTCAAGAACGCCTCCTGAATCTCATATGGTTTCACGACAAAGCACTTTCCAACATCTCGACAAAACCGGGGGGTGACATTGGTGGCATTGCTTCTTCCTGCTTTTCCACCATCTCTAGGATCTTTCTTGCACTTGCTTGCAATCTGGCACCGCTGCCTCCTAATGTGGATTGCCCCGCTGTTACATTTGATCGGATAGACTCCTTGTTTTCAAGACCAGCCTTATTTAACGACTTCATTTCCGAGTGTCCTTTTGCTGAGGCTACTGCAGATGTAAAGACGCCGGATTCCTTGAGACCACGGATGATAGCCTGCAAAGAGGAGGCATAGCTTAGCAGCAATTAAGAGACAACTTTTACTTCAAGACAGAAAAAAGACTAACCATCGGCGCATATATGCGTGTTAAAACACCTTTCCTCAATAGTTTCAGATTCGTGTCTTTGTCAGTCCATACAACATGTTCTCGGAACCTGAGCAAAACAAGTCAAAGAAACCATCGTCTTTCTTAATTCAGGCAGATTAGAGAGGAATGTTTGGTGTGTAGAGGCTAAAGGTTGTTACCAGTTCCTCGTCTCCTCTTCCGTCGCTGTTGATGCAATTATAAAGGCCTGTCATGACAAAGTAGAATTCATTAGTCTTTCCAAGTTAGTTGTCTCATACTCCTATTAGCTATCCATGCACAAGAAGTATAATAATAACTGCATCGGTTCCTTTCACAAAGGTATAGCCAAGAGCCAAGAACTGTAGGTTCCTCAAAAAAAAAATTTTTTTTTTGGGGGGGGGGGGGCGTAAAACTGCAGAAGAACGCAGATTTTCTCCCCTATCATGTGTTAGAGCTACAGAAGTTTGTATCATATCACAACATGCTGCTGGCTTTTAAATGGAAAAGATGTCAACAGGTGCGATATTTGACAATGGAGACTAGCAAATGCTATGTTGATAGATTATGGGGAGGGAAATAGCTCACCAATCGGTCGAATTCCAAGATAAAACATCGCTTCACATCTTCCTTTGTTGGCTTGCACCCACACCTATCCCTCCTCGAAGTTAGGTCTGAGAACTTTGTGTAGGTGTAATGCAGAATAGCAGCCTCCTCTAACTTGATTTCGCTGCAGCCAAATAAAAAGCAAGATGACTAAAACATCCAGCCCAAACATAGTGAAATTTGTTCACTAGACTTCAGAAGAGAATATTCAGATAACTTACTTTGGAGTTTTCATATAATTATGCCACCGATGAGCACCATTCGGACGCAAATGCTCCTGAACCCTCGCAGCTGATTTTCCATTACCATAGGTGAGGAAGTAGTTTGGATTGCCACGTGTTGCTTCTTTGTACAGGCCGAAGTATGTGTCCTTTGGTAGATGATCATAATTTTTTTTAAACATGGAAACCTGCAATTTGCAAAGCACTTGATAAATGCTACAAGCTTTTCAAATACAACTGACAATCAAGCAGTATTTCCAGAGACTGTCTCATAATGTAATAACGTTACATTTTTTTTCATGCGGTGTCAGCTAAACTTTGATTTTTCAAGAAGTGAAATGCAATCCAGCTATCTACAGGTATAAAAAATTCATATACCTCAGTAAAAGGATCTTTGATATCATCTCGCTCAATGCTGCTCTCCTGGATTAGTGTATCATAGTCAGATGTGAGACATATTACCATATTAACACACATATTGTTTCTGCACTTACATAATTGGGGAACACGACCATGTCCACATTATCAGGGACATCTAAAAGCAATCGCCTCAGGGAGTACTCCCGAGCACCCGCTGGATGAATCAATTCATCAGTATCAAGGTGAATGATCCAATCCATTCCAGCATCCTGTGATAGTCAAATAAGGAACATTTATATCAAACACACCCAAAATACAATGTGTCAACAGTCAAGGTTTTGGTGTCAACAGATGCTATCAGATACTTTTTTTAAAAAAAAATTGCTATCAGATAGATAGAAAAAAAGCTCATACCCTTGCCATAACAATAGCCATTTCCATGTTTAGTGATTGCTTGACGAATAATTCATAGTTGCACGGCTTGTAAAAGAAGCCTGACAGCCAAGTCTCGTTCCAAATGCGGCTGCAGCCATAAGACGATATAAGCAAAAGAAATTACGAGAGGAAACAATTAACGTATTTTTATGAATCACCATAATTTGAACATTGTAATGGAAACAACATGCAAAAAAATTCTACTGACTTATACCATGTCCTTTGAGGCAAGTGTTATCAAAATTTCATATCCTTAATGTCTTTTTTTTTTTATCATATATCTTGTTAAAGCAGAACTATCATAACTTTCATTAGCTGGAGACCAAATTCCCAACTAAACATATATTTACACACAAAGTGTATGCCAGTATCAAAAATATTTTCATATTAATGTTCAGTATATCAGCGTACCTTCTGTCCTGTTTCTCTTTTAGTTCTTTAGTTCTGTATATAATTTTCACACCCTAAATCAGAGGTGCAGAAAGTCAGTGCATATTCTTGCTATACCATGTAAAGAAGTCACAAACAGAACAAAAGGGATGCAAGGGCTTATTTACCTGAATAGACTCAAGAACAGAAGTAACAGCTGGTTTTGCAGCCTCTCCTTCAACGAAGAGAATAAAATGTGAAACGCCGATGACCTTGTGATAATAGAGCCAAGGAAGAATCTGGTGTAGGCCAGCAGATGTGCTCCCCGTAATACAGATCTGCATCCCAGAAGACAGAACGTTGATGCAAGCATAATATGTGGCTAAATTAGGTCTAAAAATGCATACGAGATTCAAGCATTTTCAGGGTGAATGCAGGGTCGTATCAATGTGACTTTATAGCAAAATTTTAACTGTAAGTTTATCAGCAGTACGATCCAATTTGCTAGATATAGCGTGATTGCTACTTGCATTATGTTACTTTTTTGTGGTGTTGAACTGAATCTAATATAGAAAGGTGCACAATTATGTACTGATTCGAGTGCCAAGTCCACGCAGTGTATCAGCGCCTAGTAAAACCAACCAGCTGATGCCATTGTACTAAGTACTGCAAAGCTGCGCACCTTACCGCGCTATTCAATTATAAGATCTCCCATCACTGACAGCAACAGGAACAATGTGAAGGAGATCGCGCGTACCCTAGTTAAACGTCAACAGACTATGAGATAATGGTATCGAATTTGTGAGCACGAGATCGAATGGTCCGAAAAAATGAAAAAAAAAGGAAATGGGATCTCGACGCGCAGATCAGATCACTAGATCAGAGGGGCAGGAAGTCCGTGTTTACGCACCTTGGGGGTAATAGGTACGTCGGAATCGAAGCTCCATCCGCGGTAGAGCGAGATTCCGTTGGAGGACGCGCTCCGTCCGAGGATCTCAGCACAGTCGGCGGCCGCTGAGGAGGACGATGAGGAGGATACGGCGAAGTAGGACCCTCGGACGCTACGACGAACGGATGAAGAGGAACCCAGAGGGCTGTTCTCCATGCCGGGAAACCTCTGCGTGTCGTCCGGCCACGCAGCGCCGGCAGGGTCCCGCATGCCGCCGCGCCACTGGAGCGCGAAGGCGAAGGCGGCGAGCGCGAGCGGCAGCAGCGTGAGGAGGAGCAGCATCCGCGTGGCGAAGGCCGCGGCCGCGGCGCCGCCAGCGGCTCCCGCAGAGGAGGAGGAGGAGGAGCCGCCGCGGTAGCCCGCCATCGGTGGGTACGGGGTGGAGGTGGGTCGACTCGAAGGCTGCGTAGTACAGAACAGCACAGTCGCGAGGAACTTGACAAGCATTTCGTAGGGATGAAAGAGACAGGCTAACCTGAGAGTTAGTGGGCTCAAAAATTCCTTGGGCTCCAAATTTCGTTGGGCTGGATAATTTGAGACCCAGTTCAAATGTTGGGCTGGAGGATTTTAGGCCCAGTTAAGATCTTGGGCTGTTTATGGATGGAGAGGCACCAGAAAAGAAAAGAATGTAGTAGCTCTCAACTCTGATAGAGCTACGTCCTACGTATAATAATATCCGTATATACGCAGGAGTGAGTATTGGTCAGAAGAAGAAGAAGACGACGACGAAGACGTAGACGTTGACGCATACGATCTTTTAATGAGGCTGATGCTGAACCTGCAACTACATCTCAACTTCGTTCACGGGGTCTACCGCTGCTACCTACTACTCGTCGAAAGGCTCCCTTCCCTGGAGATGGCAGAGCTGGCAATGGATCGAGATCATACAAGTTGCTACTCCAGCTAGCACAAAGAGGATAAAGATCACGTCGTTTTCCTTACTCCTTCGTGCCACTGAAGATTTGTGAAAACACAAGCAAGAAAGATGTATAGTATATATATACACAAGTTTAATTGTTTCTTAAATTAATTAATCCGGCCAACAACAAACACGTAAATACTTACAGACGTTTAATCGATCAACCCCAAACCAAAACATCCATGACGGAGGTGAAGCAGAGAAAGAAGAACAAATGCTCATGCAAAGCATTGCTCTTGCTTGCTGGTACGTATGCATGGCAACTGTGCATCGTAATCGTGAGTACGCTAGCTGTTCATAATTCAACTCCACCAGGGCAAGGCAATTACTTCAATAATTTATACTCTAATTGACAGCAGCGGCAGCATCTTGATTCTTGAAACAATCCGGATCGATCATTTCTTCTCCTCCTCAGGCTCAGCTGCTGCTGGCGCCGCCGCCGCAGCTTCGGCGGGCTTCTCCTCCACTGCTTCCTTCTTCTCCTCTGCCACCTCAGCTGCCTCCTCCTCCTTCTCCTTTGCAGCAGCAGGGGCTTCACGTGGGGTGGCTTCAGCTGCTGCTTCCGCTGCGGGCGCCTCCGGCTCGGCGGCCTTGGGCTCCTCCTTGGGAACGGGGATGAACGGCGCGGCCTTGTCCAAGATGAAGGTGATGGCGGGGGCGAGGGGCGCGGTGCCGGACTTGGCCACCGCGTCGCTCACAAGCTTTGCTCCAGGGAAATCTGCGACAGGCACCAAACTGCTGTGAGTAGCAGTCGTTGAGAAGATCCCTACGCAAGATTCCTATGCGTGTGCAGAAAGGGAAATAAAGGCTCGTTTGTCCATAAAGATACTCCCTGGAGTACTACTAAACCACAGAAATTGACTCGACAATATCGATGAAAACAGCCAAAAGCAAGCTTGGAATATCAGATGCAAAAAAAAAAAAAAGGGATAAAAATGTCATCTCCAAGAAAAAGAGAACTAGCAGCATACCAATCTTTGCCAGTTCATCGAGGAACTTGGTAGCTGCAGCCGAGTTCTTCTTGGTGACCTTCACTGGTTTCTGGTCCTTGAACAAAGCCTTCTTGTCCTCAGGAGGAGATCCCTCGTAAGCCTCCACGACCTTGGGCTCCAGCTCTGTCTTCTTGTCCTCGATCTCCTTGCCAATTTCCTCCTGCCATACACGCAAATAGCGTATTGATTGATTAATAAGTAAATCAGCAGATTATTACCATCTTACGTAATTAGACTAGAGTACCTTGTTGAAGGATTTCAAGAACTCAGCGGCGGCCGCCTTCTTGCCATCCTTGTCGAAGATCTTGTTGAGCCCAGGCAGAACTTTGCTCTTCCAGATACTCGCCATCCTCTTAATTTGCTTTGCTGACAAATTAATAATCTTTCTTGAGACACTGAAATAATGGACAGTACTGAAATAGTTAGTACTTGAAACCAAACAGTCCTACAGGAGGGAGGAGAAGACCAAGGAAGAAGAAGATTAGGAGCTGAGGAGCAGGAGGGCAGAGATGTGGTCACCGCACCAGCCAAGCCAAGCCTCTTCGTATGTAGGAGCAGGATCGATGATGGCCATGAGATGAGAGCGATATATAATGGCTGGCAAGAAAACCACCCTGAGATCACAAAGAAATTATAGTTTTGGTCGCCCCCTCGTAGTCATAGGTGCTGTTGTCGTGTAACGGAACCACCAGGGGTAGTAGTGTCAATGAGAAAAAAAAAAGGAAGGAAGATTATGGAAGGCATGTCTGTCATTAAGCCAGCTATAAGGCAGGTCGTCTTCTCTCGTCATGGACGAATAATACTGAAGTACTACCACCCATTTGAGTTGATTTGATTCCGTAAGTTTATGTTTAAGCAAAATATAATCGGAAACCACCAGCCAGCTACTTAAGCTTCTGTCACTTAACTCTTCCAGCTCCAGAGGGTCAAATTAAACTAACAAATACATTTGCATCGCTGGAAATGGAATCTTGTGGTGGCTTTGGCTTTGAAGTTTGAACAAGCCGTTAGTTGATACGTACCCGGGTGTGCAACAACGAAGGAATCATTTTTGTCTTGACAGCTCCTCCATTTGTCTGTTGTCACCCTCCTTCCATTTGAGAGCCAGCCAGGGAGCCTCAGCCAACAAAGCTACTCTTCAGTTCCGGGTTTTTTTTTTTTTTGTCTTCTAATTTCTGTGGAGTTAAGTCAGAAACAGCTCCTCAGAAAAATAATCAGATTTCGAAGTCAAGTTGCTTGTTGCGGATGAACACACTCGACAGGGAGCTCATCAGATTAATTAGTTATTTGATAATAACTACTGAATGATCAGGTCTTTATGGTCAGTCCCGAATGGAGTACTTCTCTTGGATTCAATAAAATCAAGATTCAGGATAACCATGACGCATTTTTAAAATCATTTACTGATTTCATTCGTATGCTACTTAGCTAGCTGCCCACACTGTTCCTAAGTATACTAGATAAACATATTCAGCGCCCTACGTAATCGTAAAATTGAAGCCTGCATATTTTGAATAGAATAATACAATATACATTAGGTAGGTGGCCATTCAGAAAGAGATTCTTTCTAGTAATACCTATGCGTACACGAATGACTGTGCAATATACTGATCATTAAACATTTGTGATTGTTGGATGATGCACGTGATTGAGTTCTACTTTTCAATGATTGAAGATGTTCAAGCTGCTAAATGATTGAAACAAACAGCCCCAATTTGTTTGATGTGCCTGACCTGAGCTGGCACGTAGCTACTGTACTACAGATTGAATTGAGAGGGACATGGCCCAAATTTTCGCTCTCTCATGCGACATGTCCAGATACATTGATCCACTGCTTCTTGTTACCTGTTCCATGTACTACTCATCAGGAAGGAAGGGAAAACGATGGTATTTTTTTTTATTTTTTTCTCGAATATGCAGAATAACTATGTAACTTTGTATTAAAGGGAAGAATAAAACGGTCCGTTACATGAACTCCTCAAGCTGGGACCAAAGCAAAGCAAGAGAGGTCAATACAAAAAACGTAGAGACCAAGAGGAAGAAAGACAATAAGCAACCTCAACAACCTAGCTGCTGCTTTGGATTGTCCAAGCAAACGACCAAGACACAACTCTTTCAGTTTACAAGCTCCTCAAGAGTATTAGTATTAGTATTAGTAGCGCTGAAATTTACCTTATGCTGACTCTATTTTTTCCTGCTTGCAGAAAAGTTACTCCTAGCTGCCTTAGAGAAAACGTTAGCAGGCTAGAGGGCACATGAAACATCGTATTGATCTTATCATTGCTACAAATTTGAAACCATGAAGTGTTTTTGTTTTTTTCCTGAATCCTATTAATTATTTGGCTACTCTGGCAACAGACATCATCTCTAATCAGTCCTTTCATAACATATATAACTTTGTAATCTGAGTGGAAAATAGTTCTGTTTCACACATAGATTGATATTAGCAAATTTTTATAACATATATAACTTTGTAATTTGAGTTCTTCCGTGGGAAATATTGCTATGCCCGCGGCAACGCGCTGGGCACCAGCTAGTGGTGTATGGAAGGTGCGTGAATTATGATCTGTTACACCATTTCACTTTTCAGTTAGGAAGGTGAGCTGCAATCGGTCAGATGTCCTGGCTAACATTTCTACAACTAGCTAACAGGCACAATCTCATCTGTTTCCAGCTCCAGTACGCGAGTCCTGTTTGCAGCAAATGCTCCTTTGAGTTGTTCAGTACAGATCGCCAGTGACTTGGTGAAATCTGCAAAGCACTTGTCACAGGCATATTTGGTGCCATTCACAGCAGACGACCCGACGATTGTACCGGACATGTAAGCACCGCATGCTTCCAGAATGGCCGGCTCACGTTCACTGAAGTGGCGCGCAACAAGAGTCTCAAAATGCTGCATGAATCAGAGGGGGTGTAAGAACAGTGCAAGGGCATACTAGGGCCTATGTATTAAGCACAACTATAAATAAACATGACACTACAACAGCAGATGAAAGATTTATGTGGCTACCTTTGGAGGGTTCTGGATCGAATACAACATTGTCTTGCAAGATAGTATAAAGGCCGTCTGATTGTAAGCCAAGGAGTTCTTCTCGCCAACTGCTGTTTTAGCTGAATTTTTGTTTCCTGGCTCATTAAAGTATGGCTTATCATTCAGAACAAGGCCCTGGATGGAGACCAACACCTGCAGCAAGGTGGAATTTGACTTGGCCCACTTCTCGCATCCGTTACCCCACCAGGTATTCAGAAGGCTGAGGCAAACTTTCCCACTTTCATACAGGTTTGGATTCAGCCGAAGTCCACCTGAATGGTAATAAACTTTCTGGAGACACCGGATATATTTTCTTTAGAAAAAGGAAAAGGATTTTTGACGGGAATGTCGAAAGAAATACAAGGGAAAGCTGTATGAAATAGTCACATACCGGTGGGCACTTTGGGTAGTCAGAAGGAAAACGAACATCAAAGAAGAACAGTCCATCATGATATGGAGTTCCAGCAGGCCCAACTATAGCGGCCCTAAGCAGATCAATCCGCTCTTCGTAAACTCTAACATATATAGATTCTGCATAGTAAACCAAATTGATCCAAGTTACAAGTCACCATGAATTAAGGATATCGGTTGTAATTGTCAATGCTATGACATGATATGCCCAAGTTCACATGTTCGTACAGAAGCAAATCGTTTCCATTTGCTCATTAGTTTCCTAATACAAATACTTACATCAGGACAAGAGCAATATCATAATAAGATTATTATGGAAAAGAATAGTTAATAAAGCTATGACTGTCAACACTAGTGTCTCCTATGTATTATCTGCAACTCCTGGATGTATGGCAACAATATGGTATGTAATAGAATACCACGTTTGTTTTTTGCGGCAGCAAGACAAGAAATGAAATATCATACTCTACTCAGAACTCAGTGTCAAAATGGCAATAGTTTGATAAGCACACTACTATCAATTAAAAGTATGCACTGACCAGGGAGATTTTTCTGTAGAAGATTCCATTCACTCTGAACTGCCTTCACCCATTCTTTGGTGGTCTGTTCACACAATTTTGAGTTGCAAAACTTACAATTGGGTCTACCAACAGGGGGAAAAAAGATCATTAAAGTGCACATGTACCTTTCCTGGTGAACTGTTTGCATAGTGATGGTCAGAGAAATTTTGAATCACATCAAACTGGACAAATGATCCATAATCACTACTCTTGCTTCCATCATCTGTCGTTGCCACTGATATCATACTTAAGCATGGAGGCTCATGCTTTTGCACACATTGCAAATCAGCAGTCCCACTTGAACAGGGATCCAAATGACTCCCTTTTGCAATGCTATTCCCAGTGGAGTGTGGTGCAGAAGCTGAAATCCAGGGCGCGCATTAATAAATACTAATGTGTAATATCGTTATGATGTAACATGATATGCAGTTGGGCTCAGGACAGAGACACGAGACAGCATTCGCATAACGCAGTCCAGCGTATTAGCTTAGGCTGTCCTATTGCAACAATTCCCATGCGGAATTGCAAATACTAACCCTATGAAGGTTTTAAAATTGCATGTTGCTTTATGTGGCCTTAATAAGTGATAAATGAATAAACTCAAAACCGTATCATCCTCTGAACATGGAACCAGAAAACAGTGCCTGCATCCAGGGTTGATGGACCCTCGGATGGACGAGAAACATTCAACAAGAGCTCTAACCGCTGAACCATCTACGGGGAACATAAATACCGGCAAGTAAATGGGGAAAGGCGCATCACCTTTCTTCTTGGAGCTCTTGTTGTTCTTGAAACAAAACAGCTGGAGGAGCAGCTTGTTGAGAGCCATCTGTCTCTCCTGTCCTAGTTTCAATCAGGGATCCTATGAAACATGAGACACCACTGTACTGTAATCACTAGCACTCAGCTGGTCAAAAGGCTCGGAATTTGTGGAAGGAAAGCCGAAAGAAGGCAAGTGAACCAAGAAAGAAGAGAGATTAAAAGAAAAAAGAAATGATCTTGTTGGAGAATGGAGAATCCCGAGGGGGCAAGTATCTCCCTTTTCTTTCCAGCAGCAAGTTTGTTTTCTTCCGTCAAGAATTGAACCGAGGCCCCGCTTGTCGGCGACCGAACGAACTAGTGTGTCACACTCCAATCAGTGGGTAAGTGACGCGACACGGTAGGTCTCTCTGGGACCAATGGAACCGAGACAGCAGCGGCCAAGAACAAGAACAGATCGAAAAGAAAAAAGGAAAACCAAACCAACCCCGGAGATAAACTCGGAGCGTCAGCGTCCAGTAGCAGGACCTGGGCGCATCGCGATCAAAGAAAACCAAAACGAAATCAAAACCCCCACACACAGTCGCCATCAAGAAGAACTCGAACCCTGCCCCCCTCCCATAGTCCCTTGGCACCATCAACACAATCACCACCTGGTAGAGAGGGGACCGGGACGTCGAAGAAGAAGGGTTTACCAGGAGGCAGAGGCAGGGAACTGCCCTCCCGGAGTCCCGGTGGCGAGAACTGCAACTGCGATGATCCCGCCGTCCCTCCTCTTCTCTTCTGAGAGGGAAGGAAGCCTCGCCTTGCGTGCCAGGGCGGAAAAGCCAACAAACAAAATACTACAGTAGTAGTACTAGTGCAATGTACGTACCAAATCTGAACAAGTGTCACATTCCAACTTTTCCCAAGAAACTCGTAGGATTATTCCTTGTCCTTCGTTTTAACGTTCTCAAGGAAATACTGTAGTAGAAATTGTAGAGTTCCTCCTTCATTTTTAACATTTTGCACATCATATTTAGATGCCATCCATATTGTGACAAATATGAAATGCATACGCCGCCACTTTAGGCAACGGACGCAAACTGCTGTACAATGCCAAGCAAAATGCAGTTTTATGAACAGATCTGAAGCAAGGGATGCCATATGCACAATATCATTTACATGGAGCATCCTTCCTGCTACCGTCCTAGAGGAAAGTTTTTTTTTTTTGCTTAGCAATGGTACAGCCCGAACCATTGCCCCCGACCCCTCCCCTCCCCTCCCCTCCCCTCAAGTCCAACAACAACAACAGTACAAGATGGAATGTCAACTCCTGGTGAATTCAGTAGCAGCATTTCTTCCAAAGATTGCATGGCTTAATTAGCTACAGATATTGGGTATACAGGTGCCGTCTGGGGTCTGCTGCTCTTTCCAGATACGACCAGTGATCCTGAGCTTGAGCTCCTTCCGGTCACCGCCCGAGAAGAACAGGGCCATGTTCCTCTGGATGATGAGCCCGTCGTGGCTGTCCCTCACCTTCCGGTGGCTGTCGCGGACGCTCCTAGGGGTGCCCTCCCATATCATCTTCCTGCCATTGGAACCGACCTCGAGGCTGTAGCTGTAGTTCTTTGCCTCGTTCTCATCCCCCATGAAACGTAGAAATGCCATGTATACTGGTGCCATCCCAAGCTGGAAGGACTCAAAGTGCAGGCAGAAGTACTGCCCGAAACAGTGAAATACCTAGTACCAAGAAATCAGCATATATAGGAGTACATGCTACAGTACTTAGTTTGTTCAAGGCAGGAGTGGACAACAATAAATATTACTCCTAGTTAGGCAAATAGTATCAAGAGAAAACAAGATAGTAGAGTACATACTGTGAGCATCCAGGTGGCGTTTTCAACTTCTCTTGGGTTTGACTTGACATATCTGTGGTTGAACGTGCAGCCGCTGTGCATATCAACTTTGTGATCATCCCTCAAATGGGAAACAAGATAGGGGACGTCACCAGCCGCGGCACACTCGGAGCCAGCGTAGGGGCAATTGTATGGTCTAAAGCTGCATTGCGCTTCGTGTTTTATCTTGCTATAGTATGGGAAGATTTCTGGGCACCCTAAAGAGCAATACTTACAGGGGAGCTCAAGCGACTCCGCTACTTTCTCCAGCGCCAAACACCTGATATCACCAAGCTCCTGTCTGCACGTAGGGCACCGATTGCGCACTCTAGCCTTGCATGTGGAGCACAAAGTATGTCCATTTTGGCACTGCAGATGCAATAAAATACTTCTATGTGAGACCAATATCTTTTCTAAAAGCAGAAATGCGTACCCTAAGAAATATATACATCTGGGCAGGGTATGAATGAAATTGAATGAAATAGACGATTGTGGTAAGAAACGAAGGCAAACAAAGTTCCCGTTGCGCCGTGAGAGGGGAATAACCCGGTGACACGCTACGTATGGTTCGGTGAGGAAAGGAATCCCCATCTGGAAATTGAATCGGAACATAATAGACCTGGTGAATCGGCGGGAACATGGAGTTGGTGCAGACGGGGCACTCGAGCAGCTCGTGCACGCCGCCGGAGGTGCCGCCCTTGGGGTACTGCCGGGCGGCTGCGGCGGCGAGGAGCGTGCTGAGGCCGAGGGCGGCGTCATCGACGTCCGTGGGGGCGGCGTCGGGCAGAGAGACGCACTCGACGCTACCCACGTCCATGACGCGGCCGCCCGCCCGCCTCCGGTGACGGACACGGTGACCACCCCTCCCTGCGCGCCGGTGGGGAGGAGGCGCTTTGTGGCGAGGCGGGTGGCACGCCGGGGATGCCGGGGGGTGGGGTCTATAGTTGCGCGGGCCAGCGCGGCGGCACGGCCATGTATGTTTTATTCGCAGATTGGGTGAGGGAGACGACGAAGAGGACGACGCGACGTGGCAAAATCTATCACGCTCTACAGCAGCGTTTGAACGGTGGGAAATAGAATATGGGATTGGGAATGGAAAATAAATGTAGAGTTGACATTTAATAAGATGAAAAAAATAAATGGTTTAAATCTACTTTTTCTTTTCCATTTCCATATCCCAATGTCAATTCCAAGAATCCAAACTGCACCTAAATAATCATCCCTCCCGTATCAAGTTATCAGCATGTTCCTTCAATCAGATTGTGTTCTTCCCGTCGACTTATGAGAAGATACAATGACCTAGTAGTCAAAAGACTAACTTACAATTTTGCAACTCCCAACGCAAGCATGATGCCACCAAAAGTTTCTAATGTCAGCTCATACGGGAGCGCTTGGATCCAAATGGATTACTTCCTGGAGTTGCTGGTAAACGAGTTGTTGGTGAACCATGCTCCATCTGAAAGGACACAGAAATATCAGCACAGTACGTTGGAATGTGCTAGTACATGCATAGATATTCACATTGTATTGTTACAAAGTAACAATCCGGTTCTGTTGCTGTACCTGTGTCACTGCTGGGTGAGTGAGATAGTCCATGAGCTCTTGCTTTTGCTTGCTGTATTGTTCCTTTACTTCGTTTAGCAAATCTTCTTCTCTTTTCATATCCTCAACCAGCCTCTCTTTCTCCCAATGCTTAAGCTTAACCTGCTCTTTCATATCAGCGATATCTTCGGGTAAACTTGAAATACCATGGCTTACAGCAAATTTCACTTCAAGATTTTTGCTGCAGAAGGCATTGATAAAGTGATGGAATTTAGCTTGATTCGGTTATAGTTGAGAGCACCAGAAAACAACAACGAGTGTAAAAAGAAGGCAACAATTCAGTAAAGTATAACCAAATAGGAAAGTGGTGTTATTTCGAGAACAATAAGAATAAACCAACAGTTTGAATTTCACATGCTTTGATCAAAACATATTTCTTTCGTGATAGATTGACAGAAAAGGTAACTGCAGTAATTAGTACTACAAGATAATGAGAAATGGTGACTACAATAGTCATGCCGCATTTTATCAAAGCATATTTATTGGAACCTGAAGTACAGCATTAATGAATACGCATTCCATGGTTCACTGTCTAACTGCATGAATTCATTGAAAACTTGAAATACTTGTATGTTCAAATCACTCTTCATGGTCAAACGTCTAGTCATGAAAGAACACATACTTACACAAAAATCAGGACAATAGGAAAACTCAAAACCATGCATGATCATTAACATTATCAAGTGAAGCAATAAATAATTAAACTGCATACCTATCTCCAAGGCAGAATGAGCCATTGGGCCTCAATATACCACCATCTAGAGAAATGGCGCCATCATTTATCAAAGGAAGAGCATGCCAAATGTCAGCTTTGGTCTTATAAACTTGTAAACATGAAAAGAGACTGTAGAACAAAGTTTCCCTTAGACCATGGCCACTAGCCGTGAGGCAACTCAAGTGTTCCTGGTCTAAATGAATCATATTTACAGCAAAATCCAGAAAACCTGGAGGGGAGACCCCACCAGGCAATCTTGGTCTGTGCAAAATAAGTTTTCTTTGTGGATCATCAATGTTAACATCACCAGAGAACGGCCTGCAATATTCAGTAATGGATACTGTGAAAGTGTTCATCCAGGCGATTCTAAAAGAGAATTAAAGTTTTTTTTTCAGTTCATTGATAAAGGTACCTCAAGTGTTCAAGACAAAAAACAGTGAACCTTCCATCCAGAAATTTTCCAACTGTGCGACCCAGCCCATGAACGCCACTGCTCTTATCAATGATGCCATCCTTATTATACTTTTCAAGACCCTTGACACCATCATAAGTCTTGCAAACTAGAGCAAGCATAGTATCCATTCCCAGGTACTCCGAGAGTATCCTGCAAGAAATATATAACAAAACAGATACCGAGAAATAAGCAAACAATCTTGTTGAGTCATTTTGTGTAGCCGCAGAATATTGTACAAAAAGAAGAAAAATTACCCGCTGATATTATCATCATTTAATTTTCCCAAGGTAGCCACAAAACCAATAATATCTTTCATCAGAGGCATCTTTGATGCTAGCTGGTAATGACGAACCTTCAACTGGCACATAATCCCAGCTGCAGTTTTATCCTGATTGAGAATACTTTGAATAGTATGCTGTTCACCTTCTTGGGAAGAAGTATCATTATTTGCAACAGCCACTGATGCATGGTACTTCCCAAGTTTAACTGGGTGAATTCCAGGATCAGTATACAAATAGGGGGGAGCCAAAATAATTGTATAAAAATCACAGGTGTTTAATCAGTAATGCATATATGACATATATTATTTGCAACCCTAGGAAAAAAAATCGGTGTTAGGTACGGAGTGGAGAGGCACCGCTCCACCTAGGCCCATAAGCGGCATCTAGGCGTCCAACCTTGAGCTGGAGGGAGGGAGGAGGAAGGAGGGAGGCCACGCGGCGCGTCGTTCGGCTGGAGACAGTGACCCTGAGCTGGAGGTGGGGAGGGGGCTGCCGCCGTCGCCGGATACAGGTCCGCCGTCGTCATCATGCCGTCCCCACCTGCTCCACCGTCGCCGCCCCACATCCAGCCGTCCGCCATGGCACCTTCCTGTCGCTGCCCCAGATTGAGAGAGAGGGAGAGAAAGAAAGAGATTGGTAGGTAGTGGCGGCCGGTGGGGTTGGAAAGTTAGGGTTAGGGGAGGGTTTATGGGCCAGTAATGGCCTGGATGGGCCAGCACTGACCAGAGCTTAGCAAAACGCCTAGGCACGCTTAGGCACGCCTAAGCTCTACGTGGTGGTCTAACGGTCGCTTAGCGCCTAGCGCCTTTTTCCATCGTTTGCAACTCGCTAATCCAATGAGCCACATCCATTCAACGCAATTAGCACATAACAGTCTAACATATCAAACAAATGGGATGTGTTTGGCAAGGCTAAAGAACATTTTGGGATTTCAAAGATGATATTTCAAACTTTCTGCATAATAGTTGTTCAAACTTACTTTTTATAGCCACAGAGGTATATTTAGTACATATGAAATACTACATAACATCTCATCTTTGTTTAATAAAGCAGTAATAGCAGTCCCCCTAGCTGTTTTATTGTTAAGAAAACATAACATCTCATCAAAATATTTACTCTACACCATAAACTCACAATGGCATCATTAGACACTGGAGATTGCCAGACTCTCTTCAAATTATAAAGAGCTGCATCTGAATCTCAAACGGAGCTCATTCATTGTACAGTCAAATCCCATATATCACAGGCCTCAGAAGCAGCCAAATACTTAAGAATACTATGCACTGCAAAAGTTAAAGCTGTAATTCAAATGATCCACATAATGGTACAAGTCTACAAACTAGACAGCAGTTATCAGATAAGACCTTTATAAGCAAGAAGCTATGGAAATGAGGGGCACAAAGACATTCAACCTCTTACTTTCAAGGTCGGCACACATATCTTCCAAAGCATTAACCCCGGACTTGAGGAACTTGATGTTTCCCTCGTGATTCTTGACCTTGAGAGCTAGCTTCTTCAGCTCCTCCTCCATCGCCTGCAACACACACCCAAGACAACATCACATGCAGAAACCCACGGCATTGCAGTTCGGCCACAGCAGCAACTAGATAAAGCCCAAAAAGAGAGAGATCACCACAAGCATACCTTGGATTTGAACTCCACAATCTGCCGCAGTACCCGAGGCTCCATGCCAATCTACCACTAGGGCGAGGTAGGGCGGGCCGCCCTACCTTAGCGCACTGTTTTTCCTCGAGTCGGCGCACGGGGCAGAGCGGTTCGTGGCGGTGAGCGGGGCGGAGTGGCAGCGCGAAGCGGGTCGGGGAGGCGGCCCGGGACGGGACGGGGCGGCGGCCGGCAGGGGCTACGGGTGCGTTTGGTTTCTTACTACGACGATGGATGGAGCCCCGGTGCGGCGAGCGACGGGAAGGAGGACGGGCAGAGCTGCGGCTCTTTGGTTGCGGTAATCTGAATCCATTATGCATTCCCGCTTCCGTTCACAGAAAACGAAAGATATATGAGCCCGACAGAATGATGTTTCGCCTTTCAAGTTACGCACTCAGGTATGCGTATTTACCAATGTGCCCTTTGCTTGCCGGCCTTCCCCGCTAACCGAGGAAGGAAAGGAAGTTGAGGAGCTCACAGCTCCGGACGGCGACGACCATGGCGAGGCGGAGGCTCTGGCTCCCAGTCCCATTCCTCCTCGTCGCCGCGCTGCTCTTTACGGCCGCTAGCGGCTCGGAGACGCCGCAGTACACGACGGTGCACAAGGAATCGGACTTCGAGGTGCGGCTGTACCGCGACACCGTCTGGATGTCTGCCCCGTCCGACCACAGCTCCTTCCACGTCGCCACCAAGTTCGGATTCCACCGGTACCTAGCCCTCCTTTCCCCTTTTTCTCCCTATTTCCTTCGGACCGACCGATTAGTTGAAGCCTGTTGCGCCCGGTAGGCTTCGATCCCCTGTACAGATACGCAGAAAGAGGCAAGAAATAGATGGATTTCAGAACACTCTTGTGAAAGGATCGATAGTATCTTCATCTTTTATTCTGATATCCGCTATAATTCTGATGAAGCTTAGAACCAGAGTTTTAACTCCCTCGAGATAAACGTATCTGGAGATGTTCAAATCTCTAGAACAGTGAAGAAAATTAATCCTATGGGTTCCTACTACCAACCACATTATTTTCCTTCATCATGAATATTGTTTTTTCTTATATACTTCCCTAATGGGCCGCCCTAATTTTTTTTTATTAGCTTGATGTTCACTTCATGTAAATGTTTATGCACTTGGGACATTTATCATTGACATTTTTGAGTTTATGATATGATGACCATCTCCTAAAAGTGGTTTCAGACTTCATCCCTAATGTCCTCGCATGTCACATTTTCTGATTTTCACTTTGCTTAATTTGTCCATCTAAGCAACAAACCTTTTATTGTTGTTGCTTGCTGCCAGATTGTTCCAATACCTGATGGGCGCAAACCTCAACTCTTCCCGGATCAGAATGACCACCCCTGTTCTAACAAGTACAGTTCAGGGTGCCGGGCCTCTGCATTCATCAGCCTACTTTGTCCGGCTCTACTTACCAGTAAAGTTCCAAGCTTCCCCTCCTGTTCCTCTCCCAGAACTGAATCTGCATCCGGATCGATGGCCTAGCCACTGCATTGCAGTCAGGAGTTTCTCAGGTTATGCACGAGACCAAAATGTTGTTGAGGAAGCTGAGAAACTCGCCCTGAGCTTGAGTCGTTCACCTTGGGCTAACTCCACAAACCACCCTAGCAAGACCTCGTACTCCATAGCACAATACAACAATCCGTTCCGTGTCATTGGCCGTGTCAATGAGGTGTGGTTTGATGTCGACTGCAAATCCAATGGTGTCGAGACATACTAAAATGAAGATACAGCGTGTACTCCCCGCAGCTGAGTGTAGTACAGTAGTATGCCTTAAAACTGCAAAAGCTGTGTACCTTTTGTATATAAATGTGTGTTTTGTAATGGCAGTGCTGGAGATTTGTATGATGCATCCAGCAATAATGGGACGCCACTATGGACGGCCAATGTAATCGATGTGCTCTGCAAGCTCAGTTAATATATCATGTTTCCACTGTGCATGATCTTGCCTGTGGCTGTGATTTACTATATGATATTTCCACTGATTGTTCCGGACCTGATATTCTATATGAATGTATTTGGCACTACTCTGATGTAGCTGTAGCTGAGAGAAGATTGCAACCACTTTCAGCCTCAGGCCGTGAACAGGAAGTAAAGCAGAACCTGTGGTGATATTGAGCTTTGTCTATTTATGGTCAGGTAAGTGTACCATCGCTAACTTGTGAACAATTGTGTTATTTCTCCTCTATGAATATAAATATTTTGCCATATATCACAGATTTAAATAACCAATCTACAGAGAATGAAAGTTATAAAACGCTTGGACAACTGCTGCATTGCTCTTCTTCCAAAAAGAATTACGTCCGATCAATTAACACTCAGTAATGAAATGAAGGGAAAGCCAAGACAGCCTTTAACTCGAAGCAAACATATACAAGTTTGCCAAGGAGAGCTAGTACATGGTTCATGCAAAAGCTGAAACCACCAGCACTGACAGCTACTAACAAAATTGAGATCCCTAAACGGAAGATAAGTCCAATTTTCTACCCGGTTCTAAAAATCAACATATTGCCCGATTAACTATTGGACCCTGTTGTCTTCTTTGTATAGTAGGTACACAAGGATAGCAGCCAGAAAAATTAGGAGTGTTGTCAAAATGTACTTCCAACTTAGCTGCGACAGTTCCATGGAGCATGATGTCGCAAGTATCTTTACGCCAGAATTATCTTCCACTGGAGAAGTCACCTCAGCTTCCTGATCTTGGAGAATATTGATAGTTGGAGTCATTTTTAACTGCATAAAGAAAAATACTGGCTAAAAGTTAGGTAGTACCAATGAGAACACGTGAATGGCATTTAACGAAAATCAACAAGAAAT
Source organism: Zoysia japonica (assembly GCA_001602275.1). NCBI lineage: Eukaryota > Viridiplantae > Streptophyta > Magnoliopsida > Poales > Poaceae > Zoysia > Zoysia japonica. The sequence continues at coordinate 134,210 of BCLF01000026.1, read as the reverse complement.
ACTCTTCTTCAAACAAATAGGGGGAGAAACTTATAGGATATCAGATGCAGTGTAATCAACAACACACAAATAAGCATCTTTTTTCACTTCAACTGAAATATTGCAAATCAGGGTTCTTATAAATTCTTAATTCTTAATTTCTTTAGTATAGAAGACAGCAGGGCTGATCAAAAAAGAAATGAAGATACAGCATGGCGCAAGAGCAAGATCATGGAAGTTTGAGTCCCAGAAACATTTTATACAATGATGAGTATTTGTGATGCAAAAAAAGTGACAGATGTTCAATCCCAAAAGCAGCAGGGAAACCCAAGATATTCATAGTTTTTACATGTTCCCTAACAAAAATAGAGCCTCAAGCAGAACTGACCTTTCTTTGTATTGATGAAGAATCCACAACTGCTTCATCCTCTGCATCAATGGTTCTAAGTTCACTGTCCTTAGCAGTAGCCCTTTGCCTGTACCCATAAACATTTTCTCTGCACTTTTGAGCCAACATCTTGTTCTTCTTTGTTAGTGTAACAATCTGTACGGTCCAGACATCCCATACTAGATTCAGATACTGTTCAAGATATCCAAATTGAATATATTGCAGTACAACTACAAACTGCAAACATTATATGTAGATGATATAGGATAATCATCAATACCCAGCAAGATTTATCCACACAAGAATAAGGATCATTAACTTATTGTTGAAGCAATGGATAGAGGTGAATTTCTTCTGCTAAAAAACAATGCAGCATTTTCTGGATTTAGATCTTTATTTGTAGCCTTGAAGATAACATGTCCTAGCTCTTGTTATGTTTCAAATAAAATATACTGTGCACAATCACAACAGCCATCAATATGCAGAAATCATAGGCACTGCATTGACCTAGAGAAAGCTTATGATAACGTGCCTAGAAACGTTATATGGTGGACATTGAAAAGGCACAAAGTCTCAACAAAGTACATTAATCTCATTAAAGATATGTACAAAGATGTGATGACAAGTGTTCGAACAAGTGATGGAGACACCGATGAGTTTCTACTTAATATAGGACTGCAGCAGAGCTCTTATCTTTTTACTTTGGTGATGGATGAGATCAAACGAGACTTACATGAAGACATTCCTTGGTGTATGCTCTTTGCGGATGATGTGGTGCTAGTGGATGAGAGCAGGATAGAGGTGAACCAGAAGTTAGAATCATATAGACATGCTTTAGAGTCAAAAGGTTTTGGACTTAGTAAGTCTAAAACAGAGTATATGAGGTGTGATTTCAGTGCTACCGTAGTCGAGGAGAGAGATGTTAGACTTGATGGCCAGGTGGTACCCAAGAAAAACACTTTTCGTTATTTGGGTTCAATGTTGCAAAAAGATAGGAATATTGATGAGTATGTAAGTCAGAATTAAAGCCGAATGGTTGAAGTGCCGTCAAGCTTCTGGAGTCCTATGTGATAATAGGGTGCTTCAAAAACTCAAGGGTAAATTTTATAGGACTGCAATTCGTCCTGCCATGCTTTATGGAGCAGAGTGTTGACCTACGAAAAAGCAATATGTTCAACAGCTACACGTAGCCGAAATGCGTATGTTGAGATGGATGTGTGGCCACAGGAGAAGAGATCATGTCCGGAGCGATGACATACGAGAGAGATTAAGAGTGATACCAGTTGAGGAGAAACTTGTGCAGCATCGTTTGAGGTGGTTCGGACTATTCAACAAAAACCACAGGAGGCACCGGTTTGTAGCGGAATGGTAAGTCGGTCAAACGGTGTGAAGAGAGGCAGAGATAGACCAAATTTGACTTAAGAAAAGTCTGTGAAGAGAGATCTAAATGATTGAGATATTACCGAAGAGTTAGCTTTGGATAGGAGTTCGTGGAGGCTAGTAATTCACATGCCTGAACCTTGATTGCCGGTTGTTGCTCCTTTTTAGTCGTCTCGGGGTTTTATCTCTAGCTTACCCCAACTTATTTGGGACTAAAGGCTTTGTTGTTGTTGTATTTATCAAATGACATATCCACATTTATTAACGACATATGAGTTTAATTGCTTTGTTACATCAATTGATAGACAGCAAAATAATGCACCGGTAATGACAAAATTTTGTTGCATTTGCACCTGGAGGTGAAGACGTTCTCTTTCGAGTGCAAGCTTTGCAACCAAATCATTGATGGTTTTTGTTTTAATACTAACTAGAAAATCTGCGCGACAATTGTCGTGTTTTTTGTGTATGTTTTTTTTCACCTCTAGTTGAAGTAGTATATTTTAAATTTATTATTTAATAAATAGAAATATAGTTGTCTTAACATGAATGACAAAGTTTTATAAATATATACTTCGGTTTCAAAAAGAAGTTGTCGATGTGTTCTTCAAAGCATAAGTGTGACTTTTGTTATCTATAAAATATTTAATAAAAATAGCATCGGTACACTTTTAAAAAAGTATTTTAAAACAAATTATTTTTAATTTTGTAACTTAATAAATTTAAAATTATTTCTAATTTATATTGGCAATGTTTGATTAAAACATTACGTTCAAAGCTTTTTTAAGACCGGAGTTGTAAGCGGAGAAAAAATTGAATCTTAGTTCTCATAGTAATTAAGAAGCATTTTTAGTAGATAAAACAATTTAAATTATTTAAATATACATTTTTATAACATATAAAGGTATTTTAATTGTAGCATATACTTACAAGACATAGAAGTAGAATAAATTATAGAAACTTCTCTTATATTTTTTGAATAGTTCTATTGAATCTATAGCAAAAGTAAATTTGATTTAACAAAACAGTTACAGTTAATTTATTATATTTATACTATTATCCATGTGTACTCTCACATACTCCCTCCGTTCTTAAATTATTATTTACTGTTGATTTTTAATATCATCTTTGAGTATTTAACTTATCTAAAAAATTAATTTAAATTTGTAAAATTTTAAGTTGTGATTCAAATAATTTAATGATAAAACAAATTATAATATATAAAATTTATAAAAAAATTAAATATGATCATAGTGAAAATTTATGTTAAACCAAAAAAAGTTAGAGCGGTGGTACGGTCGTTTATGACTGCTTTCGTCAAGCACGCTCTTACGTTGATCGAGGAAAAGATTTTTTTTCTTCTTTTTAATATTTACTGTTAGATTTTAATTCGACGGTTAATATTTTTTAAGATGACGTGACGCAACAAGGATTGAGAGAACGCATAAAGATGTCTTTTGCAGTGAACGTTTTGAGCTGGTTCACCTGGCGCAGAGAGTTCTGCAGACGTGGCGCACAGAGTTGATCGTTAGATTGAGTGAGTTGTGTACGTCTTGATTTGATATTTTGTGTCCTGTTTTCAGCTTTGAAAATGGAAAATTTAAGCTCATTGATTACTGTGGTTATATCATACCGTGTCATATACTGGTCTTGTTGATTTGCTCCTCTTCGTGGAGGCAACCGCTGCGGTTGAGAGGCAGAGTCTCTCAAGCATTCCTCTAGCTGCTGGGCCTTACCCTGCAAAGCGGAGAACTCAGGAAGTGACGGACTCTCCATCTGCACAGCCTCCTGATTGGCGTCGCCACCCCCGTCTGCTGGTATTTTCTCTGGGGAATTGATGTTGTCTTTAGATAAGCCTTCCTTCAACTCTGAGTTAAGATCACCGCTCCTGGAAACTGACGTGCCTAAATTGAAGCTGTTAATTTTAGCAAGGAGGTCCTTTGAGGTTCCTAGGAACAGTTGGGAAGCATTTTCTGCTGAGTAACATTCTTTCGTAGATGGCTTCAACGTATTCCTCCAGGAAATAGGAAATACGATTTTTGCTCTGCGCGATACAGATTCATCTTAAGTTCCTCAACTACAGACCTTGTATCGCATAGCTCCTTGTCGAGGTCCAATTCACTTGCAACGGACTTTTGCAGCATCTGCAGAACGTTTCTTTGATCCTCTGCCTGCGTGGTAGCGTGCGGAGCTCCTGAAGGAAGAAGAGAAAAACCTTGAGAAGGTTGTATTGTTGTTATTTTTTCTCTGGGTCTAGGAGTGTAGATCCGAGAGTTTCTGTGTCAGTAATAAATCTGTGGTTCGGAGGTGGTCAATATCTTCGGATCCGGTCGTCGGAGTCGAAAAAGACGATCCGGCCATCTGCCCTTTGTCGGTGCGGTCCTCTGCGCTAGAGCAGCGTCGGTCGGTGAAGAGGGCAGTGGCGTTGGAGTCACAGCGACGCCGTCGATCTCCCGGTGACAGCGGTCGTCGTGGCGGTGGTGCTTCTCGTCGGCACAACGCCCTCTCACAGATCGGGTTTAGAGATGTCGATGGGGTGCGGCGGTACAGACGAACTTAGGTCATGAGTTCCGGCCGGCCCCCCACCTCTATTTATTGTAGCGCTGGCGACAGGGGCCCACCAGCCATAATGGGCTGGGCGCCCTCGATTAGGGCGCGATTAGGTCAAGGGTCCATTAAGGTCGTTGGGTCAAAATGAGTGGAGATCAATTTCTAACCTTCTCCCCCTTGATCTCACTTTATACTTTTATCTTTATTACTTTTTAACTTCACTCATTCCATTACAGATTAATGCATAGAACTGTTTCATAGTCACGATCAATCGCCGATGGACTTAACAGCTACAATGCATTTTTCTGTTCTGAAATAGTTACTATACATTTTGGGCCATCTTTTAGTTCAGGAATCACAGGCTTTCCCTTAAACCCATACCGGCAACATGTTCAATAAATACTTTGGGTGGTAAGCCTTTAGTAAGCGGATCCGCTAGCATCTTTGCGGTGCTTATATGCTCAAGACTTATGATTTGATCCCGAACTTTATCTTTCACAACATAGTATTTTATGTCAATGTGTTTGGCAGCACCACTTAACTTATTGTTGTGTGTATACGTTACTGCGGGTTCGTTATCGCAGTACAATTTAAGTGGTCTATAGATGTCGTCAACCACTTTTAAACCGGGTATGAACTTTTTAAGCCAGTTCACCTGCTCCGTAGCCTCATAATATGCTACAAACTCGGCATACATCGTGGACGATGTAGTGACGGTTTGATTTGAGCTTTTTCATGAAATAGCTCCTCCAGCGAGAGTAAACACATATCCGGATGTAGACTTTCTATCATCTTTCGCATAATCAGAATCTGTATACCCCACTACATGAAGTGAATCTGATTTTCTGTATGTCATCATGAGGCCTTTTGTTCCTTGCAAATAACGCAGAACTTTCTTTATCAATTTCCAATGCTCTATTTCAGGATTGCTCTGGAATCTGCCAAGTAACCCGGTAATAAATGCTAAGTCAGGTCGTGTACATACTTGAGCATACTGTAAGCTTCCGACAGCTGAAGCATAAGGAACCGCTTTCATTTGATCGATCTCATATTGGTTCCTGTGGCATTGAAAATTCCCATATCTGTCGCCCTTGACTATAGGTGCAGGTGATGGACTACATTTATGCATATCATATTTCTTTAATACTTTATGTATGCCTTTTGTGACAGTCATAATACCTCTTTGTTTCTATCTCGGTGAATTTCGATTCTTAGAACGAAAGAAGCTTCACCAAGATCTTTTATATCAAAGTTAGAGGACAAAACCTTCTTCGTCTCCAGTAGCAGACTGACGTCACTGCTAGCTAGTAGGATATCATCCACATACAGCATTAGGAAGATAAACTTCTCGTCTTTAAACTTTGAATAAACACAGTTGTCCTCTATATTTTCTTTAAACCTAAATTTCTTTATGATGCTATTAAACTTCAAGTATCATTGTCTTAAAGCTTGCTTTAAGCCGTAAATCGATTTCTTTAGACAGCATCCCAGTTTTTCATTTCCTTCCATGACAAAACCATTTCGGTTGTGCTATGTAAACATTTTCCTCCAAATCCCCATTCAAGAATGCTATCTTTACATCCATCTGATGTAACTCTAAATCATAATGAGCCACTAGTTTCATTATGATTCTGAAGGAATATTTACATGAGACCGGAGGAAAGGTCTCATTGTAATCAATCCCTTCTCTTTGAGTAAAGCCTTTTGCCACGAGTCGTGCTTTATATCTTTCTACATTCTTTTGGGAGTCGAGTTTTGTCTTGTAGACCCATTTACAGCCTACTGTTTTGGCTCCTTTACGAATTACTTCCAAGTCTCAGACTTTATTAGCCTTCATAGACTTTATTTCTTCTTCCATAGCCTCAAGCTATTTTGAAGAGTTTTCGTTTCTCATGGCTTCTTCAAATGAGGTGGGATCATCCTTCATTTAAAATTCTTCTGTCTGATAAACTTCATAGTCATCAGAAATAGCTGATCTTCTTACTCTTTGAGACCTTCTCGGGGCCTCTTCATTCTGTACATTCTCTGTTTGAGGCTGTTCTTGCTCCGCTTCATCTGTGGCAATGGGTTCTATTGCATCCTGAGGATTAGGTTCTTCATTCTCATTCATTGTTGCCACAGGAGGAACAATAACAGCTGCTTGCACCACAGTATCTCGCACTGTCGGTGCAGCGACAGCAGATAGTGTAAAGAATGGCTCTTGAATCATCGGAGTGGGCGCATACGCCCGCTTCTTTTCAAGATCAATCTTTCGAGCTACCATGCTCCCCCTCATCATCTCATCCTCTAAGAAGACAGCGTGTCTCGTTTCTACAAACTTTGTATATCTATCTGGACAGTAGAAATGATAACCTTTTGACTTTTCTGGGTAACCAATAAAATGGCAATTTACTGTTTTGGGATCAAGCTTCCCAATGTTTGGGTTAAATACTTTAGCCTCAGCTGGGCTCCCCCACACTCGTAGGTGGTTTAACGAGGGAACTTTACCTGTCCACAACTCATACGGTGTTTTCGGCACCGATTTACTGGGTACTCTGTTGAGAATATGAATGGCGGTTTTTAACGCCTCCATCCACAAGCTCGATGGCAGTGTGGAATAGCTCATCATACTTCGCACCATATCCATCAAGATACGGTTGCGTCTTTCAGCTACTCCATTTTGTTGAGGTTCGCCCGGTGTAGAATACTGGGCTACTATTCTATTTTCCTGTAGAAACCTTGCAAAAGGTCCAGGAACTTGTCCATACGGGGTATGTCGACCGTAGTACTCCCCCCACGATCAGATCGGACTATCTTTATCTTTAAATCGTGTTGGTTTTCAACTTTAGCCTTAAATATCTTAAATTTATTCAAGGCTTCATTTCTTTCTTTGATTGGATAAATATATCCATATCGGGAGTAATCATCCGTAAATGTTATGAACGAGTCGTAACCATCTATACTCTTCACAGAAAAGGGACCACAAATATCCGTGTGAATAATTTGTAGAACTCTTATGCTTCTTTTTGCATCTTTCTTAATTTTCTTTACATATTTTCCTTTAATGCAATCTCGACATTGCTCTAAGTCTGAGAACTCTAGTGGAGGAAGAATATCATTCTTAACTAGTCTTTCTATTCTCCCCCTCGAAATATGGGCTAAACGACAGTGCCGTAATTTCGACGACTCATCTAGAGTTCTTTTACGTTTTCTATTTTCATTCATAGACGATGATTCTTTTATCTCACACGCAACGTTATCATTATCGCATACGACATTCACATCATCACGTAGTGATAGCAAATAAAGCTCATTTTGTAAGATGACAAGACCAACACATTCTTTATTAAACATTATTTCACACTTGCCATTTCCAAAATGACAATTATAGCCATCATTATCTAAACATGAAACACTAATCAAATTCCTTTGTAAAGAGGGTACATAGAGGACATCTCTAAGTATAAAAATAAAGCCATTAGCTAGCTCTAATGAAAGATCGCCAACGGCTTCAACTTCAGCTTGGACTCCATTTGCAACTTTAATGCATCTTTCTCTTCTTTGCGTAGTCCTCGTCGAACGGAATCCCTGCAATGAATTGGCAACATGAACAGTTGCTCCAGAGTCAATCCACCTAGTGGATTTTGAATATTGCACATATAGGGATTCATTTATAAAGATAATAATGTTCTGACCTTTCTTTACTATGATCATCTTTAAATATGAGGGACAATCCTTCTTGTATCGTCTCGTCTTCTTGCAGTGAAGTCATTGATCTTTGTCCACTACAAATTTATTCTGTTGAGGCTGATGGACAGAGGCTTTTCCCTTGTTCTTTGAGGAGTAGCTGTTGAAGTTCTTTCTTTTGTTATTCTTCACATAGTTGATAGAACCACTATGTGAAGCTTTAATTCTATTCTCCTCTTGCACACACATTGCTATGCACTTTTCCAAGTCCCAAGACTCGGGTTGCATATTGTAGTTGACAATAAACGTGTCAAACTCTTTTGGCAAAGAAGTAAAAATCAGATGGATAAGGAGTGCATCCTTGAGACCCAGATCCATTGGTTTGAGCTTCGATGCCATGTTGCTCATTCTCAGTATGTGCTTTCTAATGCCACCGTTACCACCAGAGTACCTTTTATTTACAAGTTGTTTAATGACTTGTGTGGCGTATGTCTTTGAAGAGCCAGTAAAATGACTCTTTATTCTTTCAAGGTACTCTGTGACGGTGTCACACTCTGCGATTGAACTCACAATTGCAGGCTCAATCGTGTTCTTTATCACAGCCATACATTTTTTGTTGGATGTGGTCCATTTCCTATGCTCAAGGTCATATGACATCTTTAAGGGAGCAAAATCCCTCTGTCTATTCTGGCAAGCAGCATCAGTCTCATTTTCTTTCCTCACTGGCTCCTCAGGCTTAGTGGGACATGCTGTGGTCAGGACCCAGTCCACCTCAACCAAGATAAACGCTAGGTCTATCTTTTTGTTCCACTCTCCATAGTTGTCACCTTTGAGAGTGGGTATCTCTTTGATACAACTCATTAAGTTGTATCCGCCTGTAAATAAATCAAATAAAGTGAGAACATAAAAAACAGTAAAATGATATGTCTTATTTTCAACGTTGGTCAAAAATATGACATACAATTTTATATTATACATTATATCTATGTCACCGTTGGGCAGAAATAGAAATAAAGCATAAAATGTCAATTACAAAAATTATAATACTGTTATTATCAACGTTGGTCAGAACAATAACAATATCATAATTATCTGAAATTTATTACTATTTTTCCAAAATTAAATTCTCCCGTTGGTTCGAATTTAATAATGAAAATAATTTCTTAAGTACGCAGCGGAAAATAAAATTTCTTTAATTTTTAGAAGCATTTACTTTATTTTTTTGTTCTGTTAAAATTATCCCGTTGGTTCAAATTTTAACAGATTTAATTAGGTAAAAAATTACCTAATTAATCAATTAAAAATACCTCTGAAAAAGAAATGGAAAAAACTTTTCTTTTGGGCTGAAATTAAAATTCGGCCTGACCCATTGGCCTGTTGCAATTCATGCAAGCCAACCTGGGCTTGGGCCGAAATTTCACTCTCCCTCTTGGGCCAAATCTGGCCTATTTGTCCATCGTGCGATCTGGACCGTTGGATCGAGATCTGATGGATGCGCTTTTTTTCGGAGGGTATAAAAGGGGTGGGGTTCTCTTCCAACCCTAACCCTAATTCATTTCTCCTTCTTTACAGTTTCATTCTCGTGATTTTTCTGGCGGCTGGCGGCGGCAGCTCGCGCGGCTCTAGATTTCGCGCCGCCCGACGCGCATCGCGGCAAC
>BCLF01000026.1:93098-124021 GCA_001602275.1 Zoysia japonica | reverse complement strand
CGCCGCCTTGGGCCAGGTGCCGTGGCACGCGACCGTCAATGCCGCGCCGCGCCCTTTTTCTTAAAATTCCTTTTTTCTCTCTCTCTCTTTTAGGTCTTTTGCGGCTACTGTTTTTCTTTTCTTTTTTTTATTGTTTCTTTTCCTTTTCGCGGTTCTTTCGCGGAGCCCTAGGCATCCGCCATAGTGTAGCCCACGGCTACGATTTTCTCTCGGATCTTTGCTCGTGGGTAAGGTTCCGGCGAGTTTTTCCATACTCGTCGGGATCTACTCTAGATCTGGCTCTGATGCCAATGTTGTTATCTTTTCTCTGGGTCTCGGAGTGTAGATCCGAGAGTTTCTGTGTCGGTAATAAATCTGTGGTTCGGAGGTGGTCAATACCTTCGGATCCGGTCGCCGGAGTCGAGGAAGACGATTCGGCCATCTGCCCTTTGTCGGTGCGGTCCTCTGCGTTAGGGCAGCGTCGGTCGGTGAAGAGGGCAGTGACTCACGGCGACGTCGTCGATCTCCCGGTGACGGCGGTCGTCGTGGCGGTGGTGCTTCCCGTCGGCACAGCGTCCTCTCACAGATCGGATTTAAGGATGTCGGTGGGGTGCGGCGGTACGGACGAACTTAGGTCATGAGTTCTGGTCGGCCCCCCACCTTTATTTATTGTGGCGCTAACGACGGGGGCCTACCAGTCATAATGGGCTGGGCGCCCCCGATCAAAGCGCGATTAAGTTAAAGGTCCATTAAAACCGTTAAGTCAAAATAGGTGAAGATCAATTTCTAACATGTATGACTCTGTTGAAGTTTGTCGAGTCCGTTCTGATGGTTGCAATCAGGTGCCGCATGTGGTTGCAGCCTGCAGCTTTCCGCTCTCCACCCTGTTTTCAGCAGGATCAGGCTCTTCCACCTTATTGTTGTTTGCAACGACACTCTGAATGTCCATGTGAACAGAAGCTGCTAGCTTTTCGAGCTCGCCGACTTCTGAATCCACAATAGCGTGCAGGACATGGAATTCGAAAGCCATGTGAAGCGCCTGAGCGGAAAAGGATTGAGGGTCTCGCGCGAGCGGCTCGGCGGGCCGTCTCCATGACCAGCATCTCCAGGTTGAGCAGCTTCTCGACGCCGAACGCGATCTTGAGGTGTATCTGGACAAGGGTGATTGTTGAAAATAATCATCCACCATAGTTTCTCCGATAGGGCGTGAATGACAGGTGTAATCCCGAGGAAAAGAGAGGATCGAATGAATGACATACCCCCTACGTCATCAGAATGAGGGAAGGCATGATGGATCAGAATTCAGAAGAGGACCGACCTTGATTGAGGGGAATTGGAGAGGAGAGACGCCGCTGTTGCGATCCTCGGAATAGCTGCTAATTTGATCGGGACGTTTGTCTCCGTCAGGAGGGAAAACTCGACTTCATCTAGGAGTACCTCTCTCCTTTTATATATATGTGTCAAGCCTCCTGCTCGCCACCTAGACAGCTGCACAACGACAGGCAAAGCCAATGCCAACAGAAATGCTCTGAATTCAAATCAAATGTACTACAAAATACACATTTCAATTCAAATTACCATTTTCCGATGCCATTAAATAATGCAGGCGGACAAAATTACACATCATGACTCAGGACCCACCGACAGACACAGCAGCCTCCCAAGTCACAAGACATGGATCGTTACATAGAAGGAACCCTCTGCAATGAAAAAAAAAAAGAAGGAAAGACAAAAGGTATCATCTCAATTTTCCCCTTCCGCACTATCCAAGGATGATACCCAAAAAAACATGACCGACCAAGGTGCAACTCCTCCTGGAAAGACGTCATTGGGAACTTCCACTGCAATTGGATCCTGAAATTGCATAAGAAAACAGAAGGGTCAAAAGTCATGGGTTAAATAAAATCAAATTACATGTTAACGGTACAGAGTAGGATTTGTAAAACATCTGCAAGGTCAAGGAAATAAGATATTTCCAGCTACTCCAAACAAACTACAGCCAAAAAAAAAAAAAGGGATTTATGCATAAAACTATAGCAAACAATATCATGGTGCCCGACTTGTACGATTCTACTTATAGCCAAATAAGAAATAGCGCCGTCCTACCAAAATTTTTGACATTTCTGCTTACAAGTGAGTTGCATCTTAAGAGGATTAGATCTTCAAAACAATCTTATGCTACACAAACCACATTTTCATCTTGAGATTACTTCTCAACTTGAACCAACGAAATCTTGAATTCCTCTAGAATGACAGCTATAAATTAGGTTCCTACATTGATAACAGAGCGACAGTACTGTCAAGCAATTTGCCCCACCACTGTGCTGCAGTAGGATCCAACAAAACTGCACGCTCACAAAGCAACCTTGTTGAAGCAACTTCTGTCAGCTTAACTTCAAGAGTCCCTTTAATCAACTTGAGATTGGGAATCCAAAAACGCTGAAGGATTTGAGTGAAAAGGTTTGGTTGGATTGCGTCAATGGAGCTAACAAGTACACCTGACCCCATATTTGACCGGCACTAAGGACATGAAGACCTCAAGAGAATTAACAAACTTCACTGCCTGTCTAGTCTGTAGCCGAGTAAACAACGCACTCCATATCTCACTTACGTAAGTGCTCATGATGTCAAAACTAACATTTTCCACTAATGTGTTGAGCATATAGAATGCAGAATCTTCAGCACTGCTTCGTGAAAGGAGGCTGCGGAATATTACTAATATGTTTGGCAGCCTACCCTCTTGGTTTAGCTCATTCGGAATCTTCCTCAGGAATGCTCGTAATAAACGGACCAAGGCAGGAACGCATGGTGGCCTGTCCCAAGTGGCATTGCTGAGAAGGACACCAAATAGCTGCATGTAGTTCTGGGATAGAGGAGGTCGGCTCAAATTGACGAGTTGTGCAAATATCTGAAAAGCAGAAGGCCAGAACTCCGCGATGTCTTCAACCAATATCCTCTGAAGCACTGGGAAGAGGCTAGCCTCAAACACAGGGACAAGTGCTGGGTCCTGCTCACCCACCCGTCCAATCACTGCCGCCAGAGATTGAAACAAGCAATGGTTGAAGTCAGGGTTCTTGGGGTTATTGCACACTTCCATTAGAATACCCACAAGACGAGCGGCAATGTCGTGAACAATTTGACCAGAAATGTTAGCAATTCCAAGCACCCGCCCGCATCATGCATTTCATCAGATAGGGGTTCTCATTTGAATCGGGAAAGCTTAGAGCTGCGGATAGGTTCTGAATGATCTGTGGGGCAAACGGGTTGATATCAGAGGCAACATATCGCTGGGACCTGGTCACCGTGTTGACACCTGGTGCAGTTACCGCATCCTTGATCGTCAGCAGGCTCTCGATAAAGGTTGCAGCATCCTTCTCCTTCCAGTTGCTGGCGCGGTCAGCAGCATATGCAGCCAACATCTGCCGGACCTGCGCTGACACAAGTGCAGCCACCTGGTCCCGGTAGTTTGCCGCAAGGCCCCGCAGCAACCGGCACGCCGCCCGTCTCAATGTGTCGGCATCGCTTCCCTCTGAGTCACGCCTCACGTATTCCACCCAGTTACCCTCAAACAACTCCTCGTCGTCATCCCGCAAACGCAGGTTAGGCACGACGACACTATCACATATCTGCTTCATGGCCGAAGGCGTTGTTGTCGAAGGCGTTGCGGAAGCGGGAGAAGAGGGAGGCGGCCGCGGCTAGGAGGGAGTTGGTGGCGGCGACGTCGCCTGCGGCGATGGCGGTGCTGAGGGAGGAGACGATAGAGGGTAGGAGCGACTCCCACTTGGAGGGGAAGTCGGACGCGGCGGCCGCGGCGAGAGCCTCGGAGAGCTGTGCTTGGATGAGGGACGGGGCGGTGAGGAGGAGCTGAAGGAGGTGGGCCTTGATGATGGCCGCGGCTAGGAGGGAGTTTGTTGTTCCCTGTCTGTCCCCGGCCTCGTCCACTGTCCTCAGGCGTAAATCGATCATCTGGTGCCGATCGCAACGATTTGGACGGGAATTCTGTTCCTCGTCAATACACGCGCCAATCCTCGTAAACTCCTCGCGCTCAGTTCCTATTCCTCTGTGCATGAGACAATATGGTGGATGCATTTGTTCGTTGCCTGTCCTGTCCATGACAGCAAAGCGATCAAATTGAAAAGCCTACGAAATTCGATATTTTCCATACAGCAGCAAAGCGATCAAATACTCATTACCATTGTAAGGTCTGGTCTGTACAATATTTTTATATGAGATGATCTGAAATCTACTCTTGATGAGTTGATGCAGAAGGAAAAGCAGAGGAACGCAAGAACACCTGAATGTTTCGTGGATGATGCCACTCTCGAAGAGATCCGTCGAGTCATGCAGCCATTCCTCCCAATTCCCAAAGGCGTGACCAGCAGAAGCTTCGGGCCTATAGAAGGACTATTGCTCTCTATGGTTCTGTGGGTTACCTTGGCACAAGTTTCCTTGGTTCTTTAGCAGTTTTTTTTTTAAAGTCATCTCCTCTTAAGTACAGTTGTAGTATCTGTTTTATGCACGTCCACACACGCCTACACACACCCAATTTATATCCACCCTACATACACTAAACAAACCTACACATCTACGCAGTAACAAGAACGCGTCTTTTTTGAGATCACCGAAGTTCTTTAGAGTTCGATGCACGACGGAGACGTCGCACTCTCTTTGTGACACCACGCGCGGAGAGAAAGGGCCTGAAATTATTATAAATAGGTGACCGGTGAGAAACGCGGACGAGTAGCGCTCCGGGCTCTGCCCGGTTCTATCTGTGGCAGCAGTTAGGGAAGAGAAGATCACTAAGAAATGATGAAAATTTGCATTTAATTTCGGACGATTTTCGTAAGAGAGATTCAGGAGCCAGAACAACACTGCTGACAAATTCTAAAAATCCTCTAATCATTTGGAAGGCCATGTGCTGAGGTGTGGAGGGTCAACTATAAGCTTCTCTGATGGTCATGTGCTGAGGTCTGAACTACTCTATTCGTATTTGAATTATTTTTTTAAATCAACTTTAAGTTAGATTTGTTGTGCTACTAATACAAATTTGAGATGCAATCAGCAGCAGCAGCACGTGTTTGCCCGTTGCAGAGCTCCTTCCTTCCGCTTGGGTTGGATTTATATACGGCCGACATGCGGTGGCCACACTCCTCTGCCTCCGTAAATAATCACTACTAGATCTCAGCTGTCCTATCTCACATGCACTACTAGTATACATACAATTGAGTTCACAAATATTTCAAATTCATTCAAAACTACATCATTCATTTTCCCTGCTCTGTCTCTTATACTGTTTTGTGTTCAGTCATAATGAAGTATAACAACCTTTTTGGAACCCATATACTATTTCACAAGAATAATATACAAAATTTACAGTTGTTAATTCATATTTGCAAAAACAACATATGATTTGGAAAAAAATTCTCGCAATCCAAAGCAGATATGACATTTTGCCGTCTTATCTTGTTGGAAAATCATTTTTGTTAGCAAAAAAAAAAAAAAAGAAATAAAAAAAAAAAAAAACGGAAGAAGGGCAAGCAGAATAAAAATTGAAGAAAGAAATGCAACGACGAGTCCAGTCTGGCTTCATCTCCATCCTCCAGGACCAGCTGCATCGGAGCACCGCCGCTACCTTCTCCTCCTCCTCCTCCTCCGTTCCCGCTGGCCGCAGCCAGGCGCTGTCGCTTCCCGTGAAAACAAGGCAAGGGAAGGGATCCCACCGCATCAAATCACCCCAAAATAAAGGAGTAACCTTTCCCACCTGCCTCGGATGCTCCCGGCCTCGCACCCCCTGCTCTACGCCTGCGTCTACCGCGACACCGCCCTCGTGGCCGAGCTCGCCGGCACCTCATCTGCCGACTGCGCCGACGTCCCGGCGCTCGCCGCCAACCTCGTCGCGGGGGCCCCGCCGCACCACCGCCACCTCACACACTCCGCCGGCGGCCGCGCGCACGCGCTGCTCCTCGCCCCGCCGCTCACGCTCGCCGCTGTCTCCCTCGCGCCGCAGCTGCCCGCGTCGCAGCTCCTGCTCTTCCTCCGCCGCCTGCGATGTCTCCCCGAGGCCAGGATGCACGACGAGATGCCGCGCCTGGCGCTGCGCCTGCCGCTGCCACCCGACGACGAGGGGGCGCTCACGCGCGAGGCCGACGAGGTGGCCGCCGTAGAGGCCGAGGCGGAGGAGGCCGCCAGGAGGGACGCTGAGCTCGCCGCGCGGAGGACGCCCAAGCGGGAGGGACGACAGGGCACAGCGGCCTGGGCGTGGAGGCGCCAGCTCTTTATCGTCATCATCGTGGATCTCGTCCTCCTCTGTCTCCTCTTCGGCGCCTGGCTAGTGGTCTGCAAGGGATTCAGCTGCATTGGCCGGTAAATAGCTACAGCAAGGTAAATCGACTCACTTTTCTCCCCTGATTCACCGCATTCATCTCGCTCTAATGCAATGTAATGTAATGTTCACCACTGGATCTCTAATGGAGCACCTAACTAACTTGGCCTGAATTCGGAGGTTGGGGACGGACGCTAGCATTGTGAGCTTTAACCAGTACTAACAACCATTCTGGAGTGGATCAGGTCAGGTGAAACCAACATTAGGGAACTTGGGTTAACATTCACTGTATTAATATTGATGGTATAGAAGTGGATTTTGATCAATCCTGTGATCCTAGGACAGGTCCTATGAAACACTGGTTCAGTCATATTGTGCATCTTATGGATTCAGGACACTTTGCCCCCTGTGGAATTGTGAAAAAAAAGGGGATCTGTTTTTTTAGTTTCAAAAAGATCAACTGAAATAGTGTTGTCCTCACGTCAGCAACTGAAAACCAGAGGGAACATAACAGAAATGCTACATAACCTGTAGTTTCATTTTATCCTAAAAAAGCTAACTAAAAAAGTCAGGATCAAAGCATAATGCCCTAGTTATCATAGGGTGCTTGCCCAGATCATCACCTTTGACAATCTGCTTCTAAATCTAATAACCTACAAGATGATCTGATAGTTGAGGCTGGTCGATATTTATGACATCGCATCATATCTCATCAATAATTGCACGGTACTAGATATATGCATAGTTTTTAAAGTGGTGTGGCGACCAGGGTGCGCCTAAGCGATTCCAAGGCGGTAAATCAACACTATGGGCCCTAATATGAACCATGGCGGTGAGGGGCCGCCCAGATGCCTAGGCGACACCTAAATACTATGGATATATGACATCACATCTTTTATCATCAACCAAGATCTCTAGCACACACGGATAAGTAATGAGAAGGATGGAGGAGCGATCAATAGATGGGACACTCTACTCTGGTGGCTGGACTGCCTATTGTAGCAGTGGCCCACAGTTTTATTGTTCCACCCCTGTGGGGTATCTTGTGTGGAAACCTTTGTATGTCACCTGACTCTAGTCTATTATGTACAAGATACAGATGTAACCCGGACCTGATTTTCAACCTCTATCTCGCTCTTAGTGTCATGTACAAATAAGTTCGAGACTCTTGTTTGGATGTTTGATGTGTATTCAGTGAAAAGATTGCATTATTGCTGATATAACTAAAAGCAATTTCTGGGGAAGTAAAAAAAGAAAATGTGATGCTTTACTGCCTGCTAGAGGTACAATATTTTATTTTTCTAGCCCACATAACCTATAATTGGTATATGGCTGTCACACCGGATTTTATAAACACAAAACCTGAGGACATCTACATGTATGTCAGCATCTGTTTCATCATACATATAGGATAATTCAGTGATAATCAGTTCTATATCGATAAACAAACAATAAATACCAGAGTTTTGAAGAGCAGCGGGAGGAGAGAACTTTTGGGCACACCACAGGCAATCGACTGGCGGCAACGCGACCTTCTATGCTCCATTATCAATTTACTGGTTGACTTGATTTCTTTGATCTTCTTGACACTAAGCAGTATTTAAGGGCAACAAAACAACAAAAGCCACACACGTGAGTACATAAAGTACTCTCAGCAAATGTAGGAAAAGATGACATGAGAGCCACAAGCAAGAAAGTCTACTGAGGTTTAATGCACTAATGCCATCAAGACCGTTTAATTACTAAGCAACCTATTCACTAAGTTTGAACTCTACGAACCACGAACCAAAGAGACTTCATCAAATTCCATCTGAATACCAAGCTCACCAGAGTACCAACACCTGGCTACCAACTCATCGGGTCCCACTCGACTACCAAGACAAGACCAACCAGAACCAACCAACCATACAGTGTAACTAATCGTGAAAAAGTCTAGGCCGCTCTTGACCGTGAGTACGGCTGTCATGACAGTTTTATCTCTCAAGAGTTTGTACACTTTTCACCACAAGTCGTAATTTCATTCTCTGTTGCCAGGTGTTCTAAAAACTTTCTTTATGCTAGTATCCGTCGATACTTAACACACTTCCTTTAGTATGTGGGCAGAAGATCACTACGAAGCTTTTACAAGGTGTCACTTAGTCAATATGCACCCGCTAAGGTTTAACCGTCACTGTGACAGACCGCCCCGTGAAGAGGCGATCCATCGACCACATGATCTTATCGGGTGTTACTCGGCGAAGCGAGGACCAACAGTACAACTCAAGCACGATAAAATATAAAACAAACTGTTGTTTAAGTATATAAAACACTAGATTTAAAAGTGCGAAAGCGTTCACCTTGTTGAACTACTAGGGTCTCTTAGAAACTAAGCATAAGATGACATCGGGCTCATACGATGCATCTTCTAGCAGGACCCAACAACTCAGCGTGGCGAGCAGGGCTCCCAACGGACAAAACTACCTCGAGGGTCACTTCTGTCACTTGGCTCGAAGAAGGGAGAGAGAGAGCCTGCAAACAAAAAACAACAAAGAGCTACGCCCTGAGCATCTAAATGCTCAGTAAGTATTATCCGTCAACATGGCCAACTACAGCCGACTCCAAGTAATATGATAAGGCTGACTCACATGGGATAGCTGTTTGCAAAAACTAGCGCTAAAAGTGGATCTTTATTTTCAAGTTTTAGCAGCAGATTAAGTGTAAGAGAATATAAATTTAATTTGCACTATCAATTATCACAATCATGGTTGCTAAACAATTTATAATATTCATATACAACAACCATAATATTTTTCCATTTCACTCTTGTTTCACTTCTTAACTACGATGTGACGCACTGAAACAAGTGGTACTCGTTACTGTGAGTGACAGTGATTATAATCGATTTACATCCAGCTGGAGAAACCTGATTACACGACATGTACGCGCTTCTAGTAAGCCGCATATGGCAACCTTTCACGTCAGTGATACATATTACCGCTCCAATGCTCACCTCTGTTGAGCAGTGGTCCTCCATCTGTTGAGCAGTGGTCCTCCATGCGATAACCACATTGACTCTATCTATGGTTAGCCTCAAAGCTCTCACTTTTAATCATCTTCAGAAGAGAGATTCAGTTACGTCCAGTCACTATGCACATTGGGCTAAATCAGTTTCTTGGGGCCCATATAGCCAGTATGTAATCAGTACTGTTCAAACTTGCTCAATAGGACCGACAACGGTACGGTTTTTAATCGACACAGACAGGGCTACGGCACACAGGACTCCCTTCCTGTTGCCGACCTATACTTCCCTGTCCGGTCTCAACTTATCATTTCTTGTAATCTTATAATCCAATCTCATCAAATCATGTGATACCTTTGAATCAGGGGTAAAACCTATAGCTCTCGCGAGTGAAGTTACCAATCACTCGACTTCTACTGTAATTAAAACTCATATCATAGCTCTATATCGCGATACCGTACCAAAAACACTAACATAGGTAAAGGGTACTATTATGCAATCTACGGTTTCAATCAACTCATAGAAACCTAATGCACAGTACATAATTCATATACTATATAGTGACAAAATATAAAATAGTTAAAACAAGGTTAATGCACCGGAGCTTGTCTGGGCTTTGCTCACAGTTACCTTCCTTTACTAAAAGAACACCTTCAAGCTTCTCTTCAGATGGGTCGGGTCCTATACATGATATGATATGCAAGAAAAATGAATTTTGATAGTTTTTAAACTTTGACATAGTTACGTGCGATGATAGCTTTTTATTTTCAAAAGATGGCTAGTAAATTTAGTTATAAAACTTCTATGAAATGATTTTCGAAAACATAAAATACAATTTGAGTTATTCATAAAATCAGAAAGGTTATAAATAAATTTTTAAGAAATTTTCAGGATTTATTGAAATCACATAAAATTATAAGGATTTAAATACCATTCGAACGCAATAAATCATTTAAAAAAATCATTTCTGATGGAATTAAATACAAAACTTTTCTGAAACACAAAATTTAACTAAGTAAACAGAAAAGTAAATTATCTAGGATTTATAAAAATCAAATATTGTTTAAACAAAATAAAACATTGATAAAAATTATTTTTTTGATGAAAATAATTATAAAATTTTGCATAACCAAAAAGTTTAATTAAATAAATACGAAGGTGAATTTTTTAAAGATTTTATTATGCCAAGGAATAATGATAATGCATTACTGATTTCTGAAGTGATCTGAATTAAATACATTATTTTCTTGCATAAAATGGAAATTTGTTAGATTTAGAAGGAATTTCTAGTTGAGAGGATCCTAACAAAATTTATTTCACAATTTTTCGAACTAGTATGAAGTTTCTACGAATTTTAGAAGTTTGAAACCATTTTTTGGACAACTAAATAAATTATTTCGCAAAAGAAAAACTTTCCAACCTAAATGGGTCGTGCGGCACAGTCGGTCGAAGGCTCCTGGCCCAACAGGGGCAGACCACACGCAGGGCTACAGGGTGAGCCGCACCGGATCCGGAGGCCACACGGGATCCCGCGGGTTGGAAGCATGTCGGCCGGCCATGGCCAAGGTGACCGGCGCGGCGGCAGCGCTCTCCAGGGCGGCGCCCCTGGCGGCTGGAAGTACTGAAACCGGCACCGAAATGATCCGAGAGAACTGGGGAGCCGCATGGGGTGGTCTTCGGATCGGAGTCCTAACCAGAAAGAAGCCGTCGACGGTGGCGGCTCCGGACTGGAGTTCGGCGAGGGACGACGCGCAGCGGGGTTGACGAAAGACCAAAGGACTTGGCCCTGAAGCTTCATCAATGCACGTAGATGGGCGGCGTCCAGGTTGTCGGAGTGGAAAGTGGCCGGAGAGGGGTGCTCGCCGGTGGACGGTCGGGTTTAGGCGGCCGACAAGATTGAAGCTTCAAAAACCTGCCCCAAAATTCACGAGATTGATCGATTAACTTGCTTAGGAGATGCGCCCCAGTGTGTTCTACTCAAAACTGAGAGTAATCGAAGAAGTTCACCACCGGGTTGCGCCGGATTTTGAGGAAGAATGGCCGGCTAGTCCGAAACTTTGAAAATGGGGAAAACATCGATTCCGGCGTGTTTAGGTTGAGGGAAGTGGAGGCGATGGCATGGGAGGCTTCAACTTGTTCTGGCGCCCTTCCTCGACGAAGAATGGGGCCGGAGCAGGCTCGGTTGGGGGTGGTTCACGGTGGCCAGCTTGGGGTGGTGACCGGCTGAACGGAAGAATGAGAGAGAAGTGAGGGCATAGGGCAGAGGAGTTGGACACGGGGTGAGTGTCGTGTCCCGCGTGAGGGGCGCGTTACCATGTGCGTGGCGCGCATGCAGGCGTGCAACGCGGGCGCTCGCGGTAACTGGCCATAGCGCTGGCTGCTGGAGGTTGGAGGAGCTGTGCCACTGACAGGCGGGCCCCACGGGATTTTCTTATTTTCCTGATTTTCCTCGATTTTCTGCGTGGCTTGCTGATGTTGCTTCGAAATCCATACTTTCCGAGCTCCAAAAATTTTGAAATTTAGCATAAGAGTTAGAACTTTTTAAAAGGGACAACTTTTATTTTGGGGTCACGTTCAAAATCTAAATAAATAAAATTTTATTAAATTTTGAATACAGGCCATCTTTTAGAGTAAAATAATTTATTTAGGACATCTAAACCTCAATAAAAAAATTTTTTATGAAAACTTCTAAAATTCAAGTTGTTGTAAGAACTTTCAAGAGAAAATTTTGTTTCACAACATTTCATTGAAAAAGTTTGAATGTGCATTTTAAAATTTCAATTTTTATTTTTACTTAATTGAGCTCAGATCCAGTGATTTCGAATTTGAACAATATTGCTTCTTTATTCAGAAACACGAAGTGTTACAGCCATGGCATCCATGGAGTCTATTTTTCCTCCATCGCAGAAGCCCCCTCTTGCGCCACTGCACCGTCACATGGTGCACACCAAACTAAGCTCAACCAATCAGTCAACTATGTCTACCATTTAAGCCTTGTGGCTGCGCTGTAAAGCCAGGTTACATGGTTCACGAACCGATACTTACAATCTAAAATAAGAACTAGCACGCATCAAACACCGAATAATATCCAAAAGCATCGTACCATACCATCCATCTTGCTCAGATTTTCTGTGAACTAAGTCATTACTATTTTAATTAACATGAAGATGATTAAGTTGTAAATATACAATTAATCAATTTTAGTAGTTCAAGTTTTACTCAAAACCCAACTATGACGGCAAGGTTCAGCATATAAAATAATCTACTACCACACCAAGCCACGAACCAGCTTCAAAGAATGAATAACTTTACATAGGATTCCAATTTAACATAACATGCAATTCTTAGATTCTTGTTATCTTAATTAGGAGCAATGTGGTCAAGTACACTTGCCTTAAAATATTGCTTAATGGTCTTCAAGCTTCGCTTCATAGGCTCTCTTGATTCTGACTTGTATTCTTCTCTTCACACAATCACCGACAAACAAGCAAGCAAACAACTAAAGATAATATGCCACAATGGAGGGTCATTATAAAGTGCTAACATGATTTAGAAAACTCACTAAAGATTATTCTACAGCAAGAAACTTCAAGGCGTGAGATGATAACAAGCGGTGAACGACGGCAACACGTCTGTCTGTCTACAAACAGCACTGCAAAGACATGTGCGTTTTTGATTATTGGCTACACAATTCAAAGAAATCTTTGAATAAATATGTGCCTAATTATGTGGAACATGATAAACACGTGATGTTTTGGACAAGATTTAACCTGAGAAGGAGATCAACAAGTGAGATCGAGATTTGGTCATGCAGTGGTAGTTGAGGAGCAAATCGCGTTCTTGGAGAAACCGAAGTGATTCTCGGTGAATCTTTCGGTGATGATGAAGGGGATTCTCTGAAACACAACTTAGCATAGGATTTTCATCGAAATAATGATCGAAATTGAGGGAAACAAGAATAGAATTACCGATGCACGCGTTGGACAGATCTGAAACAGAGAGCATTAGTCATTGCGATGGCGATTCTGGAAACTGCAGATCTCCGTTGGCCGTGAATTTTGGATATGTCGTAGAGGACTTAAACGCGCACATCCCGGCAAAACTTAATCGAATTTTGTTGGATGGATCGGCGGGAACGTGGATAGGAATTGGAGTATCTGTGCCTGCTCGCGAGTTGACTGCGAGTTGAGGGGTTGGGGAGGACGTGGAGAGGTCTTGGGAAAGAGGGAAAGGCTGGAGATGGTGGGGGAGTTGAAGGGGAAGAGATTTTTGGGAGTTTAAGGGTCATTTCTTTGGTTTTTGAGTGGATAGAGTATGCGAAAGGGTGAAAAACTCTTCACATCCCGAAATAAGAAATTTCGGGGTATGACAATGGCCAATTCATGGTGGAGATTGTTTCTCTCGGTTATGTTAGTTTAGAGTTGAAACTATAGTGCTTAAAAGAAGGGGCAACATGTAGCACATTTGGTTGGTTTATCGATTTATCTACTCCTGAGTTTGCACTTCGCAGTTCTGTCATTCTGCAAATATATGATGTGGCATGAAGAGTAAATAATGCGAGAAATCATTTGAAAATGCTATACTATCGAATTGTATGAAAAAATAAATGAAAAACAGAGAGATGCCCTTTATCTCGTTCTTTTTGTGATAAGGCATTTACAGACTGTTCGCAGTCACATAAGTTCATATTTCTTTTTGTAATAAGGCATTTACAGACTCTAGGTTCCATATGTGTTTCTATTCTTTCCTACCAAATGCTTATGAGAATGCAAAGTTATAAGGTTTTCACTAGGTTGCATACCCCCCCCCCCCCTCTCACTTGCTTGGGACAAAAAGGCTTCATTATTGCTGTTGTTCATTGGATCATGTGTCTATGTTAACGTACTCCTTTATATTATGGTAACGAGATGGTCAAATTCCTTGAGTTTTCATCTTAGAAAAAAACTGAATGCATTAGGGATCCACTCTCACTGCAATCAAACTCCATTCCCTCATTGTTGTAGCTTGACTTGTGCGGAGATAGACTGGTTCTCCTTTGATCATATCGAATATAGAATCCATATAACACATTTGTGTTTGCATTTGATAATACCATGAGTAAGGAGTACTGAGTCTGAGAAAAGCTTTGTAGTCTATATGTTGAACTGTTGTACTTAATTTTCTGATTTTCGTTCCTTTGTTGTCCCTGTAGGATGCTCAGTTTTTAGTCAAAAGAAACTTGGGGTGCAGTTGATTCTCCAATGCATGATACAATGAAAAGTGGGTGATACCTAAGCGTGGCTGCAAGCTGCCGATATTTGCAAGGAAAAGCACTTCAGCCCCACGCCTGTTATATCTTTGTTGTATGAATCTTCTTTGAAAAGTGAAGCCCAACTGTCTTTGGTAGACTTCATAAGCTTGAATTTGTTGGTTGGTTGAGGTTATATGTAAACACCGTAGTGCAATTTTTTCGCTCATTTTCTATGCAAAGCAAATGTTGAAATTTTGCCCCACTGTTCTTGTTTTTCCCATTTTGACCACGAGAGACTCAGATATATGTGCATGTCAATGTTATAACCTTTGCCAGCCCTCTTGTTCTGGGTTTTCCCACCATCATTGCAGGAGTTGTGGTCGTGTAATTGCTTCCATCCTTATGTGGGAGCTTTTTGTAATTCCGTGGTGCCTCTTCGCTTTGAGGATGTGTGGTTTCAGCTGCAGGTCTGCTACGCATTCGGGTGCTGAATCTATATGGACTGTTTTGTTTAGAAGCAATATGTACTGTATTTCAGTGCAGGTACTTTGACTGTTCAACATTGTGCCAGCCATGTACAGTAATTTATACTGTTTGGCATTTGATTCATTTTTGGGTCAAACGGAAGCCAAACGCACCCGTACTTGAAAGGTGAAGACAAATGGCAATGCTAATGGCGGCTTTACACAGGGTCAGGGTCCCGGTCAGGCAAGTGAAAACGTGGGAGCAGCAACCCAAATCAGGTCAAATTAAGAGGTGAAAAGAAATAGTTTTGCCATTCATCTCCTTCAATTCCGATCGAGTCAGTTCCATTTTCATTTCCATGCTTCACTGATCCATGTCCTGGATGATTGAACTGAAGGCACGTGCTGCCGCTCCATTTCCATTACCAATCTTCAACAATCCATGTCCTGGAACTGGATGTTTGAAGCTTTACGACAAGAAAGACAGGGCAAATTTTCTTTCATAGGAGTAGCATTCTATCACCAGTGTGGTCTCCTGGTAGTGACAGGAGGAAATTATAAAACGAGAAGTTGATTGCATGTAACGATCCCTAGTTGCCTAGGCGAAGCATTTCATAAGCCCCCTAAGGTGCAGATAGGTTAGGACATGCATGAGACAGGCCGGCCAAGTACAGTGTGTCATTGCTTATCAGCATCCACTGCTGAGCCCGGCCCTCCCCTGAGGGGATCTACTGATGATAAACCTGCATTGGGCTGGAAGAACCTCAAGCATTAATATAGAGGAATCAAAACATAAAATACATTATTAGCGCGATAAAAAGGCGCCATTCGCTTTATTCTGGCTCGCAAAAAAAAAATGCTGTTTCAGAATGAAATACGATCAATGATCCCACGGCGTGTCGACAGGTGGATCCACGTCAAAGGCCATACTTAAGCCGTCTTTCAGTGGTCAGAGATGCAAATGCCTTCCCTCCTAAAACAAAAGAAAGAGCCTAACCCAAGAAAGCATTTTCAAGTCCCCTCCACTAGCCTCCTCTAGCACATATAATTATCTATCTCGTACACACCACGCACAAAAGCTTTGCTTTACGCGAGCTCACATGTACACACCTCTCTGCCTAAGACGAAGCATCGTAAATATTCAGATAGAGCTCATTGGACCGGCAATATGAACACCCACCATGTTATTCTGTCGATCGAGCCTGATTAGTTTAACGACAATTGGGAGTAAGTGCTTTGCTACTTTGAATCAAGAATGTGATCTTTGTTATGATAAACATATGAGATATGGAACCTAGCTAGAGTATAGGAGGAGCAGATTAGGAAGAGACATGGGAACGAAGCATCATGGAAAATTCACGGTGGATCGGTTGGCAGGACGATCCAATTTCTGTTTTAAATTTAATTGCATAGTGGATCGAGCATGATTTGCATAGGAGATAACAATCATGGTCAAATTAGGTACACAAATTGCATGGCATATTCGTTTCCTATCCATCCTACAGGGAGGTCGACCTTTAATTGTTTCTTCACACTTAGACGACATAGGTTCTATTGTTAATTTTGCAGGCTGTCTGTTGATGGCTTTGATACAAGCCATATTAGACTGCCTGCCAAGCTAGGTTCTGCTTGGCCTCGAAGCGTAGAAAAGAAAGTAGATAGACAGTGGCATCTTCCCTGCCAGGAATTTCCATATATCTCGGTAAATTAAATCTCTTGTTCCTCTATCTGCATACACACAGTTCTCGTAAATATAACTTGCAGAGTTAATCAAAACAATGCTGACTGTAACTGGAACGTTATTTTTAACCATCTATTCAGGCTGACAGTGAAGTCTGTTATATTACACACTGGCTCTACTTTGGAAAGTCCACTGCCACAGTGATACAGCACACTAAACTAGTTTTCTAGTGTTTGCTGATTTGTCTTGTTATGAGACACAGTTAGTAGGTCAGTTTTGCTTCCTAGATGCCGAAACATTGATATTTCAGTCAATTTAACTATTCAACCATTTTAGCTAGTGAAGATTGATGCAATGGGTAAATGGGCATATTTCAATATGTGGATCACTTGAACTGTTATGGCGGCTATATATATAGTACGTAGATCAGTTAAAAAAAGAGTCATGGGGGGCCCAAGACATTGCCAAATAGAAAGCAGGAAAGCGTCCATATAATCGCGGTGCAAACGACAGATCGAACAGCATGAAAAAATAATCCCTGCATTATTGTCATAAATGAAGTTTGTTAATGCTCAAGTGGGCACGTTTGATATTAATACCTAAATCAGCACAGCAGCATGGTTTGCTTCATCAGCCTGTACAGTAGTAGCCAAATTAACAGGACGATCTAGTGCGCTGCTTCCTGTAGACCTTGAATTGGCTGTTAATTCTCTGTCTTGTGGTTTCCCTACCATATAACACCATCCATCATCAATTGGCATATTCCACTTGATATTCTCTATGTGAGCGACAAAGATCCTAGGGCATCTATGACTGACTTGTAGGAGTAATTAAGAAATTAGTTCTATTGTTAACCGCTCATGTCTTGTTTTTCCTAAGTTCTTGCCCTAAAAAATGTGTTTGTTTTCTTCATTTGGGAGTGCAGAGCTGAAATGAGCAATGACTTGTCGATTCCAACACAGTTTATTAGTTTAAGCAAATGCACTAAGCAAAGAAAGCAACCGTTCTCGAAGGGAGACAGAAGCAACCCGTCTCTTGTATGACGACATCATTTATCATTAGTTGGTTGTCTTGACGGTTGATCACTGGAGATCATCGATCATCAGACATCGGCTTCCCAGAAAAGTTTTGCAGGCATCTTTTCATCGAAGCATGATCGAATTGATTTTCGATAATTAAAATATTCCTGCATCGGCAACTTCATGACTACAGAGTTCCTTCATGTGCATGCTGAGTTAGCAAAGCAACAAAAAAGGCATTTTTGTGCGTCGTCTAGAGGGCGAAAGATTAGCAGCGCCCTATGATTGGCGATATCTTTCTGTCGTCTCAGACCATCTGCTCTCTCTAGCTCTCATATTATATGTGAAAATCTTCTAGGCCATTGGACAGAGCTGATGATCAACTGTGAGCCATTCCTTTAATCAGTTTTTCTTCTAGGTTTTACAGGTAATGGAAGATAGCTAGATACCAGCCATTCGATCTCTTCTTCTGAAGAATGTATAATTTGTTGGTACAAAGTTGACTATGGCCATGGGCGATGAATCATGTTGAAGCCAGACATCCTTGATCAGGCTTTGGCTCCCGCATGGAGGCGTGCACTCGGTTACCATATTTTAAACATATATGGCACTTTATTTGCAAACTAGCCCATGACACCAACAAATCATCATTCTCTCTCTTTCTCTAACCTGCCTATCTGTGCGTATGAGAGAGAGAGAGAGAGAGGGAGAGGGGCGAAAAGTTAGTAAGCATGCACATTCGTAGCACTAAGCCCATGCATGCAAAAAGACTAGCTAGAGGCCATGGTAATTCCAGTTAGCATGCTTGATTGATTCCGAAACATTAAACTAAACGGCTTCTAGTTGGTAGGCAGGGCACATTTACAGGTTTGCAAACTACTCCTACCAGAGATCGATGCCTGAATGAACAAATTGAACTGACCAGATGACTCACCATGCACGAATATTCTCCATATATATACCTGAAATTCAGAAAGCACGGCAAATATTTTTGATAAATTAAATAAAGTACGAGGAGGCCGTGGATGATTGATAGAGCGTGAATTGTAAGCAGGTGGCATTGCAATTCAGATTAACAACTAGTTTATGTACATTGATTGGATTTTTGAAGAGTATATATGATGTATCCCCTTGCAATTGGTAGGCATTCACAATAATTCTAGTTCAGTAGCAAAAGCTACTCCAGTTGCTAAGTCGATCGAACGGAGATTCCAGATTCCTGGCGTTCGGTTTGTTAGGAACCTTTCGCCGTACGTCCATGATCTGAAGATCTCATTGTTTATCTTATTCCTTTAATGGCTGATTAACATGCTTTCTGAAAAGTTAAATTCGATTCGTCTTAGAGCTAGAGAACAGCTGGCAGCTAGCAGAATTAACAGTTGCTTATGTTCGATCTTAAGTAGCTATTAGCTAGGAAAATTGTTGGTAATCCAGACTGAAATCACTTGATAATATTGATATGCTTCTCGTAATCAATTAGCTAATTATCAATTGCAAGCAAAATTGGATCACAAGAGTTGCATGCGTACGTGCAACATGGCGGTGGAGTGCCTAGCTAGCTAGCCACGCGTTGGATGGAGCACAAAAATGGCGTGAGAAAACAATAACAGCTCCAAGTTAAAGGTGAGATGATTTCCAAAAAAAAAAACTTTTAACTGACGACCTATATATCAATGGCATCAAATAACTGAAACGGTCATATGTTTTCTCGCTCTAAAGGACCGAGGCTAGACTAGAGAGAGAAACGAGCAACGCTGCCGTCTTCGTCTGTCTGTCTGTCTCTCCTCTCACGCAGGGGCAGAGGAGGGAATGGATCGGGATCCCCTGATGAGCAGTTGCAGTCCATCGCTCTCCACCGTCGTCTCACAATTTTGCAAACTTTAAAATATGTTATTTATATGTGTCAATGACAAATAAAATTCTGCAAAAAATGACACGTAAATTTAAATAATATATTTTAAATTTTATAAAATTATAATAGTATGTATCAAATTAATCTTTTCTTTAATAGAGGTCAGAGAGGGGTGACCTGCTATAGCTAGCTGGTGACCCCATCAAAAACTCCGATACACACAGGCCAACACACCACCGGAGAGTCGGAGACCACACCAACACACTGCACCTTCTTCTAATCCTCCGTCACTTCGCTTCCCAGGAGCCAGGAGCTAGCTGCAGGCCGAAGAAGCCCAGACCGCTTCCCAGGAGGGCCTTGGCCATGGCGCAAGCAAGGGACCTGGAGCTGTTCGCGGAGCTGTGGCGCGCATGCGCGGGGCCGCTCGTGGAGCTGCCCCAGAGGGATGAGAGGGTGTTCTACTTCCTCCAGGGTCACCTCGAGCAGGTGACAGAGATCGATTATCTTCGTCTCTGCTGAATTTCCTTCCATGTCTTTGGTCAGTTCATCACTACGTACTGAGGTGATGTTCTACTTTGTTGGCAGCTTCAAGAGCCGACGGACCCGGCGCTGCTGGCCGAGCAAATCAAGATGTTCCAGGTGCCCAACAAGATCCTCTGCAAGGTCGTCAACGTCGAGCTCAAGGTAAATTCATGGATCACCCTGGCGCTTTTCAATCTGCTCCTCCAGTCTCGTTTTCTCAACTACTATACTAGTACGTCGATCCTTGTCTCTGCTGCGCAGGCCGAGACGGAAACAGACGAGATGTTCGCGCAGATTACCCTGCAGCCTGACCCGGACGTGAGTCTTCTTCCTTCTCTGAATTTTGTTTGGGTCATCGATCTGCCTTAATAATTCTGCAAATTTCATTCAGATGATCTAACTATTTCTTTGCAGCAAGTGAATCTTCCCACATTACCTGACCCGCCCCTGCCAGAATCTCCGAAGCCTGTCGTGCACTCCTTCTGCAAGATCCTCACGCCATCAGACACCAGTACTCATGGTGGATTCTCTGTTCTCCGACGCCATGCAAACGAATGCCTCCCACCTCTGGTACACAAAATTTACGTGTTTTCCCTAGTTAGTATACTGCACCCCCTCTCGAGAGTTCAAATTCATTTTTGTTTGTTGTTGATCAGGATATGTCCATGCCAACCCCGACTCAAGAGCTCATCACAAAGGACCTCCATGAATCTGAATGGAGGTTCAAACACATCTACAGGGGTATGCACAATCTCTACTGAATTAGTATCTTCTTCTTTCTAATAATCTACCCACACATCAGGGGGGAAAATTGTACTAGCTTTATGCACCATTTTTGTTGTTATATATACAATTCCTGGTTCCGCAGGCCAACCCCGTAGGCACCTTCTGACTACCGGATGGAGCACCTTTGTCACATCGAAGAAGCTGACTGCTGGTGATGCGTTCGTCTACCTCAGGTTAAATCTCGAATGAACCTGTGCAGATAGTCTGATCGTTCTTCCATCTCGCTTGCATAACGAACAGCCAGTTCAATCTATTAATTAGTCCGAGGAAAAAAATTATTCACTTGCTCCTATCAAGTAGAGTATATTTTTCTTTGTTTCTGTAGGAGCGAGACAGGAGAGCAGCGTGTCGGAGTGAGACGTCTTGTGCAGAAGAAAAGCACAATGCCGGCATCTGTTATATCAAGCCAAAGCATGCGTCTTGGGGTGCTTGCAAGTGCGTCACATGCTATTAAGACTAATTCTATTTTCCTAGTGTATTACAGACCAAGGTTTGCACCTTCCTAACAAAGTTTCTGCATACAACAACATTGCTTGTGTACACCGCTAACGTTAGTAATTCTTATTTATGTTTTGTAGGTCAAGCCAAAGCCAATACATTGTCAGCCTGAACAAGTACCTTCAATCTAGTAAAATTGGTTTCACTGATGGCATGAGGTTTAAGATGAGTTTTGAAGGGGACGATGTTCCTGTTAAGAAGTACAATTCATCCTGCCATCTCATATGTTCATCTTTCTTCCTCAATTCTAAACATACACGATATCCTCTTGAATTCTCATAGTAAGCGCTTCCTTTTTAACGCTGTAGGTTTTCTGGAACTATAGTTGATAAAGGAGATCTTGCTCCTCAATGGAAAGGTTCTGAATGGAAGACACTTAAGGTAAGAAAAAGTTGATCTACTGTCTGTTTTTTCTTATTATTTTTCGAACAGAAGTGCTGAATGTCATCTGAATTTTTTTGCTAGGTCCAATGGGACGATGCTGCAAATTTTAGTGGCCCTGAGAGGGTATCCTGTTGGGAGATCGAACCATTTGATGCCTCGGCACCTAGTATCAATATACCGATGCAACCATCAACCAAAACCAAAAGGTCAAGGGAGACAGCTGAAAGCCTGGATGTTCAAGAACTTGGTATGCCATTGAAAATTCACATTCTTGTCTTTTTTTTATATATAAATTTGTAGCTTTTTGCTTGATTTTCTTGAATTTTGCAGAACCTGCTCAAGAGTTCTGGCTCTCTGGGAGTGGGAGGGCTCAGCAGCAGGAGAAGACAGGTACTGGCTCATGTGAACCCAACTGTATATCTGGGCGTCAAGTTGTTTGGACAAGCGAGCGCCCAGGATATGGTGGCACCACGAGTAGCAGTTCTGTTTGTCAGAATACACTGGTACCCGAGAGTTGGCTGAAGGACTTCAACTCCTCGAGCAAGGGGGTCTCCCCTACTTTGTCAGAAATTTATCAGAAATTGTTTCGGATTGCCAGCACTGAAGCAAGAGTTGCTCCTTGGCCTGGCTTTTCTGCTTACCAAGCTGAGGAACCCTCTTCCAAGTTGTCTTGTAACACTGCTCTCTGCAGCTACCGAACTGACGAAGTTACTCCAGATTTCACCAACGCTGTGGAAGAGAAGAAGGAGCCTGTCCTGCTCCGCCTGTTTGGTGTTGATATGATTAACCATATCAAGAACGCTGCTAGTACTGACAATATACCCATCGGAGCCGGGGAAAAGTTGACCCGAGCTGATTGTTCTTATGAAGATTCTGGACGGTTATCAGCGTTCTCGAAAGTAACAAAAGATCACACTCAATTCGTGAGCGAAAGCCCCCGGGAAATTCAAAGCCATCAGAGTAGCACTGCAAGAACACAAATTAAAGTACAAGTTTCGTTTTTTCCCTCTCTTCCTCTTTGCTTCTTTTTTTTCCCCTTGAAAAGGAGAGATATCTCGGCTTTTATTGAAAGCCCTTCCTCCTTGCTTCTTGAACTGTACTCTTATCTGGAAATTATATTTTTGATCTGATGCTAGGTCCAAATGCATGGAAATGCTGTCGGCCGATCCGTAGACCTTGCAAATTTTGACAGGTATGAGCAGTTGATCGGTGAGCTAGAACACATGTTTGAGATAAAAGAGCTCAATTCCAAGGAGAAATGGAAGGTAGCTTTTACTGATGATGATGGTGCTACAATAGAAATTGAAGATAACCGTCCTTGGCTGTAAGCTTGCTTCTGCATTTTCCCAGAATATAAAAAAAAAACTTATCTGACAATACAAATGACTGGATGGTTGGAGAGTTTTTTAATGTGTTTTATATAATAACAATACATTCTTCGATTCCTGCAGGGAATTTCGCCAGGTGGTCAAGAAGATTGTGATCTATCCAATTGAAGATTGGAGGAAAGTCGAGCCTGCGCCTGAAGAAGAGGACCTCAAGACTGAGTTTTAGAAGGGAGGGGCTGTGCTTAAGAGGAAGGCAAAATTTTTAGAGCCTTTGGATCACTGTCCAAGCGCCGGTTTCGCTGCATGGGAATGATTGTGGCTGAGAGATGATGGCTAGCTTGGTGTGATGAAGCAACAGATTGGTTGCCGCTTGCTGGCATCAGTTCTTTCTGCATAACAAATTCGAAGGACAAAGAAACTGATGTAATATAAGTTTCCAGTAAAGAATGAAAATGTTTGATGACAAAATGTAACACTCCGTGTTTCTGAATAAAGAAACAACATTGTTCAAATTCGAAATCACGGGATCCGAGCTCAATTAAGTAAAACCCTTTCCAACAAAATTTCATGTTTCAAATAAATAATTCAAATTTTAAAATGCACAATCAAACTTTTTCAATGAAATGTTGTGAAACAAAAATTTTCTCTTCAAATTTCTTACAATAACTTGAATTTTAGAAGTTTTGGTAAAATTTTTATTGAGGTTTAGATGTCCCAAATAAATTATTTTACTCTAAAAGATGACCTGTTTTCCAAATTTAATAACATTTTATTTATTTCGATTTTGAACTTAGATCCCAAAATAAAAGTTGTTCCTTTATAAAATTTCTACCACCATACCAAATTTCAAAATTTTTGGAGCTCGGGAAGTGTGCATTCGGATGAAAACAGAGAGCTGCATGGAAATTCCAGGAAATTAGGGAAAAAGGAAAAAGGAAAAAGGAAAAAGGAAGGCGGGACCCACATGTCAGCTGTACTATTTATCTTTCTTCCTCCTCCAGTCGCTCACTGCCAGCGCACGCCTCCAGGTGCCGTCCGGTCGTGCCCTCCTAGCTGCATGCTCGCCATGGAGCTAGGGCCGTGTCCCTCCCTTCAATGCACGCCATCAAAGCCTCTCCCGACCGGCGCCCTCGCCTCTCTTCCTCTCTGTCTCTCTCTCGACGCGCTCCCTCTCCCTCTCTCGGCCATCAACGTGGAGCACTCCAGCCAAGCCGTCTCCGTCCCCGATCCTCGATGGAGAGCTGCGCCAGCGCGCCCTCCAGCTCTCCCACGCCTCAGCCCGCCTCCTCTCTCACTGCACGCGCCGGATTTCAATGTTTCCCCAAATATCGAGTTGTTGGAGCTACCGGCTGGACTCCGCCCAAATCCTTGAGCTACAGGCGATTTCCCTTCAATTCCTTCTAGTTCCAGGCTTCTTCCTTACCATCGCATCTCCTGGGACATGAATCAATCGATTTCGTGGCCGTTGGTGCCGGTAATCGAGCTCTACACGACACCGTTCGTCGAAACCGCATCACCTTACCGAGGACAGCCCATCTCCGGCCTTCTTCGTCGCTGTCAACCTCCGTGCCGACCTTCTCCTCATCGTTGTGAAGCTGTACGAGCAAGTTTCGCCGGTTTTTGTCAACCGAGTCAAGCTCTACGCCTCGCCGAACGTCCTCTCCGGCCGCCTCCTCGCCGACGGCCAACTTCCGGTGAGCACCCCTGTCCGAGGACCCCCGCACGATGTTCCCCATGTCGCGGGCATAGTTTTGCCCTCTGCTCCGGCACCTCTCGCCGACGGGCGCCTTTTTTCGTCGAGCTCGCCGCCACCGTCCGGCGGTCAGGCGCCATGGCGCCTGGGAGCCGACCTCCTCTCCCCGAGATCTTCTGCGCCCGCGTAATCCGGTGCAGCTGCGCATGTGGCCACCAGTGTGGCTTCCCTTTTTGGGCCAAGGACCCCTGAGGCCCACTATGTGGCCTGCCCCAGATGGACCGAGGCCCTTGTGGCCCAATGTAATTCGGTTACCAGAAAACAGTTTAAGTTTGTAAAATTCATAGAAATTCATCCTAACTCGATAAATTATGAAACAAATTTTTTTAGGATCATCTCAACTAGAACTATATTCTAAAGCTAACAAGTTTTTATTTTATGCATGAAACTAATTTAATTAATTCAGATCATATAACACTTCATTAATGCATTATCCTTATTCTTTGGCATAATAAAATCTTGAAAAATTTACTTTCTGTTTATTTAGTCAAACCCTCTGT
The DNA here is from genome assembly GCA_001602275.1 of Zoysia japonica. NCBI lineage: Eukaryota > Viridiplantae > Streptophyta > Magnoliopsida > Poales > Poaceae > Zoysia > Zoysia japonica. The sequence continues at coordinate 98,705 of BCLF01000026.1, read as the reverse complement.
TTTGAAAATTTTTCATATTTATTTTTATTAAAAATAATTTATTGTGTTTAAATGGTGTTTAATTCTTTATAAATTCATTTAATTTCAATAAACTCTAAAAATTTGTACAAATTTAGTTTATAACCTTTCTGATTTTAGGAACAACTCAAATTGTATTTTATGATTTTGAAAACCATTTTAAAAGGAGTTTTATAACTAAATTTACTAGCTATCTTTTAAAAATAAAAAGCTATCATCGCATGTGTTGTAAATTCGAGTCTTTGGCAATTGAAAACAACATAATTCAATACTTTGCATATCATTCATGTATAGGACCCGACCCAAAGCTTGAAGGTGTTCCTTTGGCAAAGAAAGCTAACTGTGAGCAAAGCCCAGACAAGCCCCGATGTATTAACCCTTTTTAAGTTTTTATTTTTATCACTATGTATGATTTGATTAATGTATTGTGCATTAGGTATTAAGAGTTGCTTAGAAACTTAGAATTTGCATGTTAGGTACCTTATTACCTATGATGAATGTTGTTGGTACTGGTAACTCGATGTAGAGCTAGACTATGAGTTCTAGTAAATGGTAGAAGTCAAGTGAATGAGAAATCTCACTCGTGAGCTGTAGATTTCATTTTGTACCACACTTGAATAAACCTGAGACCGGGCGGAGATAAAGTATAGGAGGGTTTGAGAAGGCAGTGCTTTCATGGTGGTAGCCTCGTTTGTATCGGTTAAGGACCGATTCGAGTGTGACCTGTTGAACAAGTTTGAATAGTATCGAATTTGAGACATGAGACCCAGAAAACTGACGTAGCAAAACGTCGTAGTGGTTAGACGATCCCCACCTCTCTTTTGGCTGTGGCGAAGGAGAGCCTTTGTCTAACCATGGATAGATCAAGGGATTATCGCATAGAGGACTCTGTGCTCGAGAGAGGTGCGCTTACTCGAACCGGCCCTATAGGTTGAGCGAAAGGTGGCCATGTACGGCTTTCGAGAAGCGCGTACTATTTTGGGTTTTCCCAGCTGGTGTAAATCGATTATAATTGCTGCCCCTCACATTAAGGAGTACCGTTTGTTCGCTGTGTCATGTCGTAGTAATAATGTACTCCCTCTGTTCTCAAATAGTTGCCAATTTCACCAATGCACTTCCGCTCACATCTTTTTCACTTTCCGCTGCACATTCTCTCCTCCAAATACACCCTTTTCTATTTCTAATAACAATTAATTGGGAACAGAGAAAGTACGTAAACCTAATTAATAATATGAATTATTTGCTTAGTTCATATTCAATTGCTTGATAACCATACTTGATATAGTTATAGAGCAAACTAAATTTACCTTCCGTGAATCTAATCTACTGCTAAAACTTTAATATAAGAATTTACTAGATTAGCGCTGGTTTTGTAAATGGCTATTCCATGTGAGTCAGCCTCATAATATCTTTAGAGTCAGTTGTAGTTGGCCATGTTGACGGTTAAGAGTTGCTGAGCATTTGAATGATCAGAGTTTAGCTCTCTGTAGTTTTGTGTGCAGGTGGTTTCTCTCTCTCTCTTCTCTGGACCAACTGGCAGAAGCAACCTCAAGGGTGGCCATGTCTGTTGGGAGCTCTGATTGTTGCGCTGCTGTTTGTGTGCTGCTAGAAGATGCATCGTATGGCCTCGATGACATTTTATGTATAGTTTTTAGGAGACCTTAATTTAGGTTATCGCTTTCGCGTTTTTATAAATCTTGTTTTATAAATTTAAGCAACAGTTTATAGTATATTTTATCGTGTTTGAGTTGTGTTGTTAGTTCTCGTTTCGTCGAGTGACACTCGATAACATTCTGTGGTCGATGGATCGTCTCTTTTGTGAGACGGTCTGCCACAGAAAAAAAAATTTCTTTAGTTTGCTGTTAAGAAAACGACATTGGCAATTTAGTAGTCTACCTAAAGCTTAGCGAAAGCCATGGTGGCAGCAAGGAATAATCAAAGACCTGCAGGTTTGTTAGTTTTTGTAAATATTACTAGCAGTAGCTGGGTATGTGGGAGGTATTATGAGATTAGCTTGCCATCCATAGCCGTGACGAGAGTCGCCATGGGTATAAACAAGTCATCAGTCGATGCAAACAATATAGTATAAGTATTTGAACAGGATTTGTTTGGCCTGCATTTCGTGTCTTTTGCAATATTTTCAACTGTTATGTGTGTAAGAAAACAGTTGCATGAGCATTTGTCGCAATGGCTCATCAGCAAACATTTTCGTCAACAGGGAGACGTGTGCCTTGGTATGGTAGCCCATGGAGGAGCACTGACTTGAGATTAGAAACCTGGGCCTTGCTCGTCAGCTAACAGTTTCAGTATCCCATTTCTATATTTTTTTTTCTCTCTAGAATTCCTGGGTTGTAAAGAGAGGGTCTAGATGGTGTCAGGTGTGAATGCCTAACCAGAATATCAGACGGTAAAGACTACCGACCGGCCTGGCCTGGTACACAAAAAAGGAAGGCGAAATCATCGTTTTCAGACCTCTCTTTGGAACTGTTTTCAGACCTGGCTTAGGGCTCTTTTTGAAACGCAAAATTTTCACAAAAAATATACAGTAATTTCATAAAAATCAATTTAATTTTATTAAAAAAAACACAAAAATAAAAAATTTCTTTCAATACAAAAGATGCCCTTAAAATCCTCATGACCGTTTTCAGACCAGGCAACTGGACTGTAGGAGTAGCGCGCAGCGGTGAGTCCGGTTCGGTGACTGGCCTTCACCCTTCAGCTTTCTCCTTGCTCTGTTCTGCTCCCTCCTTGTGTGCTCTGCTCCAACCGGCGCACCACGAAACTTAGCAGGCAAACGGATCGGTCCGAATAGCCCCTTTTAATCCCATCTCCCTCATCTTCTTCTTCTACACCCCGGGCATCGCATTCTTCCGTCACCACCAGCCGCTAGCTTCCAAGCCACCGCGTGTGTCCGTAGGGGAGTGAGTCCGGGACCCAAACCAGATCTTGGCATTAGATAGCGGTTCAACTCCCTCTTGTCCTCTTTACTCTTCTTCATTACTACCGGTAAAAACTTTTATTCATTGGGTGTCTAGGTGAGCCACTCCAGTACTCCACCACCGCCGGCGCCCGCACTCCAACCGCCAGCGTTTCTTCATCTTCTTTACAAGGAACCTGCTTTGCTTTATCGGAGGTTTTTGCGACCAAAGGGGAGGTTTAAGGTTTTGGGTTTCTTTCTGCGGCTGGATTTTGACCTCCGCCGTCTGTACTTGGTTGGTGCTTCACTCACTCATGGTCATGGAGGCTGTCGCAATGTCGCCATCCTCCGTCGCATCCCAACCCCACCATGATTCTGCTGCCTCCACCACCGAGGACGCCTCCTCCTTGCAGGAACAAGACCTCATCTTCTCGGACAGCCTCAAGGTACCACCTATTCGTCTCCCCCTCATTCCTTGCCAAGTTGCCCACTAGCAAGGAGCCATTTTTCTTCTTCACCAGTCACCAGTTTTATTTTTCCCTTCCCTTCTTACGGATCTATTACTATTACTAGTTTGGGGGAGTAGGGTTCTTGTAGAAACCATCCTTCATGCCCTGATTAATGGCTGCGTTCCAGTTCAAGTATAATGTGCTTTCCTGTCGACGTCAATTACAAGATTTTGTCCAACAGTATAGGATGTGTAGTCCCTGTCCATACTTGCTGTAGTTTTTCACTCACCAACCTTAATTAACCTTGTAATGTAGTGCTTCTTTCCATCAAAGCTCAAAAAGAATCCTGCATTACGGCTATAATTGGCTTTACAAGTTTATTATGATGGCTGAACTTTTCTGCTTTCCCTTGTATTAAGCGAAAGCATACCCCTATTTGGCCTTTTAAATTGCGCTGTTCATATAGTCACGACCCAACACCAAAGCTCTTATATATTAGTAATTAATAGCGTGGCACCCTTGTTCAAGGGCTATTTGTCGTTGAAAGTTTGAACATGTACCTTAATTGCTTGTTACCGAGCTTATTGGTCTGTTCAACCTTCCGTTACCACCATTTGTAAAATTTGTCTCTGCTTGGATTAAATAAATTAGGATCCTTGTTCACAAGAGAACCCTGCGTGACTATGCTTGGCTGATTGTTAATATGTCTTCCGTATGTGCTGAGCTGCATTTCTTATTGTATCTCCTAACACTGAGCTTAAATTATGACGCTTTGTAGGACCTGAGGAATCTACGCTCACAGCTATACTCAGCGGCAGAATACTTTGAAGTATTCTACAGAAACAATTCCCACAGATCTACGTATGATCTATTTTTAGATCTTGTTTCATTGTTTGTCTTATTTTCTCTTGCTTAAAGAAAAAAGAAGTAGCAATAATCTAATAGTTTTATTCATGCTGATCTGCTGTAGGGTGATGACAAGTTTGAAAGATTATACAGTTGAGGCCCTTGTCAGCACGGTGGACCATCTTGGTTTTGTGTCATACAAGGTCAATAATCTTGTCAGTGAAAAAGCTGATGAGGTTAATGATGCTGAATTCCATGTTTCTTCAGTTGAACAGGTATCACACTTCAGTACCTATTGAGGCAGATTCTCTTTTTCCTATAAAAATATCAATAATCTTTGTGGACTGCACTGTGAATTATATCGTGGAAAAAGAAAATATCAGGTGCTGCTTTGGCATCCTCACTGTGCATTAACCAAAAAGGAAAGCTTCATACCTTTGTCTCATGATTGTAGAGGGTCCGAATTTGCCATCAGACAATTGACCATGAAGGAAGATCTCAACAATCTGTTCTCATCAAGACTCCTAAGTACCACAGGCGTTACATATTACCAGGCAATTCCAACACTCTGTTTTATTATGAATGCACTATGCAGCAACGTTCTTTGCAGTGTATTTGATTGTCGTAGGTACAACTTTACAGGTACAGATCTATTGGAATCTTCCATTCATCCAGTATCAGAGCCTCTACGGTACAACAGGCCTTATATAAGTCGCAAAATGCACAGGTCTCAATCTTGTAAGTTCACCGCATTTCTGATCTATTTTTTTCCCCTTTAATAAGATGGCTGTCTTTGAGTTGCAATTATTTTTGTTGCAGCCATTTCTACTCCAGTTTGTCGCCAGCCAACAATGAGGTAAACAAATAACTGGGGGTGCATGAGTCTGGTTCAAAGTTTATTGTTCACTGTTTCAGCAAAAAAAAAAAAAGATTCACTCCATACTTACTTAATTCATGTCCCACTGCAGGCGTGCTCATTCGCCATCACCTACACCTCACGATGCATATCATCGATCCCGGTCCTTATCACCTTCTCGGAAAGCACGGGCTAAATCTCCATCTCCCCGAATAGTGAACTCAACTATGAAAGGTACCTTTATCTGACCATTGTTTTTCTGATTTTTGAACAGATTTTTTGTTGTTCGTTTGCAGAAAGGAATTTGACTCGTAACTATTGTATTCCTTTTTTCTGTACAGAAACAAGAGCAGGCTCGCCAATACCAAATTCCAGTCCCCTGGCACGATCTGCTACAGTCTCAAGAAAACTGCCTGTAAACCCAAAGCATCTTGTACGTTCTGAGCACCATCTTTACATATTGCTATATCGAGATGAATGTAGTCCAAACGATAAATGATCAATTCCTGAATGAGCCCCCC